>VWZO01019934.1:0-20221 GCA_013396975.1 Bucco capensis
TTCTGCACTAGGCATCACATGAGTGTGATGGGCATCGCGGACATCTGTCTAACACACTAAAATATAATTGATGAGATGCCAATGCTTNAAAAACATAGCAGTGACTAATAAACACAATCTAGCCAATGCGATCTGTGAAGAAAACAAAAAACAACAACAAAAAAAAAAACTAACAAAGAACTGATGTCACACTGTCTTGGGGAGAGAGGAGAAATCTGGTAACGGTATTCAAATAAGTTAACAGTTGTCACTAAAGGAGAGAAAGCCCCTTGCTTTGACTTTGGAGTTAGTCCTGCTTTGTTCATTTGATCTCTGCCTGATTCTGGGCTCTGACATCTCCTTGTGTCTGTTAAGGACAGAGCAAAAACAGTGGGTGTAAACTTTTAAACTGTAACAAAAGAGATTTAAATTAGCTATCAGGAGAATTAGAAACTAGGTAGCTCAGGAAAGTGCGATGACTCTTGCAGAAGGGTTTTATGAACCATATAGAAAAACATCTCCCTGGAACAGCCTCTGGGGTGGAGGGACAGATGAAATGATCTCTTGAGTCTCTGCTATATGCCTGGTATCTGTGATTTGATACAGTTTCTGACAAAAGCTAGGTGAGTTGGATGTAGTTGAAAGGGCTGTATTGCTTCACAGCAGAGCAGACAACCCTCTGCCTTCCCTTCCAATCAATAAAGCTCCCACAGCACAAAGCACTGAAATCAACCCAAGACATATTAATCGGTGACTTTCTTTGTTTAAACAATAAAGAAGTAATATGGGTCACTTCTACTGTGGAGTAGCTATCTGTCAGACACAGAAAAGACTTGTACAATAATGAGATGGGAAATGCTGACTTCATGTTCTCTTCTATTATATTTGTGACCTGGGCTTCTTACTTTCCTTCTTTTTTTTTTTTTAAATCTGTGTTTTTCCTTTTCTTCTCCTAATACCAAGCCCTGAAAACATCCTGACTTGCCACATTTTCTTTCAACAGATAGTTGAAGCTGCTTACTGCAATTCCATCACTGAAACATAGACCTGCCCTTCATGTATACTGCACCATTCCTCTCTTTCCCCTGCACTTAATTGTCTAACACAGAGGAAGGAGTAGTTTGTAAGCCCAGCTTTCATCAAGATACTTACAATGCTGTGTTCACAGCAAGAAATTTGAGATAAAGGTCTCTAAAAATCAAAGGAATGAATAACTATCCACTTTTTTGTAACCTGGGCAGGTAGTGAGCTGCAAATGGCTCCAGGTAACTGTTTCTCTGTTGCATGGGTTTTGGATGCTACATGCAGCATCTTCCCTGAGCCAAAGACTGTTTATTTGCTTTGTTCCTGATGTATCACAGCAAGTCCATTTTCCAAGACCCATCTCTTTGCTATTTGTCAAAAGGTCAACAACACTGTGGATAAAGTGTGGGGGTTTTTTTGAGAGGTAGATGAAATGTGCTTCCTGTGGAAAAAAGCAAAACACTTTGGCATGAGAGTATGATGCATGGGAACTGGACTTGCCTTTCAGTTCTGTTGCTGTTGATAGAAATTGTGCCACCCAGTAAACTGAGTGAGCTTCCTGGCATGGCATGAAAGCCTGTGGCCATGTTTTACCATCCCAGGGTTCACGTTCCTGTGGTTTACAGGTGCAGATGTTATTTCTTCCCCAGGCGTTTGGTTTGGCTTTGAAGTCTATCCTCAGTAACAGGTTATACCAAAATAACAATCTTAAAATTGCTACCTCAACCAAACTGACTTGGGATCCTTTCTAAAATTGCCCAGTAAAGTGGCCTTCAACATGTAAAGGGGAAAAATTGCTCATTATCTGTCTTCAAAACCCAGTGGTGATGGAGGATGTGGCCACGGATGTCTCACAGCAGCATTAGGTTTAGAGAAAAGAAAGAAAAATTGAATATGAACTCTAGACCACTCTGTGTCGCACTGAAAGGCATCCAGGAGAACAAGAGGAGGGATAATTCCTGTGAATGAATTAACTTCTGATATGCCATGACAACAGCCTATTTTCACACTTGGTGCTGGCTCATGGAGTCCTTGCTTGCCTATCCCTGTGCCTTCCACACAAGTTCAGAGTGCCCAGGGCACCACATCTCCTCAGACTATTAATTTAAATATATAACTGATGAAAGCAAAAGAAACAAAATCAGTATTGCACCTTCAGAGGAATGCTGCTCTGGAGATTAATACGTGACAATATTTATGATAACATTTGATCTCTTCAGACATGGAAAGCTGTCATTTCTATCACAGCTGTCTCTGTTTTCTGTGAGAAGTATTGAAAGGGCCAAACCTCAAACAGGATTGCCAGATCCAGGCTTGCCAACAGAGTAAGTAGAACTAACAAACATATGGGATTAAAAAAAATTAACATGTATGTATATATATTATATATAAAAAGATGGTCAGATTATGTGACTAATACCTTCCACCAGTGCTTCCATCAGCGCTGTCTCCATACAATCCTAAACATCCATTGGACAGTTACATGACTCATATGTCTGTCCTAGAACANTGCATTGGACTTTTCAGCCATCAGTGCACTTGTAAAAAGCGCTTATGAAGAGCGTGGATGGAGCCCTCCCTGGATCTTCGTTCGTGAAGCCTAGCCATGATATATAAAAAGATACATTTTACTGTCTTTTGCTTCCTATTGAAAGGGTCCATTTTTAAGTCTTATCTCCAGCTATGAAAGCTGGAACCTATTCACAGTCATCCCAAGGTTCCCAGTTTAGCTATTCCTTAAGCATCTGTGAAAGGAGGCTAAGTAAATGAAGGTCAAGTGTGCTGTGCAGTAACCCATGTTTCTTATCACCAGGTGATAAACCCAGTCCAAGGAGAAGTGCTCACAGCCAAGAGAATTTTTCCTTTTCACCCACTTCTTTCTGTTAATATGAATCAGATGCATGTATCACCTGCCTCAGACAGACCTCCAGTGCCAAACATGGCCAATGATTTCCCCACAAACAACTCTACCAACACATCTCAACTAGGGCTCATCTGCTATCCCCAGTTCAGGGCTGTCCTTGCTACTCAGCTCTACAGTCTCCACTAATGTTCCCTGGGCTGAGACCACCTGTTCCCTCTGCTGTATCATACAGCTTTATTCTCAAGAGATAAGCAACTGTTAACATACCTCACTGCTGCTAAAAATCTTTATAAGAACACACACATACAGAGAAATCAAGAAATTCATCAAATTAATGGACAGCCCCTGCAGCACTGTAAATGCAAATACATGAATTTTAACATCTTCAGGGGGTTTAATGCTCTTTTTCCCTTCTGGTATCTGAGCATTATAGAACTCGGGGCAAGTTAGGGTTCCAGGGAATTCAACTGATTTGAAATAAAAGCAAAATTACTCAGGGGTTTAATTGTCCAAGCTGGGCAAAGTGAAAAAAGTAAATAAGAGCTTTGTTATACATGATGAAAACCAAATTGGAGCAGAGACCAATTCTACAAACTTTCTTCAGGCAAAATTCTCATCAGTTTCTCTGGCAGGGGCATATATGAGTTCCCAGATTGGGACTGAATGGCTGGAAATCATCATGAATTTCCAGAACCATAAGGCATTTCTGAACATCGAACTTGAAATAGCCAGAAGGTGGATGATTTTCAGAGCATTTCACCTGTAAAAAGCAGGTCTTCTTAAAGTACCTCCACCAGGACAGTGAAAAGTCTGATGTTGAAGTTGTGCTCCCTCAAGCATCATGTGGATTGGTGGCTGGGAAGAATACTGATGTGAAGTTATCATGCTACAGTAGGTTGTATTCTTTTGATACAATACTTCCTCAGTGAAAGAGAAGAATTTTTTTTTTCTTTTTAATTACAGGTGATATTTTTCACAGGGAAGTTTTGCTTCAACTTGATAAAGTTGATAAAGCTTTTATAAATACATTAACAACAAAAGAAAGAACAAAGAGAGCCTACATCCCCTGCTAGATCCAGAAGGAAATACAGTAACAAAAGACAAGGATAAGGCTGAGGTGCTTAATGCCTTCTTTGTCTCAGTCTTTAATAAAAGTAACACCTGTACTGAGGGAAGCCAGCCCCCCAAGCCAAGAGAATGGGACCAAAATCTCCCCTCCATAATCCACGAGGAGATGGTCAGGGACCTACTCCTCCAAGTTGATGTCCAAAAATCTATGGGAGCAGATGGGATTCATCCTAGAATCCTGAGAGAGCTGGCAGGGGTGCTCACCAGGCCACTCTCCATCATTTACCAGCAGTCCTAGCTGACTGGAGAGGTCCCAGCTGACTGGAAAAGAGCAAATATAACTCCCATCTATAAGAAAGGAAGGAAGGAGGATCCAGGAAATTACAGGCCTGTAAGTCTAACTTCAGTCCCGGGGAAGCTGATGGAGCAGATCATCCTGAGTTCCATTATGCAGTACATGCAGGATAACCAGGTGATCAGACCCAGTCAGCATGGCTTTATGAAGGGCAGGTCCTGTTTAACTAACCTGATCTCCTTCTATGACTGGGTGACCCGCTTACTGGATGAAGGGAAGGCTGTGGATGTTATTTATCTGGATTTTAGTAAAGCGTTTGATACAGTTTCCCACAGCATTCTCCTAAAGAAATTAACTGCTCTTGGCTTGGATGGGCATACGCTCCACTGGGTTAAAAACTGGATAGATGGCCGAGTCCAAAGAGTTGTGGTCAATGGAGTGAAATCCAGTTGGCAGCCGGTCACGAGTGGGGTCCCACAGGGCTCAGTACTGGGGCCACTCCTGTTCAACATCTTCATTAATGACCTGGACCAGGGGGTAGAGTGCACCCTTAGTAAGTTTGCAGATGACACCAAGCTGGGTGGCAATGTCGATCTGCTTGAGGGTAGGGAAGCTCTGCAGCGGGATCTAGACAGGCTGGATGGCTGGGCCAAGGCCAATTCCATGAAGTTCAATAAGGCCAAATGCCGGGTACTGCACCTTGGCCATAACAACCCCCAGCAGCGCTACAGGCTCGGGGAGGAGTGGCTGGAGAGCTGCCAGGCAGAGAGGGACCTAGGGGTGCTGATTGACAGCCGGATGAACATGAGCCAGCAGTGTGCCCAGGTGGCCAAGAAGGCCAATGGCATCCTGGCCTGTATCAGAAACGGTGTTGTCAGCAGGAGCAGGGAGGTGATCATGCCCCTCTACTCAGCTCTGGTGAGGCCTCACCTTGAGTACTGTGTCCAGTTTTGGGCCCCTCACTACAAGAGGGACATTGAGGTGCTGGAGAGAGTACAGAGGCAGGTTACCAAGCTGGTAAAGGGCTTAGAGCATAAGCCTTATGAGGAAAGACTGAGGGATCTGGGCCTGTTCAGTCTGGAAAAGAGGAGACTGAGGGGAGACCTCATTGCTCTCTATGACTACCTGAGGGGAGATAGGACAAGGGGAAATGGATTGAAACTGCGCCAAGGGAGGTTCAGGTTAGATATTAGGAGGAATTTCTTTCCTGAAAGGGTTGTCAGCCATTGGAACAGGCTGCCCAGGGAGGTGGTTGAGTGACCGTCCCTGGAGGTGTTTAAGAGACAGCTGGATGTTGTGTTGGGGAGCATCATTTAGTGGGGTGATAGGGCTAGGAAAAAGGCTGGACTCGATGATCTTCAAGGTCTCTTCCAGCTGTAACTGTTCTATGATTCTATGATTCTATGATCTTTTTCTGGAGTGAAGAAGAGTTAAATTAGAGGGGTTTAGCTTTGTACTGACATTTCAGAAATGCCAAAAACATCAGCATTTGTTTAGATCAAAGATGTCACTATTCATCAGCCTGATCTTTCAGAATTGGGATTTCCCAGAGCAAAAACATTCAGCAAAATCATGCTTTTCCTCACAGTCAAAGAAACACCTTTTCAAATAACCTCTCCCTATCCCTGCTTGAAATGGCTGCAGCCACCCCTGGCCATATGTCTCAGGAGTCCCCAGAATGGCCTGCACTGGGGGCAACCTGCCACAGTCCCATTCCTGGGCACTTGCACAGTGTAGCTGCAGTAGCATCTAGCTCCACCATGACTGGGAACAGTATAACTCACTCTCAAGTGCTCACCTCTCTCATCTGAGCTGAAAAGCTCCAAATCTGCTGAAATCATCAAGAGGCTCTCATTGAGCAGCGAGAGGGAGAGATTTGCAAAATCCCCCATATTTTAGAACTGTAATTAGATGGAGCAGACAGCACAGCCCTTGCAAAGAAGCTATACAGAGGAGTACCTGCAGTACCTATAGGTGGTACTCTGATAGAAAAGCCATGAATGATTAGATGTTCATTGGAACAGGTTGCCCAGAGAGGCTGTGGATGCCCCATCCCTGGCAGTGTTCAAGGCCAGGCTGGATGTGGCCCTGGGCAACCTGGTCTAGTGTGTGACATCCCTGCCCATGGCAGGGGAGTTGGAACAGGATGATCTCTAAGGTCCCTTCCAACCTGGGCTGTTCTATGAATCTATGTTACTGAGGACTCAGCATTACCAGCCTTGACTGCTGTCTAATGCCACTCTACTGTCACCTCTGCTTGCTTCTCCATCCACTTGGGCACTCCTGCCTGCTACTCATCCCCAGGAAGGGGGAGGGCCAGGAAAAGGATCCCTCCCTCTCTGGCAGTATTCATCCCCCTCCTCAAGATGTAGGTGAGACAGCAGAGCAGAGCCACCACACAACAGTCCATAGAGTTCTGCAGTCAAGGAGGAGATATCTGTTATAAAGCTACCTGATGCCACTGGAAAACTGAAGGAAGAACAAGAAAGCACTTCCCAGGGTTAAAATAGGCAAGCAGAAAAGCTGGAAATTCATCCATTTTCCCTACCTAACAACTGTTTAAGAGGGCAAGTCCTTGCTGACTCCTCTGCCTGTACCATCTCTCCCTTCTCCAGGTGGCAGCACTAAAGACACATGATTTCCCTGAGGCCCGCTCATGTGCAAGGCTGAAAGCTCCTCTGAAATTGGCAGCACTGCTAAAATCTAATCAGGTGCTTGTGCATAACAGACCCAGAAGCAATTGCAATCCAGCCAATTGCTGCACCTGATTACACATGAAAACCCTCCTGCCACCAAGTGTTTTGCAGTCCGTAATAAAATGTGCCAGTCTTGACTCAAATTGCATCAGGTAGGATTGTTGGGGTTGGGAGGTTTCTTTAGTATTAAAAATTACCTGAAAGGAGAGAGAGGGAAGGAGAATAAGATGAAATTAGAAAGACCAACCAGTGAAAACAAGGTAAATAAATACCTAAAATATGCTCATTGCCTCATATGCCCTCATCACAGCAAAATGGGATCTTCAGGATGAACTTCATAGAAGTTCCTGCAGTCACAGGAGAGAATATGGCCATGTGCCCACAGCTCCTTTGCTAGCCTCATAAGAGACAGCTGCACAAAGTCAATCAAAGGTAAGGATCAAATTCCTCAGGGAATAGTAGATTTTGAGTTTAACACACAGTGGGTTTTGTGGTTATGTTTGGCTTTCCACACACAGCAATCATAGTGCGTGCACACACAAACATCCACAAACACAGAATCACAGAATCATCTGGGTTGGAAGGGACCTCTGGAGGTCATCTAGTCCAACCCCCCTGCAGTGGGCAGGGACATCCCCAACTAGATCAGGTTGCCCAGAGCCCTGTCAAGCCTCGCCTTGAATGCCTCCAGGCATGGGACCTCAACCACCTCCCTGGGCAACCTGTTCCAGTGTTCCACCACCCTCATGATAAGGAACTTTTTCCTAATATCCAATCAAATCAACTCATCTCCGATTTAAAACCATTGCCCCTTGTCCTTTCACTATGGGCCTTTGTAAATAGGCCTCCAGTCTTCTTGTAAGTTTCCTTTAGGTACTGGAAAGTCACTAGTATGTCCCCCCAAAGCCTTCTCTTCTCCAGGCTGAACAATCCCAGCTCCCTCAGCCTGTCTTCATAGGAGAGGTGTTCCAGCCCCCTGATCATTTTTGTGGCCCTCCTCTGGATCTGCTCCATCAGATCCATCTCCTTTCTGTATTGAGGGCTCCAGAACTGGATACCAGATGAGGTCCAGATGATGTCTCACCAGAGCGGAGTAAAGTGGCAGAATCACCTCTCTGGATCTGCTGGTCACGCTTCTTTTGATGCAGCCCAGGATGCCATTGGCCTTCTGGGCTGCCAGCGTGCACTGTTTGCTCATGTCCAGCTTTCCTTCACCAGCACCCCCAAGTCCTTTTCTGCAGGGCTGCTCTCTATCATCTCATCCCCTAGCCTCTATTGATAGTGGGGGTTGTTTCAACCCAGGTGTAGGACCCTGCACTTGGTTTTGTTGAAGCTCATAAGGTTCACCTGGGCCCACTTCTCCAGCTTGTCCAGGTCCTTCTGGATGACATCTCGCCTCTCCAACTTATCAACAGCACCCCATAGCTTGGTGTCATCTGCAAACTTGCTGATGGTGCACTTAATGCTGCTGTCGATATTGTTTATATAAATATTAAACAGTACAGGTCCCAGTACAGAGCCCTGAGGGCCACCACTTGTCACTGATCTCCAGTTGGACATCGAGCCATTGACCACAACCCTCTGAATGTGACCAGCCAGCCCTGCACAAAGGCACTGCACAAGTCAAAACAAACAATAGCCCCAGTACTTGTATCCCTTCTTACTGAGTTTGTTTTTCCATATTTTCTAGCTATATGCACATAGACAGGATAAAAACACTAACTGAATTTTCCTTGTTGGCTTATCACTGAGAAGTTACGAATTTTGCAGTTGTTACCTCAGGGGAGCCAATACCAAGACACCTGAAGTTACTCTGGCTTTAAACTGGGCCAGTTAGAGAAAAGAAACTGCATATCTCTGGTAACATTTGAGAAATTTTGCCTGTGCCATGCTTAGTCTATGTGGAAACTCACCATTTCACAGACTCTGCAAGCCACACTCCTCCTCCAGCTAGTGCCACCACGTCCCCATCTGCCATGTGTGTGGGGCAGCACCACCACCACCTGCTCCTGCTGAGCCTCCACACACTCAGTGCAGCCAAGGCAGTATTTCTCAGACCTATTGTGGCCATGGAAGTGCCATCCCGTGGCTGTTTGGGCACCCCAGAATAAAGTCTAATCATGGCAGAAGAATTTATATGGCTGTAATAATGAGTGAAAGCCTAAAGCTGCCACATGTCCCAGAGCAAGAGGCCACTCACACCTGCAAAACTCTGTAAAGATTCTTCTTCCACTGCTTTAACAAAGGCAAAAAGGGAGCAAGGACTTGCAGTGGGAGAAGGAGGCACCAGCTCAATGGCTATTTCCACGGACACCCAACCTCTGCTAATTACAGCAGAGGACTTCACTCGATTTGCAGGATTTCAGCAAGGGAGCAAATGGAGCTGATGAATTAATAACCTCTACAAGTTGAGCCTGTTCCTTGTGGTGTTGGCCAGGGTTTGGCAGAAGAGCTGCAGAAATCTGCATCTTGGAGGGGAAGCGACAGCTGGAACTCGGGATTTGAACACATGAGAACATGTTTTCTTCCCACAGTGAGGGTCCCTTGAGGAAAGACAACTCAGCAGCAAGATTCCATGGCAGGAATTTGCACCCTAGTACAATTAAATAAACTAAAGTCGTAAAATTATTCATGATACAATAAAGAGTACTGAGAATAGGGAATCATTAAAATGACTATTATTTTAACTTAAGAGCAGGAAAACTAATAGCCAGAAGCACCACTTTCCTCTTGAAATGACTCACCCTCTGAGAACATGGGAAAATCTGGATGATCCCACTGTTCTCTGCAGTTCTACAGGTCCATCATATCCAACTTACCCCTTTGGTTTCCCTGTGAAGGACTCTGGACCTTCTTCCAAAGCCCACCAAGATAATGAAGAGCAGCCCTTTGGTGGTTTTGGTGGTTCATTCACAATCCCAAGGCAAAGGTGCTGGAAGGGTTAATGCATCCTGAGTGCTGGAAAAGGCATCACTTAAGATGCTCAGCAGATGGATGAAGCTGTGCATGCCTGTTCAGAGACTCGCATCAGGAATTAAGTCTGCAGTGCTCATTAATAATAATGGGAGCTAAAAGCTGTATTCCATGTGTCACGATGGGAACGGACTCCTCCTGCTACAGCATGGGGCTGTCCTAAACAGATGATTTAATTAGTATGTTACAAGTATTGATTTTGGGAATAAATATGAATTCTGCAAATATTGCTAATGAGCTTCTTATCACAGCAGTATATCCCCCCCACAAGCACTTGCTAATTTAATATATTCCATATCCCAATACTGACAGGAAATCTTATAACCACTGTTAATGCCAAGAGTAAAAATAATGGTTGCCTCCTTCAAGTCTCTGTTTAAAGTTCACACTTATAACTGGCCCTTCCATATTCTCATTTTAATTGATAGATTTCTCTTTCTGAAAGATGTTTTTTTCTTAGTAAGCAGAATGTACAAGTGAGGACTGGGAACAGGGTTCCGAAGAGGGATTCAGGAAGTAGGACTCTGCTAGTCCTTGGACTAAAACCAAAGATCTACACAATACTCAGTTTTCTCTGCTTTTCCCTGGGTAAAGATGACTCTGAGCTTGCATAGACACCTTTCTGAGGTACCAGGACCACCTCAGGCCCTGCATTAAAATATGTTCAGAGCAGTCCTTCCACACCTCCACCAGTTCATACCTGCAACTCCCTTTCTTTCTGTGCTGTTTCTTATTCTGCACCTCATTTAAACTCATTTGAGGGGATAAACTCTCCTATCACAGTATCACATTATGTCAGGGGTTGGAAGGGACCTAGAAAGATCATCTAGTCCAACCCCCCTGCCAGAGCAGGATCACCTAGACGAGGTCACACAGGAATGCGTCCAGGTGACTCTTGAATGTTTCCAGAGAAGGAGACTCCACAGCCCTCCAGGGCAGCATGTTCCAGTGCTCTGTCAAAAGTTCAAAAGGGAACATGACGTACACTGTTAAATTTTAATCACTCCAGGACAAAGTTCCTCCTCGTGTTAATACTAAACCTCCTATGGTTCAACTTGCTCCCATTCCCTCTTGTCCTAACATTGGATGCCATTGAGAAGAGCCTGGCTCCCTCCTCCTGACAGTCACCCTTAACATATTTACAAACATTAATGAGGTCCCCTCTCAGTCTCCTCTTCTCCAGACTGAAGAGACCCAGCTCTCTCAGCCTGTCCTCATAGGGCAGATGCTCCACTTCATTAATGATCTTGGTGGCCCTGTGCTGGACTCTCTCCAGCAGCTCCCTATCCTTCTTGAGCTGGGGGGGCCCAGAACTGGACACAGTATTCTAGGTGGGGCCTCACCAGGGCACAGTAGAGGGGGAGAATAACCTCTCTCGATCTGCTGGCCATGCTCCTCTTAATGCATCCCAGGATGCCATTGGCCCTCTTGGCCACAAGGGCACATTGCTGACTCATGGTCATCCTTCTACCCACCAAGACTCCTAGATCTTTTTCCCCAGAGTGGTGGCTGCTCACTGTTGCTGAGTGCAGCAATAAAGAGATCAGGAAGATTTGACTATCTTTCTCCAGTCTGGCAATGCACCTGAGCACTCAATGTGACTCCCAGTTGGTCCACAGATATGAGTGACCCCTTACCAGGTCCAACAGCAAGTCCTTCTCTGCTGCCCATCAATAAGCCAGGACTTTCCCAGATAACCCTACATCTCTTGATTCAGATTTCTTCCTCCTAATGACCCATTGCAGCCCTAGATTTTGCACCCATCTTGCCTTATATGTTTAAGTAGTCCCAAATTGGGAAGAAGGGAAGGCTTCTTCATATAGCAGTGAAGTAACTCTATGCACTAGATAGAATAGGCTTTGCAAGGATTCTGCCCAATGAATTTGACCATCACTTCATAGCTACTCATAAAAACACATTTGAATAAAAAATTTTATCTGGAGTATCTGCCTTTTTGCAAAGGTTTGATGTCCAGATGGAGATCTGTAACAGGTTGTGTCTCTCAGGGTTCCATACTGGGACCAGTGCTGTTTATGGGTCCTACACCTGGGTCGAAACAACCCCCGCTATCAATATAGGCTAGGCAATGAGACGATAGAGAGCAGCCCTGCAGAAAAGAACCTAGGGGTGCTGGTGGACGAAAAGCTGGACATGAGCAAACATTAGGCTAATCGCGTCCTGGGCTGCATCAAAAGAAGCATGACCAGCAGATCAAGAGAGGTGATTCTGCCACTTTACTCTGCTCTGCTGAGACCTCATCTGGAATACTGTGTCCAGTTCTGGAGCCCTCAATAGAGAAAGGACATGGACCTGATGGAGCAGATCCAGAGGAGGGCCACAAAAATGATCAGAGGGCTGGAACACCGCTCCTACGAGGACAGGCTGAGGGAGCTGGGGTTGTTCAGCCTGGAGAAGAGAAGGCTTTGGGGGGACCTACTAGTGACTTTCCAGTACCTAAAGGGAACTTACAAGAAGGCTGGAGACGACCTATTTACAAAGGTCTGTAGTGAAAGGACAAGGGGCAATGGTTTTAAATTGGACAAGAGTAGATTTAGACTGGATATTAGGAAAAAGTTCCTCACCACAAGGATGGTGGAACACTGGAACAGGTTGCCCAGTGAGGTGGTTGAGGCCCCATGCCTGGAGGCATTCAAGGTGAGGCTTGACAGGGCTCTGGGCAACCTGGTCTAGATATGGATGTCCCTGCCCACTGCAGGGGGGTTGGACTAGATGACCTCCAGAGGTCTCTTCCAACCCAAATAATTCTGTGATTCTGTGATTATCTTCATCAACAACACTGACAGTGGGATTGAGTGCACCTTCTGCAAGTTTGCAGATGACACCAAGTTGAGTGGTAGAGTTGACATGCCTGAGGGATGGGATGCCATCCAGAAGGAACTGGAGATGCTTGAGAAGTGGGGCTGTGTGAACCTCATGAGGTTCAACAAGGTCAAATGCAAGGTCCTGCACCTGGGTCAGGGTAATCCTCAATATCAATACAGGTTGGGAGATGACGTGATTGAGTGTAACCCTGCAGGGAGGGACCTGGATCTACTGGCAGGTGAAAAGCTTGATGTGAGCAGAAGGCCCATAATGTGTGCTTGCAGCCCAGAAAGCTAATAAAATCCTGGGCTGTATAAGAAAGGGTATGGCCAACAGATCAAGGGAGGTGATTCTGCCTATACTCTGCTTTGGTGAGACCTCACCTGGAGTACTGTGTCCAGCTCTAGAGTCCTCAGCATAAGAAGGACATGAACCTGTTGGACCAGGTCCAGTGGAGGGCCACAGAAATGATCAGAGGGTTGAAACACATCTGCTGTAAGGACAGGCTGAGAGAGTTGGAGTTGTTCAGCCTGGAGAAGAGAAGGCTCTAGATAGACCTTATTGCAGCCTATCAGTACTATAAGAAATATGGAGACAGTCTTTTTAGCAAAGCCTGTTGTGATAGAACAAGGGGTAATAACTTTAAACTAAAGGAGGGGAGATTTAGACTGGATATAAGGGGGAAATTTTTCACAATGAGAATAGTGAGGGACTAGAACAGGTTGTCTAGAGAGATGGTGGATGCCCCATCCCTGCAAACAGTCAGGGTCAGGTTGGACAGGGCTCTGAGCAACCTGATCTACTTAGAGGTGTCCCTGCTCACAGCAGGGGTATTGGACTAGATGACCTCTAACAGTCCCTTCCAACTTTAACCTTTCTATGATTCTACAGTTGATTCCCAAGCTTGTACATATGGTCATTAGCTGATGCTTTCCCATCTGCTATTTGTAGGGAATGTGCAGTCTTATTCGCAGTATTAGATGTGGTAGTCAAGGGAAAAACTCCTGATCATTGTGCATTAGCTCAGCTTTTCTCTGCTCTGGCAAGTTTGACTTATCATTAAACATCCCAGAAATGCCAGCTCTAAAAATCACTTCTACTCTGATGTTATTTTCCTCCTCTGAGAAATTGCTGCTCACTTTCTGGGATTTGATTTTTATTAGAAACATTTTTTAAAGGCCAGAAAGCTAGAAACAGATCAACAAAATCAAACAACTCCATTTCTAATCCAAGAGAGCCAAAACCCTTCCACATTTCAGGCATTTTTTGTGCACATTTTACAATCCCTCTCATTCTCCCCCTTCTTTACTGCACAAATATGTGAAAGAAGAATAGATTTTCTAGTCAGCATTATTAGCTATCTTGTTGTATGAGAATCTAAGAAGAGTCAGTCTAGGTTTTTCTGCTGTCTAGCCCAGCACCCTTCCACAGCACATAACAGATGCCCACTGGAGGTCAAGTGAACGTACACAATCTTTCCCCTCAAAGCATGCCTTTCATCCATGCAGTGATTAGAATCATAGAATGGCCAGGTTGGAAGGGACCTTAGAGTTCATCTAGTTCCAACCCCCCTGGTGTGGAAGGGATGCCACACACTAGACCAGATTGCCCAGGGCCACATCCAGCCTGGCCTTGAACACTGCCAGGGATGGGGTATCCACAACCTCTCTGGGCAACCTGTTCCAGTGCCTAACCACCCTCTGAGTGAAGAACTTCCTTCTAATCTCCAATCTAAATTTCCCCTTCTTAAGATTGTAACCATTAGCATTTTCTTTGTGCTCAGTAACACTCACTTGAGCATAACAACTAATTGCATGTCTTTCAATGCAGCTCAAATTCAGTGTTAATTCATGATAGCTAGCTGGTGCTAATCTAGACTGGTGCTGAAAGACCCAAGTGCTCTTTACCTTCTTCCCATTTATCTAAATGCCAGTCCACATACACCTGTAGAGAGATGTCGAGTAAAAGACATTTCTCACCATTTCCAATCTCCCCTGAGAAGAGTTTTCCGTGCTGTTATAGTGAATGTGAAAATTGCCCGAGGTATCCTTTTTCTCTCCCTTCACCCCCCTGACCGTTAATGTGTTCACTGGCAAACCTGGTGAGTGATAGCCCTTTNACTAGCAGGTTTTACTGCGAGTGAGGGGGGGGCGGTCGGTGGCGTGAGGGGGGTGGAAACCGGGAGGGTGTGTAACACCCTGTATTTTCCTTTTCCATTGTTACATATGTATATATATTTCTATGTTAAATAATTATTCTTTACAACTCAGCCTCTGTGTTCAGTGATTTCTTTCCCTTTGTGAAAGGGGGAGGCCCTAAAAGGGCTTCCTTCCGAATTTGTCCTCCCAAACCAGGACACGTGCAAATGTTCCCAATCTTGTGTACCAATCAGTTATTCTTCTCCAGTCATGTCTCCAGAGTGATCAGCTTGCTATAAAGTGTGTGGATCTGTAGGCCAGAATCACTCTCATGAATAAATACGAAGGCACGGTCAGTTATCAGAAACATCAACATGTTGAAGAAGAGAGCTCAGCAAAAGAGAAAAAAAAATCTTGTTATTACTTTTAGATGCCCTTTTGATCTTATTAGAAAGGAAACAGTGGGATTAGAAAGTGAAGAGAGGGCTGGCACAGGTTGATTTGATTATTTTTTTAAAGCAGGAAATAATAAATATACAAGTTCCTGTTCCCACTTGGGAAAACCTGTGTGGCTTTTAAGCCCTGATAACACAGAGTGCTGTGGTGATAAACCAGCATCAGTTCCAGGAGG
This sequence comes from Bucco capensis, assembly GCA_013396975.1. Lineage (NCBI taxonomy): Eukaryota > Metazoa > Chordata > Aves > Piciformes > Bucconidae > Bucco > Bucco capensis. The sequence continues at coordinate 15,491 of VWZO01019934.1, forward strand.
AGCTATTAGCACAGGAACAGCCTCCCAATCTGTGTTCATTAAGGACCAGGAACACCACCAAGACCATGTTTGGGTCCCAGAGCTGCAGCAGATCTGCCTCTTTATGGCCAGTTCATTACAGGAATGCTTCTGCTCCTCCTTCCTAAGCACCAACTCATTTCATTGCTTTCAGCTGGAGCCTGGTCAAAGCAACCTGCTAACTGAGAAGCACCAAAGGATGCAGATTCTGGCACTCTGGGTGTGTTATTCCTACCTGCAGGCTGGAACAAGCTTTTTTTTTCCTATTGATTCAGGTATTCTAATGCAAGGACTTCAGGGCTTGGTTGTTCTCTGTAAGCCTTTCCTGGAGAGTTGAATAAAGAACTGATCTATATAAAAATCATATCATGGAGGCTCTGCAGAGACCCATCTTGGATCATTGCTAAGAACACTTAATCATCCTTGAATTCATGAGGAAGACTTCTCCTATGAGTCCATTTTTGCTATCAAGAAAAAAAATATGGCAAGTTTCTTTCAGGAAAATGTCTATGGGTTTGGTTCTGCAAAGAAAACACTGAGATGAAAGGTAATTGAAATCAGTTGTTTGGTTGGCTGAGATTTTGGCTGGATTTTCTGATGTCTAATAGAGTGTGAGCTCTGCAGCTTTTCCCCAAGCTTGAACTCTAATAACAGCACACTCTTATATTGACTCTCTACTGTCTAGCAAAAGCTGTGACCATGCACTGACAATACAGATAAATCCTCCTTAACCTCTTTCAGGCCATTTCTTTTTACAAACTGTGTAGGAACTGCCTATATTTGAGATTTCTACCCAAGGTGGTGATAATTCAACCCACTAAAAAAAAATCATGCGAAAAAAAAAAAATGGAGACATATGCCTAAGAATCCTCAGGAAACATGGTCAAATAAGCCAAGGAGAGCAGGATAGAGGATTAGCTGATCCAGGATCTTTCCTCTGATGCTGGTCAGTGCCAGCTATATTAGGAAATACATCAGAACAAGAGAAGCATTCAGTGATGCTTCTCCAAGTATTTTTCCAGCCTACAGGAAATACTCTTAAAGATTTTCCAAAACTGAAGGAGATACCCACGAAAGGATTTTTTTTTCTGTGAATTTGTCCACTTCGGTTTTACATCCATGTAAAACTTCTAGCATCTATAGCAAGGAACACCATAGCCTAAGGCTATGTTTTGTGAAGTTGACTTCCCTTTGCTTGCTGTGACTGCATCATGAGTTTCATGCCCCCATATTGAAAAAAGCATGGGGCTGTATTTCATTAGCTTTTTAAAGAATAAATAATCATCCCAATCAGCAAAAGAAAGTATCTGGCATGTAGGATACTCCAGAAACCAACATCAGAGCCTCCTTAGGCATGTCAGGTGTTCAAAGACCCACCAATCTGAAGGTTACTAGTACTTGGTTTACCCATCCCCCCCTGTCAAGAGCTCTGAAAAATTCTGAGACACAGAAAGAAGGGAATAAAAGTTCTCCATCTGCAGTCCTTTTCTTTCTACATCCTATTCATCACAATTTGAAACATCATATATTTGACTTTGACTTTGGAAACTTTTGTAAGCTCTTTTCCTACATAAATAGCTAGGCCATCTTCTCTGTACAATGTATCAAATATCATTCAGTGACTACTGGAATCAGTGAAAGCCCTCCAGTTCAGCTTGAAATAGTTAAAACAGATCTTTATTAATCTGCTTTCAAAATCAAGGTTTTTTTTTCTTTTGAGGCTTCTCAATGTCTTGGAGAACTCCTCAGTCAGATTCTCAGAGTGGATTATTTATTAATCTGCTCTGAAAACTTAAAATAGAGGGAAAAAATTAAGATTATATCAGTGTCTTAAAGATTGATGAAGGTGATTTTCACTGACTCTCTATAGAGAAAAACTTAGGGTTGGTAATACAGAATATAGGTCAATAAATCATTCTAGTAAGAGTGACCTAATTAACACACAAGCCCTGATTTTAACGTGTGAAGCCCATTATCTCAATACAAGGTTCACCTTCACAGAAAAGAAAAAAATTAGAACTAAAAATACTCATGGAAAACTTTGTGAGAGTAAAGTTTCTGGACAAGACAGAAAGTAGCTGTCTTCTGTACAAATGTTTCTGCTGGTTTGCTAGTCCTAGATTCTTCCTGAACAAGGAGAGATAACAGGACACACTTTCAATTCGTTTGGTACAGCAGAGAGGTAGAAAGAGGCATCATTAAACAAACAGAAGGTTGCTATACTCCAGCACCAGAGATGTGCTAGTATTATGCAGGAGAAACACCTTGCTTGGTTTGGCACTCATTTGTGATGACTACTTTTGTAGTCATCCATTGCCTGTTGTAGAGGATCCCCAGAGCACAAAGTACATCAAACCACAGAGAGGTTGTTGCATTACCCAGATAACTTCTTTGCACTGACCTATGGCCATGGAACACACAAGCACACACCTGACAGGCAGCCCTACAGACCAAAGGGACTTTGTCTGGAGAAATAAAAGCCATTGCATGATCAACTGTATGATCACCTTGACACCGAAGTGCAAAGATTGTTCCCAAAATTATTGTAATGGCCCAAGGCTATATTTACATAGTTTCCTTCTACAACCCCTTTCTTCCCTACTCAAATCAATTGAAATAAGAATTTGTCCTTGCTTTTGTACTAGAAGATGAGCAATGAATAAGAGAATATAATATGAACAGAGTTGCATTTTTTTCTAAGCGTCACATGTAAATTTATAAAGATTTAGACCAGAAAGTAACCAGAGCCTGCTCTTTGACAAGCAAGGTGGGTTCTTGCCATGCTTACTGTTTCATGCCCAAGTAAGCGCTTGACATCCTTTCTTTTTCTTTATCAATGTCAAAGTTTAGGGCTGGGCCAACCACTAATCCAGGTACAGATGTTCTCTATTGCCCCCTTTACCTCCACTCCAGGAAGGAAAAAAAGGTAACTAACAGAGAGAGAGAGACTTGTGAATTAGAAATAAAATGTTAAAATACTTAAATGAAAATAATAAGAAAATGACATATTTATACAAATGGATGCAAAACTAATACCACACATAAACACCCCTTGATTGCAACTACATCACCTTCACCACGGATACTTTGGCAGAGGACTCGGCAGCAGATGGGAATCGAGCTCAGGTACTGGATCCTGGAACTGGATTCAAGAACTCTTGGATTGAGATCAAAGGCAAAACAGGCAGAATCTTGTAAGAGCAGAGCTGGGCTTCTGATCCTCACAAGGAGAGTTACCAGTCCACCACATCAGATGGCTCAAGTACTCAACCCTCAGACAGGGTGGAAGCCCAAACCTCTCCTTTTTTGTATTTGTTGTTAATTAGGTGCTAAATAGCTTAATCATGCACCTACTTTGCTTGGGTCTTAGGCTTTATGTAGAAGTCCTCAAGACCCAAGCTTGGTGTGAAAATTTCAGGGACTGACCCTCAGTTTTATACTGAATATCATATATATAGAATAGAGTAGCTTGCTGGTCAGTTTAGGGTCATAACTCAAGCCAGGACACATAGACAGGGGTATTGAGTGCACCCTCAGCAAGTTTGCAGATGCCATGAAGCTGAGTGGTGCTGTTGACATGCCAGGAGGATGTGAAGCCATCCAAAGGGACCTGGACAAATTGGAGAAGTGGGCCCATGAGAACTGAATGAGGCTCAACAAGTCCAAGTGTAAGGTCCTGCATCTGGGTCGAGGCAATCCTAGCCATGAGTACAGACTGGCAGAAGAACTCATAGAGAGTAGCCCTGCAGAGAAGGACTTGGGGGTCACAGTAGACAAAAAGCTGGATATGAGCCAGCAATGTTCACTTGCAGCCCAGAAGGGTAATTGTATTCTGGGCTGCATCTGGAGAGACATGAACAGCAGGTCAAGGGAAGTGATTCTACCCCTCTGCTCTGCCCTGATAAGACCCTAGCTGGAGTGCTGCGTTCAGCTCTGGGGCCCTCGGCATAAGAAATATGTGGACCTTTTAGAGTGGGTCTAGAGAAGGGTCACAAAGATGATCAGTGGGCTGGATCACCTCCCCTATGAGGACAGACTGAGAGAGTTGGGATTGTTCTATATGGAGAAGAGAAGGCTCCAGGACGACCTTATTGTGGCTCCCAATACTTGATGGGGGCTTATAAAAAACAGAAAAAAGGGAGAGAGGCTCTTTACCCAGTTACAAACTAGTAGGACAAGAGGGAATGGTTTCAAACTGAAGGAGAGGAGATTTAAATTGGATGTTAGGAAAAAGTTCTTTACCTGGATGGTGGTTAGGCACTGGAACAGATTGCCCAGAGAGGCTGTGGATGCCCCATCCCTGGCAGTGTTCAAGGCCAGGCTGGATGTGGCCCCAGGCAACTTGGTCTAGTGTGTGGCAGGGGGATTGGAGCTAGATGATCTTTAAAGTCCTTTCCAACTCAAACTAGTCTATGAGTCTATAAGGGAAGATAACCCAACCATGGGCACTCACCTTTTGAAAGTGCTAAACACAAGGTAGTTTAAATAGAGTTAGTCAGGAAATGGGCATGGAGATCGGGTTCAGGGCCGGTCACATGCCTGCCACCTAGCACATCGGAGCATGGGGGGGTTGCCCGGGCATGCCCTCCCAGTGTGCCCACCATCGCTGCCCAGGGAGTGGTGGGTCTGCCCCCCTTCCCGGTTGGCTGCGTGCCCACCGCCTGGCATGCCGGAGCGAGGGGGCTGCCCGGGCATGCCCGGACACGCCCGCCT
>VWZO01019935.1:4071-71887 GCA_013396975.1 Bucco capensis
CACACTTCCCCTTGTTAAATGTCATTAAGTCTCTCCCTGCCCATGTCTCTAGCCTGTCCAGGTCACTCTGGATGGCAGCACAGCTCCTGGTGTGCCAGCCACTGCTCCAAGCTTGGGATCATCTGCAAACTTGCTGAGGGAACACTCTCCCCCTTCATCCAGATCATTGATGAATATATTGAACTGTCCTGGCCCCAGCCCTGAGCCCTGGGGCACACCACTAGTCACAGGTCTCCAGTTAGACTCTGCTCCACTGGCCACAGCTCTCTGGGCTCTGTCCTTCAGCCAGTTCCCAAGTCCATGCTTAATGATGTTTCTCTGGCGAGTGACGTTTGGTGATCTCCTCAACACCAAGCTCCCAGTGAGGCATGGCCAATGAAGCCTGACCTTCCAATGATAATGCAAGGCATGCTGAAAATTAATTGCTGCTAGCATTGTCTCTCTGCTCTTGTGATTTTTTAATGAACAAAGAGTTGCTGCAAGTTTTCAAGGCAGGATGCAAATTTGCTCTTTTTTTTTTTGGTGTTTTTGTTACAAATTGATAGCTTGCTTGCTGTTGGTAGAGATTATTGAAGGCATCTTTTAACAACTATGTTGATGTTTTAAGTTTCATTAAAAAATAGAAAGGAAACCATGGCTTAATGGCATTGAGGAGCTTACTTCATCAGTTTAGTATTCTACTTGCAGAGCACATCAGCACAATCCTGATTTTGCATTACTTGAAATTTAATTTAACAGAGGTTGTAGCCAAAAAAAAAAAAATAAATAATTGTGCAGGTCTAATTTATGTTGACAAAAGGCAATAGAAAAGTATTTGGTAATAAGCAAAGGCACTAATACAGCACACAAGAAATCAATTGCATATTACACTTTGGTATAATTAAGGCAAGTGCTAACTTTGAGCTATTTCTTAGGACAGCCCATAAGGCAGTATTCTTTTTTGGTGCCTTTGCAGTTAGTGTTTCAGTTGAACAGCACATTCAATGTAAAAATATTAGCTACCAAGTATGCTAATATAATTGGCACTAAAGTCATTTCACTTTCTATATTTGATTATTAAGTAGAAGTCATTCTCTATAGATTTTTTTGTTTCCTTATTGCTGTAATTTTCTTTACAATATTGGGCATAGCCTACATTTGAGACATAACTTTATCAGGTCCAAAGTGGAGGGGGTTAAGATAAACACTTTGTTTCACCCTCTCTTCCTCTCAAGCATTTCTGTTACCATGCAGCCTTTTCCTCTTACTCAACCTTGTGTACTTTCATCTCTTTTTCTCTCAAAGGTAGGTTTATTCACATCATAAATCTAGCTTCCAGATTCAGAAGTGACTTATGGAAATCTGTCTTTGGGAAAGTCTTATCTTAAACTCCAAGTCCTTTATCCCTTTTTTCCTCAAAGATAAAAGTTCAGGTGCTTTGTGATGGATGAGTTGGTGATTTTTTTTTTTAGGGGGAGGTTGGGTTTGTTTGTTTGTTTGTTCTTCTTTTGAAAACCTAAACCCAAGGCAGAGGGTGCAAGGCTGGTATAGTTCATTTTCTTCCTTCCAGCCATTTCCCTCCAGTGCTGATGGCAATGCATAGCATCTGCTTTACCACCTCACATGTTGTTCTCAACAACTGTCCAACCCTCTGGTATTCACTTTCCACCTTTCTGTTGCATCATGGATTTCAATTTCCAGTTAAGTGTGTGATCCTGAACCTGGAAATTGAAATAGAGCTATGGATGTGGACTACTGTCAATCAAAGGAAGGTTGTGCTTCTGCCCTACCAGCATCTGCTTTTATTCCCCTTGTAGTCACTCTTCTTTCTAACACTTGTCCCAAACTGCCTTAGCAATAAGTATAATTTATTTTTTCTTGGGTTTATATGATGGTTTTTTTTTATCCTGTGCTGACAATGCAAGAGAAACAAATCATTGCAAGAAGATGAGAGTCCAACTCCCAATGAACTTCTGATGTAAGGAAAGGAAATGTAAGAAGTAAGGAAATTACCATATTCAGAATAATAAACAGTTATTGACTGTTTCAGTTTATTATTCAGTTGAACTACCTTAAGTTGTACCTGACTTTTAAAGAATATGTTCAGCACTTGTTGAAATTAAAGAGGAGCCACTCAAGGCACAACTTGCTGAGCTTTCAGCAATGGGATTTTGATGAATCACAGAATCATGAAGGTTGGAAGAGACCTCTAAGCTCAGCAATTCCAAGCATCCCTAGCACTCCAATGCCACTAACCCATGGCCCTAAGGAGAGCATCTAGATGTTTCTTAACCCCTGCAGGGATGGTGACTCCAGCACCTTCCTGGGCAGCCTGGACTTAACAACCCTTTTAGTGAAGAAATTCCTCCTGATATCCAATCTAAACCTCCCCTGGTGCAACTTGAGGCCATTTCCTCTTGTCCTCTCAATATGAGCATCAATAGACTGAAACCACATGCTTGGCTTCAAATTTGCCATAAAGCTGTCAGACACTTTGTGCTCTTGAGTGGCCACAGAATTCTTGGTGTAACCAAAGCTCTAGCTAGCTGGGATGACCTCAGGACATAACAGTGCTAATCAGGCATGACCCATTTGATTTGGAAATGCCCTCTCATTGTGTTTGGACTCAGCAGTGAATATTTGGAGAATATTGCATTCTTTGGGGAGAATATTCAGCTGATGCTTAAGATTTAGTATTGATATTCAGAAATGTTCAGCATGAGCAAACCTTGGGTCAGGAAATGCTCAGGAAATTGCACACCAGATCCAAAGGTAGAGACTGCATGTCTGGGATTATTCTGGAGAGGTATTAGCCTTTGTTTCCTGTTAGGAAGAAGCTGTTCTATAATAGGATGAATTTTACTTCTGTGTTGTTTCCCTATATACACAGACCTTTGCTTCTGAAAAACCATTGCCTCTGCTACTTACAATTAGAAAATCTTTGTGTCAAGTTGCTCAATTCCAAAAAGCCATTTATTTCCTTTCTAAATAACTCAAGTTCAGGCACTTGAAAAGAAAATCATAAAGGGAACTGCTTTGTTTTTCCTCAAGTTCCTATTGCTGCAGTGCAATTTGCAGAGAAAATAGGAGCTAAACAGAGGGTATAGAATAACATTACAGTTCAGTTATCTCAAGCAAACTAACAATGCAGCCTGATTGGCAAAGAAGAGATTGAATTACTGCAAATGTGATATAGGTAATAAAGGAGTGCAGTCATTTCCTGAGTAAGAAGCCTTCCTTTTGAAAGACAAAGTTTGCTCCTTTTACTGAAGAGTGAAAATACCAAGAATTAAATGAGTCCTATTCCCTTTTGTCAAAAATGGGAAAGGAAAAAAAAAATCTAGCAAGTGTCATAAAAATAAATTAGAATCATCAACTTCCAAGTTAATCCCAGTAGCAAGTAGCAAGTAATAATATTTGATGCCTAGAAAGAGTGGAAAATCAGCAGTAAGGTAGTGTAAAATATTATTATACCAATGTATCTGATAACTGAGAATTTAAATACTCTAATATTTTGAGCTTTTTAATCAAAAAAAGATTTTCTTTTCATTTTCTTCATTACCATTCCCAAAGAGCTTGGGTGCTTGCAAAGCTTTGTGCCAGCAGCATGCTCTGTGCCACATGAAATGGTTCCTCAGTTCTGGAATCCTAGAATCCTAGACTGGTTAGGGTTGGAAGGGAGCTCTGGAGCTCATCTAGTCCAACCCCCCTGCAGTGGCCAGGCACATCCCCAACTAGAGCAGCTTGCCCAGAGCCCTGGCAAGCCTCACCTGCAATGCCTCCAGGGATGGGAACTCAACCACCTCCCTGGGCAACCTGGGCCAGTGTTCCACCACCCTCGTGGGGAGCAACTTCTTTCTAATATCCAGTTTAAATCTACTCCTCTCCAATTTCAAACCATTGCCCCTTTCCCTGCAGGCCTTTGCAAACAGGCCCTCTGCAGCCTGCTTGCAAGTTCCCTTTAGGTCCTGGAAGGTCACTAGTAGTTCCCCTGAAGCCTTCTCTTCTCCAGGCTGAACAATCCCAGCTCCCTCAGCCTGTCCTCAGAGCAGAGGTGTTCCAGCCCCTGAGCATTCTCGTGGCCTCCTCTGCACCTGCTCCATCAGCTCCATGNNNNTGGAGCCATTGACCACCAGCCTCAAGATCTCCCAGAAGTCCTCTTTGCCTGCTGCCATGCCAAGCCAGCCTTTGCACATTAACTTGAATGCCCCTTGTTGGTAATTTAATCAGAGCTGCTTGACTTTTCCACTGAAGAAAATGAGATCTGCTCATTGTACTGGGGGAGATGTGGAGGGAGAGGATTGCTGGCTGTCAGGCATTAATTAACTAACTGCTGGAGTGCTAATACTTTCAGGGCAGTACCAAGGGTTTGATTATCTGCCTCTTCTTTCCTTCGATATCTATCTGCGAAAGTCTATTCTGCCTAGATCATGAAATGTGAATATATTACAATTATCTGTAGTGAAACTGGCTAAAGGGAGCAGTAGAGGCCAATTGGCACAACCTCTAAAGCTGGAATTACAAATCCAGTTTCTAGTTCTCAGCTTTATGCTGCATCCACCAGTAAAAAATAGTCATTTTCTTGTTAGTATAAGGCAGTAAGTCAAATTTTTTCCTAACCATGAGCTACTGTGTTGGGTTTGGGATGTGTTCTGCACATCTCAGTGATTCCCTGCATCCTGTCTCAAAGGAAGAGCAGAGTCTTCCCAAGGGAGCTGTGTCTTGACATGTGCTGCAAAATCAGACAGTGATTTGGCTCGGTAGAGAAATGTCATGTTTGTGGAGCAGGAGCTGATGTCTGAGCTGGTATCAACCCACCTGTTGAACCAGCTGTTGGCCCCAAATTGTTCAAAGTTAATTATTGCCTGGAATATTTATTTTTTTTTACTGCTAGTTTAAAAAGAATGATTGTGCAATGTTTAGAAACAATTAACTGTGTGATGCCAAGCTTTACTCATTTCATTTCTGTAGCATGTAGGAGATGATTTGGCTTTTTTTTGGGCTATAAAGGACTATAACAGTACTAATGTTCTTTTCTCTATTCTTTCAGTTTCCCCTTTCCCCACCCATATAAAAAGTCATTTTTTTGGAGCATATTCTGAATCCATATTAGTAATATGACTTTGTTTTGTTCTTAAATGAATCATACCCAAAAAAAGTGAGGTTGCATGGGTGTCTTGTTGGTTTTTTGATGTTTTTATTTTATTTTATTTAACTATAATAGGAATTATAAAGGCATTTGCTAGTGGATGTCATATGAAGAAAGAGCACAGATGAAAAGCAGTCTCCTTGGTGTGTGTCAGAGCAGTCTGTGACAGCTCCTGTTTAACCATCTAACCTCCTTCCCCTTCTCACTGCACACATTAACCTTTAAAGCCCAAAGTATTTAGAAGCTAATGACCTGTTAGACATGTCTAAGCATTCACAGTGATGGGATATTAAGTTATTAAATGTGTTTTGCTCTCTAACTAAACCTTAAGTTGGGCTCGTAAATAAGAGCTTAATTTGGTAGTTGAAATCTATTTTTCTGCCTCCCTAGCCCTTGTTGTGTTAGGAGTGTGATTAAAATGTGACTCTGGTGAACATCAGCATAAATCTCTTACCTTCCTTGAGACAAAAAAAAAAAGTGCAGATCATCAGAGTTTTTTTTTTTCCCCTTCAAAATAGAAATTTCACAATTAACAGATTAAGGAAGATAAATTCAGCAGCAGCATGTTCTGCCAAGACCCCTTACATGTTCCTGTCAAGCCTCACTGAATTTCATTTTCCATTTCCAAAGAGTTAAATTTGAATTGAAGCTAATGTTACTGACAAGAGGCAAATAGAAGCAATTGGTTTGCACTAAACAAGTTTGAATGGTTGTTAATGTGAATGACTTTCAGGCAGCAGAATGTCAGAGAACAGTAGATTACTTTCTTTACCTCAGGCATTTTAAACCATCTCCTGTGGTAAGCTTGACATGATTATGTTTTTATTTTATTATTTATTTAATTTTTTCTTCTTCTCTTGAACATGGGAAGCAAAGTAATTGGAGTCTGGTAATTTCAGCCCATGGCTGATGAAGATAAATCCTAACGAGCTACTGGAATGCAGACTGACAATCCACATAGGGCTTACTACAACATCAACTCTCACTAATGCATTATTCAAATTTGGTTTCCTTCTGATTCAGATTCTGGAAGGTCCCTGAAATTCTTAATTATGAAGCCAACCACCATTTGTTATTCTGCAGAAATTTCATTGCTTCAAACCACCTCCACTTTTGCTTCCAGGCCTTGGAGCTACTCGCTGCCAGGGCAAGTAGCCAGGCTTGGCTCATTTGGCTGCAGGGAAGGAGAGCTTGTTTGGTGCCCTCCATCCAAACCAGGCAACTGCTTCTCCTAGGAGATTGTTAGGTCATTCTGTCCCAGGAGTTGTTTCTAGAAAGGTGTGGTTGGCTGTCAAAGCAGCTAAGGACTAGCTGTGCTGCCTTGACAGGCTTCAGCTGGGTTCAGCTCCTGGGCACTTGGGATGGTTAATGCTTGACCCAAGGGAAGGAATGTGAAACTGCCCTCAGGGCAGGAATGTGACAGTGCCATTTTAGCTTGGGTTATGCTTCCAGGGACTTGTACCCTTGGTGACTTTGTGCCTTTTCAGCCCTTTCTAGCTGAAGATCCTCTCACAGAATGGTTAAGGTTGGAAGGGACCACCTGAGGTCATCTAGTCCAACCTCCCTGCTCAGAAGAGTCCTCTACAGCACATTACTCTGCATTATGTCCAGATAGATTTGGAATCTCTCCAGAGAAGGAGACTCTACAACCTTTCTGGGCAACCTATGCCAATTCTCAGCCACCCTCAGAGCAAAGAAGTTCTTCTTCATCTTTAGGTGAGCAAGAACTTCATTAAACTTAATGGCTAGGTGAGGAAGAGCCTCTCGTAGCCTTGATCCTCATGGTTGTTCTGTGCAGTCTTCAGTAGCAGGACCTTCCAACCATATTTGATATCCTTCTCTGGGAAGGAAAAACAGATAAATCCCAAGTATTTTCCACATAAAAGCTCTTGGTCTTGTCTGCTTTAACTGGCTGAAACAACATTAGTGCCACATCACCAGCAGGGTGGAAGGTGATGGGGTGGACCAGTGCAAATGTCATTTTCTCTTTGCCTTTTCCATCTCTTATGCTTCCATTTAAGTAGTTTGCATCCCACAACAGATTACCCAGCAGACAGATTGACTTCTTTCTCTTGGTCTCATTGCACTCATAGTTATGTTTAAAGAAATTGTTTATGCAAATAGTGGATGAACTGAGAGGCACAGAGCTGTACTGATCAAAGCTGGTTTCTTGTTTGATGCAAGTCACACAGTAGTTTCAGCTAAGGAAGAAGTATTGGAAGCCTAAATATTTCATTTCAGTGGCTTCCAAATGAAATGATTCTACTTCTTTAATTCTGACACAGTGTTTTGTTTGGAAATTGAGCTAAAGTTGAATTTTTGAAAGGATGAAAACAACAATTGTGAGACATCCAGGGGAAAAGTTTTACCTGTTTCACTGAAACTAATTTTTCCTTTTTGTTTTGTTCTTCCTTCCTCCCTTTTTATGTTTTTATTCTTCTTTTTTATTGGCTTTGGAGCTGGAGACACCTCACAGCTCTGTATGTGAGCATTCCTTGGGCTCAAACAGAGAATTGTTTCATTTTACATCTCAGTACCTTGTTTCCTTCCCCTGGGTTGCACAGCCAGGGAATAGTTCACTGCCACTGGTAATTTTCAGGGCACCTGGAAACACAGAGGAGGAGAATAAATGCTTTTTTTCTGGGGGGAAGCCTTCTCCTCTGATTCAGGACCAAGCCTCTCCATGTTTCTGATTGTAGATCTCACCTGCCACTTGCTATCAGAAGGCCTATATATATCCAAAGAGGGGATTGAAAGGCAAAGGGGAAATCACCTCTTGTGTTTTCACAAAATACTGAAGAAATGCTGCACAAGTCTGCTGCCTTTGAGCCCAAGTTCAGCATCACAGTGAAATGGCTCCTGTGAGGTTTATTCTCCCTGGGGAGCCATGCCAGCAAAGAACATCTCTCCCAGCTAGTCAGTCCCTCTCTAACACCTCCCTTTTGTGCCTAGGAAGTTCTTCTGGTGTTGAACTCTTGAGCTTGCCTGCAAAACCAGACTGTGTTTGCTTCTGCTGTTACCATGTGCTTCAGGAGACTGCTTGTACCTACATGAACCTGGTTTTATAGGCTTGTGGTAGGAAAAGGAAGACCCCGTGGCAACAGGAGAAGGAATTTGGGGCATTCTAAAGCTTAAAATGGTTTTCAGCATAAGAGGTCACTTAGCTGGGGGAAGGATGCATACAGACTGAATGATTCAAAGTATTACAGAATCCCAGTATGTCAGGGGTTGGCAGGGCCCTAGAAAGATCATCTAGTGCAACCCCCCTGCCAGCGCAGGAGCACCTAGACCAGCTCACACAGCAATGTGTCCAGGCAGCTCTGCAATGGCTCCAGACAAGGAGACTCCACAGCCTCCTGGGCAGCCTGGGCCAGTGCTCTGGCACCTGAACTGCAAACAAGTTCCTCCTCAGCTTAATCCTAAACCTCCTGTGCTCCAACTTGCTCCCATTGCCTCTTGGCCTACCATTGGATGCCATGGAGCAGAGCCTGGCTCTCTCCTCCTGACACTCACCCTTCCCATATTTCTAAGCATTGCTGAGGTCTCCTCTCAGTCTCCTCTTGTCCAGGCTGCAGAGACCCAGCTCTCTCAGCCTGTCCTCCTAGGGCACATGCTCCACTCCTTTCAGCATCTTGCTGGCCCTGGGCTGGACTCTCTCCAACTATTATCCAACTAGCACATTTTCCTCATAGCTCTACGTGACTAAACCAGATTGCATATTGAGGAAAAGAGGAAATGGCCTCAAGTTGCACCAGGGGAAGTTTAGATTGGATGTCAGGAGGAATTTCTTCACTGCAAGGGTTGATATTCTTGGCCCAGGCTGCCCAGGGAGGTGCTGGAGTCACCATCCCTGCAGGGGTAAGGAAACATCTAGCTGCTCTCCTTAGGGCCATGGGTTAGTGGTATGGCAGTGCTAGGGATGCTTGGACTTGATGATCCTAGAGGTCTCTTCCAACCTCAATGATTGTGTGATTCTGTGCATTTGCAGAGATTATACACAGGCAAACTCAGTGGAGCTGCTCCATCAGTGGTCTGTGACCACCCAAGCAGTGTTGAACTGGTAGTAGAGATTTGGTACTTCCATGTAGATCTAGAATCACTTTCTAACTGATAAGTACTTGGTAATTTTCCTGTGGCATACCTCTGAGCATATTTTGTTACTGCAGTATGGATTGCCTGGCAAGTGAGAGAAGGAACTCCAACCAGAAGGAAAATTGAGCTTAATATTTGCAGCTCTTCTTTGTGGAGACCTTAAGGTCATCAGGACAATAATTATGATTTATAGCCCTTTGGGTTGAATCATTTTATTTGGAGTCTTAGAAATTGAAATTGTTGTGAAGGATGGCTGCTTGCTAGAAAAAAGAAAAGCTATATTTTTAAGTGCAAGCTGCTAAAAAAACCACAACAAGCCTCATGTGAACCAAGAAAAGTGAAAGGAGATTTATGTCACACATCTCCAATCTGCTTTAGCCTAGTCATTCAAAAATTGTCACTGTATCCTATTAAAATCAGTATTTTGAAACACTATGAAGCACTTGATTGACTGCTTCTCTCTTTTTTTTAAGTTCTTTCTAGTATCTTGCTTTTAAAATTAATTGTTCTATGAAGTTAGGAAAGTTTGGGACAATCTCCTTCTTCTATTGAAGATGTGCATTAATGGGAATTGTAATACCTGTAATTGTTTCAGGCTTAGCCAAACACTCTAGCATTTAACAACAATATGACAGTGAACACAAAAACCAACAAAAAAAAGAAAAAAATTAGAGAAACCAACAGTATTTAACCAACAAACCATGTGTTTCATGTCATTCAGTCAGTAATAAATCCACTTTTTTAATGGCTGCTACTAAGCTAAATAATTATAACTCACCCCAGTAAGCAGTGAGGACACTGTGTAATTTTAAATGAAAATATAGTCGTGTCTTAAATTGCTTCCTGCTGTAATCATAAACCACTTAATTATCTGCTAGGCATACCTGGAGAAGCTAGGTGAGTGAGAATTGGAGAAAGTCTTTCTTTGCTTCCATTTGTGTGCAAACTAGAGAGTCTAAAACCTATCATCCCAATTGTTAGCCTCTAAGAGAAAGCTTTGCTGCTTACACACACACAAAAGGCAAAGCACAAGGTGATTAGTTTGTCAGAGCCTTTGGTTTTTATGTTGTTATTTCAAAATACTGGATTTAAATCAGGAGGCTTGTGGATTTTTTTTGTTTAAGTACTATTAATATTGTTTTTTTTTTACTTGGTTTGGTTTTATTTTGAGTAACCTGAGCTCTTCTACTGTATAAATTCAGCTGGGAGTTGAAAATCTTGTGCTTCATGTCTCAGTCTAGTGCCATGGAAATTAAGAGTATTCCAGCAAATCTTGCTTTTTCTGCATTTGTCAACTGCTCCAGCTAGGAGAACTGGTGAAAAGAAATGCATCATCTCTGATGAAGAAGAGGGTAAAAGAGATTGCCACAAGTGTTGTATTTGAGTGGCTGCTTTTCATTCTTCAAAACTTCATTGCGATTCATTTCCTATGTGTAATACCACTTCTAACTAGTTTTAACGGTGTTGTTTTTAACATGACCTGAAATTCCAGCATTAATTGTGCATTTGTTTGTGGCTTTTGATACATCAGTAAGTCTTTTGCTAGTACATTTGAGTCAGCAGAAATAGGAATGATTTGTGATGGTAATTTCTGAGATAACTAGCTAGAACTAGTCCTGTTATATTCTGCTTTTTGTTAGGCAGAGCTTCAGTTCAGCTTCAGCATTAAGTGATGCCTATTTCTGCTGATTTTTTGGATCTGAATAGAATGGGAAACCAACAATGAATTAAGGCAGAGCTAGGGAGAGAAGAATTCACATCTTAAGAGAAGTTCAGCCCAGGTAAAAGCTAATGGAAATGGGGACAACAGAAGTTTCAAGCACTTTGTTATTTAATTGCAGTAAAGAGTTGCAGGAGAAAAGAGTCAGAAAGCAGCTGGGGAGTTATGGAGAGAAAATGCATTGCAGAAATATTAAGTACCCAGCACAGCTCCTAAAGAGAGCTCAGGAAGGTAGAGGCATGGAGAATTTGGTGGTAATTGGATGTCTATTTCTTNCTCCTCTTTCTTCTCTTTCAATGTGGAGAGGCATGGAAAAGAGCTTTGCCTAGAAACTACCATGGTTTTACCATGGTTTACTCTTAGAAGCCAAACTATTAGGAGCCTTGCAATTAACCCTAGATCAAGCAGCAAATTTCTCCCTGTGCTACTGTGAGCAGATAAAAACTCGTGGGGATTAAAGCTCTGATGGTGAGTGCTAGAGAAAACCCCAAGTTATTGCTGATGCCAAGAGCACTCCAAATATAAAGAGCAAAACAGAAGAGGGAAATAAATCCATGGAGATTGTGCTAGCAAACAGAACCCAGAAGTAGAGAAGGGCAGCAATCCCCTGAGGTTAGCTTGCTTTGCATTTGGGAATGAGCAGCACCACTGAGCAAAGCTGTCTGTAGGCTTTTCCCTGGCTCCCATCTCCTCTTTGCCAGAGTCCCAGGAATGCTTTGGCTAATCTAATCCCAAAACCTTTGCTTTTAATCTCAAGCATTTGATAAAAATGCAGGAAACTGAAGCCTGGAGCTAAACCCCAGAAAGCTGCACAGCTAGCAGAAAAGATCTGGGAAGAGGTAGCTGCAGCTGTGGTTTCCCTCAAATAGTTGCTGATCATTTCTTCATGAGATGGAATTTCTGGGGGTAATCTATAGGTTGTGGGAAGCTGCTTTTGAGGTGCATGGTGGAACTAACTTCTCAAGAGAGAGAGAAATACCAGCCCAGCTCCCTTCACTGTGATATTTGGAGTGTGGGGAAGAAATCTATAGGATTCCCAAGCAGGCTTTGTTCAGAGAGCAGCTTCATTCCTAGCTAGGCAGTGCCTGGCCTGCTCTGTTCCTTCAGGAGATCTCTTTCCCTCCCTCTTTTTTTTTTTATCAGTGTATATGTCTTTTTCTCTCCAGCCAGGGAATTGCTGTGAATAAATGGTGGGAAGAGAAGAGAAGCTCATTTGCTCTGCCCACAAGAGATGCTCTGTGTAAATAAAGAGAGAGAATGGAAAGCTACCTTGTGTCCTGAAAAGTTAACATGACTGACTCATGGGTAGAGGTCCAACCAGGACTTGAAAGAGAATTTTGTGACAGTGACTAATCTTCTTTTGCTTGTGCAGGAAAGCAGGGATGCCAGACAGAACACTGAGGCTCCCCCTGATTTTTGTTTCTTTGCTTTTTCTTTTTAATTATAATTTTATATCTTCTTTAATTCTAGAAGTGAGGACAACTGGAAGATATATGGGTGTTGTTGTTGGTTTGTTTTTTTTTCTTGGAAACTGTCATTATTAAGCCCTGGAAAAGTGCTATTTTGATTATCCTAGTGCTTTTTCTTTCCAAAATGGAATGTGTTGTGTTTCAGAGCCCTACCCTGTAAGTCTACCCTGAGGAATACTTGGGGAGCTTGCAAAGTCACAGACAGCACAGTGTAGCAATGCTCTGCTTTCATTTCATACTCTCAAGTATATATTTCCTGCCTCTTTCCTTATTCAGTGAAGATACATAAAGGCTAAATGTAGCAGAAATTGAGCTTGGAGCAAGTTTTGAACATGAAAGCAGTGATTTATAATAGAACTTGGCAAGTGGATGTTATCTTTCATCCAGAGATCACAATCTCTGTTGTGTACTTTGGGGATTGCAGCCATGCCTGGCCAGGCAGGGGCATTCTGAGTTCTCCTCTGCCTTTCCTCTTGGGAATAGAAAGTCCTCATTGGTTTGATTGCTTCTGACCAAAGGATATCTGTGTGAAAACTTCTACTTTTTATTTTTTTGAAGGGGACAAAAAATAAAAGGGCATTTGAAGGTTAGTGGCTACATTACTTGCACAAAAAAAAAGAGAAGGAAATGAATGGAAGTTGCTGCAAAGCCTGTACAGAGAATACACTTTCTTTTCCTAGTCCTGCCATGAATATTGGGCACACTCTGTGTTGTATATCCATAAGAACAAGCAGAGAATCATCAAAGTTGGAAAAGACCTCTAAGATCATCAAGTCCAACTGTCAACCCAGCACCTCCATGGCACCAAGTGTCATTTCTCCATGGCTTTTGAATCCCTGCAGGGATGGTGACTCCAGCAGTGCCCTGGGCAGCCTGGGCCAATGCCTAACCACTCTTGGAGAGAAGAAATTGTTCTTAATATCCAACCTGAACCTCCCTTGATGCAACTCAAGGCCATTTCCTCTTGTTCTATCACTATTACCTGGGAGAAGAGACCAACCCCCATGATGTGCTTGATCATCAACTGGCAAGCTGCCATTTTTCCATCACTTAAAATGCTTTCTAGCTTGCAGGTACCCTCTATTTACAAAGCAGCAGTTCCTCTAACCCACATTTTGGGGGAAGACTTGTTTAGCTTTGGTGCCGAGTTGTTTATGAGTGAAAGTAGTGCAGTGGACTGGGTGCATATCTTCTAATTTGGAAGGCTACTGATGTTGAGCTGAGCAAAGCAGAACTTGTGGTGAGCTCCTGGCTGAAAGCCATGGATTTTTAAACCAGCTCTGTAATTTCTAACCATGCTTATATGCTGCTTCCTTTACTGATCTTTCTGAAGCTTTTAGCTTATCTGTTTCTAACAGATTCCTTAGATGGAGTTATTACTTCAATGGTCTATTAGATGTCTCTTCCCCCAGTAGTTGCTCCAGAGATCTCTGATTTTCAGCAGGGAGAAGGAAAGGAACAACTCAACCTGTGCACAAGGCAGGGATCAGAGGCAGGGCAGTTGCTCATGGCAGGTGGAATTGCCTTGAGAAGACCTCCAGGGCTTGTCCTGCTTCCAAGGGGGAGGAGGAACACCCCACACACACACTGTTTGATGGTTTTCTTGGCATATGGATGGAGTTTTGTGAAGCTGCATTCTGTTAGTAGCATGTAGTGAGACCAATGATAGCATGGCTAAAGAATTAATATTGTAAAGGTGTCAACATAGTTTGGTTTTGGGGGGAGTTATTGGCATTCTGGCTCTGACACAATTCTTTCCTCAGAGGCTGGTGAGGCACTGGAACAGGTTGCCCAGAGAAGTTGTGGATGCTCCATCCCTAGCAGCATTCAAGGTCAGGTTGGATGGGGCTTAGAGCAACCTGATCTGGTGTGTGGCATCCCTGCCCATGGCAGGAGGTTGGAACTAGGTGATCTTTAAGGTCCTTTCCAATGCAAGCCACTCTATGATATCCAACCTCTGCTTGTTGCTGCTTCTGGAGAGAGAGAGATGAAAGTGAAGATCTCCCAGGTGATCTTCATACTATGCTGGATTGTTGAGAGATTTGAATGTCCCATGGATATTCTGGCTTCAAAAATCATACCTTGGAAGCTCATAAATTGGAAAGCATAATTTTTCCCCCCGTATTCAATAAGCACACACATCTGAGCAAAAGGTAATNTTTAGGTCCTGGAAGGTCACTAGTAGCTCCCCTGAAGCCTTCTCTTCTCCAGGCTGAACAATCCCAGCTCCCTCAGCTGCTCCTTGCCACATTTGTTCTCCAGAGCCCTCCCTAGCCTCCTTGCCCTTCTCTGGACACACTCCAATACCTCTGGGTCCTTCTTGGCCTGAGAGGCCCAGAACTGACCCCAGCACTCTAGGACTGGCCTCCCCAGTGCTGAGGACAGGAGGATGCTCATTCTCTGCTCCTCCTGCTCACACTAGCTTTGCTCCAGCCCAGGATGCTGTTCTCTTTCTTGGGCACCTGGGCACTCTGCTGCCTCATCTGCAGTCAACTAGCAAGCAGCAGCCCAGCTCCTTCTGTGCCAGCACCAAGCCAACCACTGTGCCCCAAGCCTAGAGTCTTGCATGGGCTTCTTGTGAGCCAAGTGACCTGGCCCTTAGTATTCCACTTGTGCTGCTTATCCCATAGGTGGATGTCTCATCCTGACTTTTCCAAGTGAGTGAAGACTTCATGGTTGAGCTGAACAATGAACCTTAATATGTCCCTGCAGAGTGCTTATTCACCAAAATGCCCAGTGAAACTGTACTTCACAAAAGTACTCTTTATTTAGTTTTGTTGTTGTTGTTTTATTCAGAGGTCCCTTCTTCTGAGAGGAGTAGGATCTTATTTAAGAGCAGGTGTTCAACTGTTGTGATGGCAATATTGCTGCTGCTTGATCTTGATCTGTTTAGAAGTTAGGGGTTTTTTTTCTTCAGGAGCATGCCAGTGCTATGGAAGCTTAGCTCTAAATTGCAACAGAGAGAGTAATAACTTTGCAGTAGAATATAAATTGGTTGAGTTATAATGAACAATTGCTGCTCACTCCTAACAAATGAAACTCTAAGGCATGGCACTAAGCATATTTTAAGGAGAAAATATCTGAGTGTTGTTTCATTCTTTCAGTTGGATCCATGGAGAAAACACTGTGGTGGTTTTCTTTTCCTGTGTGTGGTGTGCTTGGCTGTTAGGAAAATCACAAAATGATTATGGGATGGGACAGAGGATTTCTCAACCATAAACAAATGTCAGTACATGTTTAGTGAATGCTAAGGCTTTCTTTTATCACCCATAATGCTTAACTTAATGTAAGGATTACAGGAATCTCAACAGAGGAGATTCTGCCTGTTGGGCTATTGTCAAGGGTCAGGGCTGGGTTGGTCACTGAAGGAGTGACAGATGCTCTCTGCCTTCCCAAAGGGGAAGGGAATAAGGGAGAGAAACTGATAGATTGGACAAGAAAACTGTATCTAATGAACTTATTGATAGTAAAGTAGCAAAACCAATATTGAACCCAACCTCCTGATGGCAATGGCATCACTGTTACCACTGATGCTGTGGCAGAAGTCCCAGACTCAGTGGCAGACAGGAACCACATTCAGGAGCTCATGAATTGGGACCAAAAGCAGAATAGAGTCTTCCTCAGACATTGGTCACTGAAGAAGAGAACTTGACCCTTGTGATCCCTCAGCTTTTTACTTAATAGGGAATTGGAGTCCCTTGTTGGTCAGTTTAGGATCACCTCTCCTGTCCTCTCCTCCCTGCAAGTGCCACCTCTGCCTTCCTGCACCCCACAAGCTGGAGCAGTGCCCTTGCCTTGCCCAAGCCTTGGTGCTCACTCTCCCCAGGCAGTGTTGTCCCTGCTAGCAGCAGAGACTCTGGCAGAGGATGCTGGCAGCTGCCAGAGCATCCCTGAGAAGAGACTGAGCTGGGAAGGGAAAGCACTGAGCAGAATTAGCTCTGCTCTAACTCAAACCAGGCTAAGAATCTTCAGAAGTGGCCTTGATTTATGCACAAGCAGTAATTAAGGATTAATAGGATAGGATTGGACATCGTTTCCTGCAGCTCTACAGCAGAGGGAATCTATGTTGTGTGTGCCAAGTGTAGCAGTAGGAAAGCTGTAGAGATGGGGAGAAGGAGCAAGAAAACCATGGGGATTTTTGGTTTTTAGGGCTTTTTTATTGTGTTTTTTTTTGTTTGGTTTGTTTTTTGTTGCTGTTTTTTGTTGTTGTTACTGAAATCTATAGTGTTTTCTGACTACTCAGAAGCCAATGCCTGGCATCTGTTATTGCTTAATTATATCCTGTTGGGTGATTTACAATCCATGCAACCTGATGCTGGGAAGAAATGGGCTTTCAAAATCATCATGTATTCTTTACCCTTCTGAAATCTTTGGGGTTTGCTGCAATGGGAGCCCAGGCTCCTTTCACCCTCTTCAGTTTGCCCTTGCCCTGGACTCTCTCCAGCAGCTCCCTAGCCTTCTGGAGCTGAGGGGCCCACAACTGGACACAGCATTCCAGGGGAGGCCTCCCCAGGGCACAGGAGAGGGGAGAAGAACCTCTCTGGCTCTGCTGGCCACGCTCCTCTTCATGCATCCTAGGATGGTAAATCTTCCCTTGTCAGATTGTCAGCTCTTTCAGGCCCTTCAAATCCTCAACCAAATCTACTTACAACTTTTTCTGTGACTGTTCATTTCCACCATGCTTCTGTTACCTTGCCAGCTGTAACTTTATGAAGGGTGACTGCCCTCTAATTCCTTGCTGCTTGCTCTCCCTCTGGCTGAGCAGTGAAACTCTTAGAGGTGCAAAAATCTGTTAACTACCTCACTAAGATATTAAGGTGAAATATATAAAAAGCTTCTGTTTAAAAAAAACAACAAACAAATCAACAGAAGAAACACCTCCCTAAAAAAAAACCACCAAAACCAACCAGCAAAAACCTAAAAAAAAAATCCAAATATAAAGCAAAAAAAACACAACTCCCGAACCTTTTCCTTGAGTGTCAAGAGTCAGAATCCCTTTAGCATACTTTTGGCTAGGTTTTAGTAGCTTTGTAGTCATTTATTTAGCTCTTCAAGGCTACTTCTAAAGCTACCAACAGTGTGGTTTGAATATTTGGTAGTTAGAGAACCTAGGCTAGCTGATCTGTTCCACAAGCTGCTTGCCTTCATCTTTCTTACTGATGAACTTGGGTGGGTTGTGTTTTTTTGACAACCTTCAGAAGCCTTTTGCCAAAAGTCATCCCAAAGTCCCTGTTTGAATGTGGTACAGACTATAAGGAGGTGACATCTCTTTTTTTGTGTGTGTCTGTGCTGTTTTGTTATTGAATAGCTCAGCCTTCAGTAACTGCTCTCTTGTTTTTCACCCTGCAGGAGGCTTTGATGTGGTCTTTGTCCTGTAAAACAAAAGTATAGAATTGAATACAAAAGCTGGAGGCTAGCTGCAAGAGCACCTTAGTGACTCAGAAACCCCAAGTGTCTCAACTGCTTTGCAATGATTTCTTCTTTGCACATTTGTCATTGACTCTGATCATTCTAACAAATTCAGGTGGCATTATCAGGACATAAATATGTCTGTAACTCTTCATTGAGTAGTCCCAGCAGAATTTACAGCAAGTCAGCTGAACTCTGTTTGCATGCAAGGTTATGACCATGGAGACTAAAGATGTTGCTAGCTGTGTTGAGGGGAGTATTTTATGGACTGAGGAAGGGATTGTGAAAGGGTAAACCTTTGTGTAGAGTCCTGTCAGGGTTATCTGAATGACAGCCTGGAGGAAGAACAGAACAAACACAGACACACCTAACAAAATAAAAGAAGATAGATCCTAATAGCACCCATTAGTACCTAATCTGGTTTTCAAGCTGCAGCACTGACTGTTTGTTCTAGTCCCTGGTCATCCTTCTGTGCCAAACTGGCAAGTTTTATCCCATTTCTACTTTCACAGTATCCCAGTATGTCAGGGGTTGGCAGGGCCCTAGAAAGCTCATCTAGTGCAACCCCCCTGCCAGAGCAGGAGCACCTAGACCAGCTCACACAGCAATGTGTCCAGGCAGCTCTGCAATGGCTCCAGACAAGGAGACTCCACAGGCTCCTGGGCAGCCTGGGCCAGTGCTNTTGCATATGAAATGGGGACTGAAGTTACCAAAAATGACTGATCAGTAGCATCTTCTAATGAGGATCCGGATTTTGTAGCCTTTCTTTCTTAAAATATCTTGCCTGTGGTTACCTTTTGGGTGGTATCTGAGAGATCAGAAAGAGCATGCACAGCCCTGCCCCAGGGGGTTAGGGTTTTTGCCTTGGCTTTCCTTTCTGCTACCAGCAGAAAGCAGAACATCTGGACTGAGGTTTTCTTGGGAAAAGGAGAAGATGGGTGGTCTTCTGTGGATTTGCAAGTATTTTCATGGCATTGGTTTCATTTTACTTTACTTCAATTAGTGGCATGGTGGTGATAGGTTGATGGTTGGACTTGAGGGTCTTAGGGGTCTCTTCCAACCTGAATGATTCTATGCTTCTCTATTTCAGTATTTTCTTTCAACCTTCCAAGGGATAAAATACAGCTGGGAAAGTGTAAAAGCTGAGAAATAAAGCTTGTTCAGAAATGAGCATCTAGGGCATGCTCACTTCTTCTTTCTCCTCTGCCCCATATTGATGCTTTAAAATGTCTTTTGAACTGTTATTCCTAAATGAGTTGAGGTAGCCCAGGTAAACTTAAAGCATCCATAATAGCCTTTGGGGGTTTGTACAGAGTGTGGGGTTGGGAGAGAAGCTCCCTTTAGGTGTGGCCTGCCTGCCCAGCATCCATTACACAGCATCCCTTGTCCTTTTTCCATGGCTATTGGGACAAAGACTGTGCTGTGAGGCTCCTGCCAGGGTCATAGTGAATCATGCCTTCTGGCTTAGTTGGTTTTTTTGGTGTGTGTGTGGTTTTGGAGCCTGTTTATCAGCTCCAGCTGGTTAATAGGCTACTGAGTGTGTGAAGTGAGAGTCAGGAGAGTGAGCAAGCTGCTTCTGTTGTGGCAAGAGAGGAGGAGATGAGACCCAAGGGAAGGCTAAGCTTCCTGCACTGGACTCATGCCTGGCTTGGATTACATGGCTTAGTTTAACAGTCCTGTAGATCAGGCTTAAAGTTCAGCAGGCTTAGTGCTTTCTGGTCCAGTAGAGTTTAAAAACAGAATGAAATTCAGTGTTACAGAGGTTGGATGATCCATAAAGGATAGAATTACAGTTTTCCAGGCAGAAAACTTAAAACAACCTCTGTAATATATTCACTTTTTTTTTCACTGAGTATGGCATTTGGGTAAAATCAGATACCACTGTGGGCACAGAAAAAGAAATTATACAAAGCACTTTAACATTATGTTTTACATTGAATGTCCTGATTTGTCTGCTTAGAGAGCAAAAAGAATGAAAATTGGGAAAGAAATAGTGGACTTAAAGAATATTTAGGTTATTTAACTTGTTCTGTTGGTTGACTGCTGAGAATGTTGTGTCTCATCAGAGATCTCTAATTTGAGCCTGTCTTCACTCTTGCAATTTTTGTTACTTTGGGATATGGTTTATGGTCATGTTTTGGACTGTAGAGTTGCAAACATGTCCAAAGGGAGGAATTAGGCAGAGTCTTTGTTCAGAAGTGTTGATGGTTTTCATGATAATTACAACTACAAAAAGATCTGAGGCAGGGCAAGCTCTTTTTTCCTCTCCTTATCCCTTGCAAAGTACACCCTCTCCACCACAGCCTTAGCCTTTCTGTTTTGTTCAGCTTAGAACATTTGGAGAGCTACTAAATTGCTTCATGATGTCTTTCTTGGCATATATTTCATATATTGTATTAGTTTTCTATATGAGCTGTGTACAGCTAACCTCAGCTAGTTGTACATGACAGATCAAACCTCCTACAGACTGTTGCTGTTGACCAACACACTGAATTATGATCTAATTAGTCTCTGAAATACCTATCTGTTGCCTCACCATCACAGCCAGGGCTATGTCTCCCCTAGTTCTTGGGTTTGCATGTTAAGTTGTTTTCTCAACATCATCTGACAGAATCCCAGAGGGGTTAAGGTTGGAAGAGACTACAAGAGGTCATCTAGTCCAACCTCCCTGCTCCTGCAGGATCTCTTAAAGCACTTTATTCAGGATTGTGTCTAGATGGGTTTGGAATCTCTCCAGGGATGGACACTCCACAAGCTCTCTGGGCAACCTGGACCAGTAAAGATGTTCCTCTTCATGTTCTTCCTCATGATCTCAGCCCTTAAAGGAAAGCAGAAACAAAGACTGAGGTCACTTTAGGGAGAAGGAGCTCTCTTGTGCAGTAGGCAACAGGTAGCAAGCAGACCTCATGTCTTTGAGTAGTATTTGAGATATCCTGATCCCATGTGAGATGTGGAGGTAGGATCCAGAGTTATCCTGCATGGAAAGGGCATGCTGGATCTCTGTTGTCAGAAATCAGGGAGAAGTGCTGCCAGGTTGGCAGCAGCACCCCTGTGTCCCTCTGCAGAACACAGGCACCTGCTAGGTGTTTTCTTCTTTGCTGAAGGGGATGGAGACACTTGCTGATTGAGTTGTAGAACTTCAGGAAAGACTGAGGGATCTGGGCCTGTTTAGCCTGGAAGAGAGGAGATTGAGGGGAGACCTCCTGGCTCTCTAGAACTACCTGAAGGGAGGTTGTAGAGAGGCAGGGACTGCTCTGTTCTCCCTAGTGGAGAGTGATAGGACAAGGGGAAATGGATGGAAATTGCCCCAGGGGAGGTTCAGGCTAGACATGAGGAGGAATTTCTTTGCTGCAAGGGTTGTGAGCCATTGGCACAGGCTGCCCAGGGAGGTGCTTGAGTCCCCATCCCTGGAGGGGTTTAAGAGCCAGGTGGATGTTGCATTGGGAGGCATCATTTAGCAGGTTGCTAGGGCTAGGACAAAGGCTGGACTCATGATCTGCAAGGTCTCTTCCAGCTGGAACTGTTCTATGGTTCATCCAAAATCTTATCCAGAAAAAAAGTCTATTAGAACAGCAAACTGACTGGGAGAGAAGAGAAAGGATAATGCTGAATGCAAGACATGGACATATTGTGTGTTCCTACCAACCACACCATGCTTGGACTCCAGGATCTCAGAGGTCTTTTCCAACCAAATTGATTCTATGACAGTATTTCAGGAAGAAAGCCTGAAGGTTTGGGAATGCTTAGAATTGGCTATTAAGCAGAGACAAGTTCTCAACATCCATATTAAAGGAAGCTGTAACATGCTAAAATGAATGTTTTACTGCAGTGTGATTAAGTAATATACATACTCAAGTATGATTGCCATCCCTTCAGGGATTCCTCTCCAACCTGCTATCAGGTTATACCTGCCTGGCAGACAGAGGGAATCTTGTGGAAAGCTGGGTGGGATTTAAAGCAGCCACTGTGCATACTGGGAGGAGTTTTACTGAAGGAGCAGAATGCTCTGCAAAAGCTGCAAGACCTCCCTAGGAAGCTGGGCAAGCTCAGAGAGTCCCTGCCTGTGCTGAGCTCAATGCTGAGCTCACCTCTGGTACTGCCTAAGTACCTGTGCTGCTAGCATAACAATAGGATGGAGCCAAGCAGCATCATACCTTCTCCTGGGGGGTGGATATCACCTGAGCTTTCCAATAGAAATAAGCTGTCATTAATGCTTTACATGAAAACCAGTAAGATAACTTGAGGCCCTAAAAGAAAATTCAAAATCTGAATCGTTCATCCACAGCTTCAAATACTGAAAGTGTCTTTTCTAGAACACTTATTGGAGTATTTTTTTCCTTTTCCCTCTATTCTCTTTTTTCTATTTTTTCTTTTACCTCTTTTTCCCTCTCCTCTCTTTCTCTCTCTTTTTCTTTCTTCTCTTCTCTCTCCTTTCTCCTCTCTCCTCTCTCTCCTCTCTTGCTCTTCTGTCTCTCTTCTTTCTTCTCTTTCTCTCTTCCCTCTTCTTCTCTCTTCCCTCTTCTTCTCTCTCTTCTTTCTCTCTCTCTTCTTTCCTCTCTCTCTTCTTTCTCTCCTCTCTCTCCTTTCTCTCTCTCTCTCTCCTTTCTCTCTCTCTCTCTCCTTTCTCCCTTCCCTCTTCTTCCTCTCCTCTCTCTCATTTCTCTCTCTCTTCTGTCTCTCTCTCTCTCTCCTTTCTCTTCTCCTCTCCTCTTCTCTCTCTCCTCTCTTTCCTCCCTCTTTTCTTCCCTTCTTTTCTTTCAAAGTATTGTCAATGCCTTTCCACTAAATTATGTCTAATTTGGAGAGGAGAAAATGGCAATTGATGAGGGGAATGAAAATGGTGAATATATGCTAAACCCAGAATTGCCTCAGAGCTGAGAATCTGAAAGCTCTTTTGGTGAACTCGTGGTGTATTTGCTCCTTTGCATGCAAGAGTGAGAATTCAGCTTAGATTGAGGGAATGATGAAGCTATAGCTCAAAAGATAACAATGAGACTGAGCTCAAGTAAATATTTGCTAATTAGAACAACACAGGCAGAATGTTTCCATTCTGCCCTGCCTGTGGATGGGTTTTAGCCTGTTCATTCCTGCTGAAAAATGTCCATCTTGGAAGCAGTTGCTCATTGCATGGAGAATTTTGCAAACAAGTCATGAAACTAGTTTCACTGCTCGAAAAAAGAGAGAATATTAAAGTATTAATTCTCTACTTTGTCATTGCCTCATTACACATTTGCAAATGCAGCAGGAAAGGAGCCCTGGCTTTCTGAGAATTTGCTCAGATGTAGTGAGCCCAAAATAAGAAATTTAATGGAAGAGAATTGCAGCCAATGCTAATTTACACTCTGGATCACTTACCATATCGTTTTTTTTCCCCCCTGAAAATGTATTCCTATTTTTGAAATGGGCTTGAGAGTATCAAAATACTTTAGAATATTGGCTAATATGCTCTGAATTATTACAGGGAACAACATTCACTGGTGTTTATTCCAACTCATTATACTTGGGTTTTCTTCCCTTTTATAACTCATTTGTTTTCCAAAGTTAGGAGATCCAGGAATTCTGTGTTGTAGAAAATCATCAATTTTCCTCTGTAATAGCATAAGTCAAGATTACTTCCTTTTTCTCCTCTTTGGGTTTTGTTGTTGTGATTTGTTTTGGTTTTTCCCTCCTAAAATAAATACTGAGAATAAGACAATTGATGCTCCTAAACTTATCTCCAGCTTCTGGTCACTCTTTGTTGACCTAACAAGAAGAAAACTCCTCACCTTCTGCTTTATGTTCTCCTAAAAAATATAATATGTATCATAGAACTCCTTTTTACTCAGCACTTTAAGGCACATTCTTGTAAATGTAATATATCCTCTTTGAACTATTTATGCTGCTAACTCTGGCTGCATTTTGTGCTTTGTTTTACTTGCCTGGCTAAGAGTTGTGATGGATTCGTTCACCCTCGATGATATTTATTCCTTTGACTTCATTACACATAATCCACCTGTGCTAGATCTTCAGGTCTGTGTACACTTTATACTCTACTAGAGGGCTTATCAGCTTCTCTGCAGGCAGCTCAATTTGAATTTTCAACCTGAAAAATGAATGAATTTGTGCTGCTCCTTGAACTTCTGCACAGAGATGCTCTTGCGTCCTCCTAGTGCTCTGATAACTGGAGGATATCAAGCTTGCAGGTTGCTGTTGATATTGGCTGAAGGGCTTCTGATTTCCTTCTGATCACCAGCCACATCTACTATTATTTATTTCTCCACCTCCCCACCCCTTTCCCCTCATGAGAAAGTCAGAGATTTGTTGGCTCAGGTAAAGACATCAACTAGAACAAGAGCCACTGGTACTTTGCATTTTAGATAGAATCAAAGTCCAAGCCCAAGTGTACAAATGAAATGTTCATATAAATCATTCACTTCATTGTTGTGTAAGAGAAATGTTGACTCATGCTTGGCCTCCAGGTCAGGTATGTGTTCTGAGAGTTTGCTGAGCATCAATGGAGTTTCCTGTTGGTAGCCCAAGTGGGGCAGAGAGTGGCTTGAGAGCAGCCCTGAGGAAAAGGACTTGGGGCTGCTGGTGGCTCAGAAGCTCCCCATGAGTCACCAATGTGCACTTGCAGCCCAGCAAGCCAAGCCTGTCCTGGGCTGCAGCAGGAGCAGCAATGCCAGCAGGGGCAGGGAGCTGATTCTGATTCTCCTTCTCTACTCCACTCTGGGGAGACCTCACCTGGAGTACTGGGTCCAGTTCTGGAGAACCAGGACAAGAAAGAGCTGGAGGGGCTGGAAGGTGTCCAGAGCAGGGACATGAGGATGCTCAGAGGCTGAAGCATCTCTCCTATGAGGACAGGCTCAGAGAGTTGGGTTTATTCCATCTGGAAGAGAAGGCTCCCAGGAGACCTTCTTGTGGCCTTGCAGGATCTGTAGGGACTACAAGAGGGCTGGGGAAGGACTTGTTAGGCTGTCAGGCAGTGCTAGGACTAGGGGAATGGATCCAAGCTTGAGGAGGGGAGATTTCAGTTGGCTGTTAGGCAGAAGTTGTTCCCCAGGAGGGTGCTGAGCCACTGTGCCAGGTTGGCCAGAGAGGTGGTGGCAGCCCCAGCCCTGGCAGTGTTGGGGCTGGGAGCAAGCTGCTCTAGTGCCAGCTGTCCCTGCGCACGGCACCACCTCCCTGGGCAGCCTGGGCCAAGACTTAACAACCCTTTCAGTAAAGAAATTTCTCTTTATGTCCAACCTAAACCTCCCGTGGTGCAACTTGAGGCCATTTCCTCTTGTCCTTTCGCTGTTAACCCTGGAGAAGAGGCCTACCCCCATCTTGCTATAACCTCCTGTCAGGGAGTTGTAGAGAGAGCCAAGATCTGCCCTGAGTCTCCTCTTCTCCAGATTAACCAACCCCAACTCTCTCAGGCAATTTTATTTGGTTTTGGGGTGGCTTTTTTGTTTGTTTTCCAGGGGTGTCTAACTTGGTAGCTAGTTTTTCAGAACGTGGCTATCTGTATGGCATCTGTTCCATCTTAACTGGCTAATGATTTGAAGGAGTCTGCAGCAAGTGAAGGAACTTCATTAGGCTGTCTGTGCTCTGGTGCTGAGTTAAGTGATGGCATTCTTTCCTTTCTCTACAGCCTCATTTTTTGTGAGGAGATAAATTGCAGGCTGCATTCTGACATGTTGTTGTGTTTGTGTTAGTTGATTGTAATTATTGCTCATGGGGTTAGTCAAGTTAATTTCTATATGGGAGAGGTATGTAATTTTCCTAGCTGTACAGTGCAGAACATGTTCAGCTGTCACTAATACATTTAAGTCATATTAGAGTGAATCGGTTGTCCTGATTAGAAAGAATTGTAGCATGCCTGAAAGGACAGCAGAGAGATTATGGGATGTGCATATCTGATTTGGAGTATCCCCAGGGAAGGAGACTCCACACCTTCTCTGGGCAACCTGGGCCAGTGCTTGGTCACCTCACAGCAAAGTTGTTCTTCCTCAGCTTTAGGTGGAACTTCCTCTGTTCCAGTTTGTGCCCAGTGCCTGCTGGCCTAGTGCTTGGCCCCATAGAGCAGAGCCTGGCTCCAGCCTCTTGTCACCCTCCCTTGGGCTCCTGCTCTGCAGGAAGAAGGTCTCCTCTCAGCCTCCTCTGCTCCAGCCTCAACAAGCCCAGCTCCCTCAGCCTTTCCTCAGCAGGGAGATGCTGCAGCCCTGGATCATCTTTGTTTTAAAAGGAAGCATTCTCCAGGGTTTAAATAAATCACATAGGCACTGTTGCAGGCTTCCCAAGCTGTGCCGAGTCGTGGTGGCTTTCATTGATACTTTCTTTTCCCTCCTGCTTTCCTTTAGGCTGCTGGCTACCAGTTGCTTCCCATGCCATACATTAATAGGTAGAAGATGGGTTAGTTTTTGGGCATTTCCACTGTCACTCCCCTTTTTACTCCTTTAATTTCTGTGACTAGCACTGATCTGTAGAACGTGAAGAACAAATTCCAGTGCTGTTGGTGACATAAATTAGATGTGATACAGGCTGCAGATCAGATCATAGAATGTCCTCAGTTGGAAGGGACTCACAAGGAGCATTGAGTCTAACTCCTGTCTATGCACAGGACAAGCCCAAAGTCACAGCACGTGGCTAAGAGCATTGTTGAGATGCTTCTGGAATTCAGTGAGAGTTGATGCCTTGACTGCATCCCTGGGGAGTCTGTTCCAGTGTTCCATCACTCTCTGGGTGAAGAACCTCTTCCTAATATCCAACCTGAACTTCCTCTGGCACAGCTCCATGCCATTCCCTCAGGTTCTGCTGGTCACCAGAGAGAAGAGATCAGCTCCTGTCTCTCTGCTTCCCCTTGGGGGAATGAGCTCTCCCCTCAAGTCTCTTCTTCCCCAGACTAAACAAACCAAGTGACTTCAGCTGTTCCTCAGATGGCTTCCCCTCGAGACTTTTCACCATCTCTGGATGCTTTCCAACAGCTTCATCTCCTTCTTATATTGTGGCTTCCCAAACTGCACACACTACTTGAGGTGAGGCCACACTTTGGGAGTATAAAGCTGTTGAGAGAGTGAACTTAAAATCAGTACAACTGAGTTGGATTAGCCAATGCTAGGTGGTAGTAGCACATCCATGGCACTCAAGAACCCTGATCAGAGGTTGTCTACCTGCTGCTTGCTGTAGAAACACCTGCAAACTGCTCTGCATGCCCTTTGAAAGTGAAGGATGAGTCTGATTCCTGCTTTTCCCAATGCACTCTTGTTTATCCCTAAGGAGATAACCCACATTCTTCCTGAAGAAAGCAAATTTCCTTACATAGAGGATTTTGTTTGTAACAGAAGGGCCTCATTTTAGTAGCTCCAAGGAGCTGCCATGGTGGACCTGCTTAAGGAAATATGTTGGACTAGGTGGTATCAGCTGTTTTTTTAGCCTAGTAGTCATCTAGATTTTGCAGTTGGCCTTGTGATGAATCAATGTTAAATTGAGTAAGTTCTGCCTGCCTGGTGAAGCGAGGGAGAAGAAAGTTAATAAAGGAAACCCATTTCTCTCTTTTTTTCTGGAGATCCCATTTTCCTTCCAAAGAACTCTCTTTGTGTCATTTTGTAACCAGAGCTTTGAAGGCAACATTTCACTTGCTCCAAATGTTGTAGAGCTTGTGTAGTTTGATGGGGTTTTGGCAACAGAGAAAGCTCCACAGGCACTTCAAATGTCACATACTACACTTGCCTCTTGAACAGCAGGCCAAGGGAGGGGGGGGTCAAACCTCTCTTCTTTTCTTTAGTACTGCTGTTTCCTAGTTCCTTTTTATTTTAGCAATGTGGTAGTTGGGCTGAAAAGTTTTCACCCAAGGTGAAAAATGTCCCTTTTAGAAAGAATCTTAAGAATAAGAATATTTATGTAATGAGGTAGAAAGTCTACTATGGTCAGAATAATTACAACTATTATTTGTAGGTATCTGTCACCCCTAGACTCATTATAATTGGACTGTAAATAGCAGCAAAGAGTCTTTCAGTCATTTCTCTCTGCACTCTTGTGCTGTTGACTCTGCTTCTCATTATAGACCTATTTCTTCTTCATTAATCATGCAATGACACTGCAAATAAATCTCTGTCTGGTGTTAAACAGTAACTTTTAGGAAAGCCACAGGTATAGACTTGAACCAGTGGGTGAACTTAACTCTCAGGCAGATTTCCTCTCTGTCCTTCTTAAGCCCTACGCAAAAATCATCAAGTCATGAGTTGTTTTTCCTTAGTTGTTCAAGATCTCTATACCTTTATATATAAAGATCTATATACCTATATATATAAAGGGAAATAGAACTTTAAAAATACACATTCAGACTGTTGGATTGTAAACATCTGTAGGACTAGATGACCTCCAGAGGTCCCTTCCAACCCAAACCATTCTATGATTCTATGTAGATATAAGGAGAAATTTCTTCCCTGAAAAGGTTGTTAAGTCTTGGTCCAGGCTGCCCAGGGAGGTGCTGGAATCACCATCCCTGCAGGGGTTAAGGAACATTTAGATGTGGTACTTCAGTGACATGGTATAGTTTTATATCAGTGATAGGTATGGTTGGACTTGATGGTCTTCGAGGTCTCTTCCAATATTAATGATTCTGTAATCATCAGTAACATTGTCTTTTAACTGTGCCAAATTACTCTCGTGGGGTTTTGCTGGTTGTTTGGGTATTTTTTTTACATTGCCTTTAATTACCACAGTAAATGATAACAGAAGTGCTTGATCATTTTTGAATGAAGAAAAGCCTTATTTTTATCTTTAGAGAAAGGATGCATATGCAGAGATGAGTGATTTATTGAAATGTTTTGTGCACAAGGGTAATTGTCTACTTTGGGGAAAAGATCTGAGTTAAGAAGAGCAGCTAATAACACCACTTCCAGCTTCTGCATCCTATTATACATTGCAGCATTAGCTACCACTAATTGGACATAATGAAGAAGTGGTGGAGAATACAGTCTTTGTGTTTAAATGGTTAACTGTGTGAAAGAAGAGGAAGGAATTTGTCTCCTTTCTACAAAATTCACAGAATCACAAAGGTTGGAAGAGACCTCTAAGTTCATCAAGTCCAAGCATCCCTAGCACTGCCATGCCACTAACCCATGGCCCTAAGGAGAGCAGCTAGATGTTTTTTAACCCCTGCAGGGATGGTGACTCCAGCACCTCCCTGGGCAGCCTGGGACAACACTTAACAACCCTTTCAGTAAAGAAATTTCTCCTTATATCCAATCTAAACCTCTCCTGATGCAACTTGAATCCATTTCCTCTCATCCTCTCACTGTTAACCCTGGATAAGAGACCTACCCCATCTCACTCCAAGCTCCTTGCAGGNTTCATGATGCATTACCCTTGCTCTTTCATTAACTTTAGGACTGAGTGCCCCAAATTGAGTGAGTAAGATTCTACTGAGGTCCATTTCAGTGAAAAATACAAATGGATTTCATTAGGCAAGTTTAAAGGAAGCTGGAAAATGAAGTTTAATGCAGCATCTGTTCTTAAATACTGCTTCCACCTGCTCTCCCATGAATCACTCTGATTTATCAATCTGTAAGATTATATCAGAGGGCAAGTATTAATAAACACCTTGCTATTCCTTAGGTGTATATTCACATCCTTCTAAATGTCTTTCCTTTCCCTTGCTCCTTAACACTTTATTCTGACACTAAACTAAGGAGGTGATTCATTCTGTACCTTTTATTTTTAATGGTGATACCAGAAAGTATCTTTCTGCTGATCAAATTATCCTCAGGGAAAGCAGCAATCTGGATTGTGAGGTGAGTTCAGTAGGAATGGTGATGAAAAACAGATGAAAAACTTTACTCTCCTCCTAAATATATGCCAGAGATTTACTCTTACTATGCTGAGAAAGAAACACTGAGTTGTTTCAGCCTTGCAGTTAGTGTAGAGCTGTACATTTAGGATTGACAAGGCAATTGGCTGGATGTGGCATTATCTGATGGCACTCAGTAAACCCTTGCACATAAAAACAGATATGAAGAAATATTTCATTGCTTCCCCTGGATGGTGAAGGGTTTGGTTTTTTTTTCTTCCTTCAGGGTATGAACATGATTAATGTTCTCCACTAACTTGTCTTACATCAGAAAACCTAAAGACTAAAAGGGAAGGTAGGTGTGGGCAAAAGAGGTGTAAGAGATCCTAAAAATATATATACAGACTTTTCCTAGTATTCCTCCTTTCACAATAGAGCATGAAATTTAATTTAGGGTTATATTGGATAGTATCTGTGCTTGAGAAAGCTATGGTCTGGAGTGAACTTGATAAAACTCAGTTTTAGAAATGCCTTTGGTTCTGAGCTCTTCTGAGAGGAGATATGGAGCTTCTGGAACAAATCCAAGGGAGAGCTACAAAGATGATTTAAAGGCTGGAGCATCTCCCTTCTGAGGAAAGGCTGAGGGAGCTGGGACCTTTCAGCCTGGAGAAGAAGAGGCTGAGAGGAAACCTCCTCCATGGAGAGAAGGAGCCAAAGGGAGGGTGGCAAAAGATTTGAGAGATTCCTGAAGGGGAGGACTAAGGGATAGATGTTTAGTCTGATCAGAAATGCAGAAACAATATGAAGTTTCCTCAGCTTTCAAGCAAGGACTTGACTCTTCACAAGGATTTGTGTCAAGGGAGTGGCTTTTTCTATTCCTTTGAGAATCCTGGTGGAGTTGCAAGCCTTTGGAGTATCACAGTTGAGCAGAGAATGGTTAAGAACTCCAAGTCTAATTCCCTGCAGATTCTGTCTACGTTAGCATGTTGTTGGCCAGTACTATAAGAGGCTGAGCAGATATTTATTCCTCTCCTTTTGGACTGTTAAAAGGAGTTTCCATGTAGACACCGGAAGAGAGCAGGACACCCATGTCCCTCTGTGCTCTTCCTAGTCTGGTAGTTCCCTGTCATCATGGCAAAGGAGTGGAAAAAGGAAAAAAGAGTTCAATCAGAGCATCATTAAGATTGGAACTTGGAAGGAAGTCTGCATGAGACAACAGAAACCAAAGGTCAGGGCAACAGAGCATAGTTGGAATAGGATCTGGGAAACAGCTATGCAGAGGAGCCAAGGGTAGGGCCTGGAAATCAGTGGGCAAGAGCCAAGGGATGTGGGTCTGCTAAGAGAGAAAAAAGGTAGAGCTGAGAGGAAGCTGGTGAGGGGACTAGGGCCATGAAGACTGGAGTATCTACCATGAGAGGAGATGCTGAGAGAGCTGGCACTGTTAGGTGTGGAGAAGAGAGGCTTCAGGTGGATATTGTCCATCTGTACAAATACCTCATGGGGAGAATAAAGATGGTGGAGCCAGGCTTTTTTCACTGGTATGCATTGAAAGTGCAAGAGGCAGTGGGCACACACTGCAATAAAGGAAACACATAAGAGGAGACTTTGCTGTCAGGGTGCTTTAACACTGGATCAGTTGCCATCCATGGACATACTCAACACCTGGCTGGACAGTGTCCTGAGCAGCCTGCTCCTGTTGACCCAATTTAGCCAGAGAGGTTAGTCCAGACAATCTCCAGAGGTACCTTCTGACCTCAGCTGCTGTGTGATTCTTAGAGCAGAATGCAAAGCAAACACTGTGGTGAGAAGCCTGGAGTCACAACAAAAGAGTATGAGGGAGAAGCAACACTGGCAAGAGGAGTGAAGTCAGGGGAAAATCAGATGTGGGTCATGGAGAGCCTAAGAGGATAGATAAGACAGGATCAGATTTAGAGGAATCTGAGAAGTGAGCCTGAAATGTAGTCCAGGATCACTGTCTATCACTGTTTTTGAAACGCCAGCATAAAACTGCCAAGAAAGGATCTCATCCCTCCCAAGTGATGTCCCTTGCATCTGCACTCACTTGCCAGTCCCTCCTTGCTGCCCCATGGCCTCAGAGCTGCAGATGTCTCCCACTGGGGACTTGAAAGCTCAACAACTCTTGATGATTGTGGTGGGTAATGGCACAAATTGTTCTGTGAAGGAGAAGAAGTTGCACCCAGGTGTCCAAGTCAAGCCTTCCTTCATTAGGGAATGGCACATTTGGATTGCCAGGGCAATTTCTGAGTTGTTCCTCTTCAGGGTACATGCTGAGATAATGTACAATTGTCTCATTAGCAGTAATCTTGAGCTCATTCAGTGGAGAGGATGATTGTGCTCTGGGGTCTCTCATAAAGAGTCAAGTTCTTGAATAAAGGGGTCTCTTGGCACTAAGACCCTTACTGGATCTGAGGAGGTTGATACTCATTGGCAAAGCAGGCAGGGCAAGAATCCATTGTTGAGCTCTGCTGTCAAAACCCTGGAAATTGCAGAGTGATTCTGCTTAGTTCTTATTAAAGCAGATATTTCACAAGTGGCCATAGAGAGAATTTCATTTGGGTGCCTGCAGGGGACTTCTGAGGAGCAAAGAACCTACAGAAGTACTCATATCCCTCAGCTACAACTGGAGTCAGTGGGAACTGTACTCTCCAGAGTGTTTGGGAATAGTAACAGTTATATTTATGGCTGCCAATGGTATGGGGGAGGTAGTTTTATGAGGGGAAAAGGATAGAATTTATTACACCCAGTGGTACACTTGAAAAAAACCCCAACTTTAGGGCACACAAGGTCCTGCTGAGAATGAATGTGTGTGTGTGTCTGCAGAACAGCCCTTGCACTGTGTGCCAGGCTCTGGAGAGAGGCATGGCTCAGCCCAAGCAAGGGCTGAGGGAGGCATATGCTGGGGAAGAAGGGAGTTCTTAACACAACATTCATAATTCCACTCTAGTGTGTTAAATCCAGTGTTGCTGTGGTTAGTTCTGTGCCTGCATGAGTTACAAATGTGCAAATAATGCACAGTTATCTGCCTTGGCATATGGCAGGAAATAATAGGCAATAAGCAGTTTAGCATCAAGTTCAGCTATTAATTACCAAGATGTCTAAGCAGAGAATGGGAGTTCAATTCTAAGCTCCATAACTTTCCCCTGAATTCATTTGCAGTTTTGTCTTTCACAATAGGAAACATTCCTATGGTGCTTGGTAATGAAAACTTGTCTGCTTGCTCTTGAGCTACTGTAAGGCTATTGAAATGGATCCTTTGGCTCTCTCTCCTTGCCAGGCTGATGTTTGCCAATGTCTTGTCTTCCCTGAATCTCCAGTTACAAGCTAGTTTTCTTTTCTCCTTTTGTTGAATCAGTTGCCTTTTTCTCCTTCTCAGCTGCCTCTGAGCACTCACACTCCTTTGGCAGAGTGCCCTGCAGGGCTTGTCCTCACCAAATACCATTCCCATGCTTTGAAAGTGATGCTTGGGAAAAAGGGAGAACTAGGATCAAAATGAATGGTGAGATCAATACAGGCACAGCTAGAATGTTAGATCTTTAGCCCATAGCTCTTGGTGATAGATCTGTGACACCCAAGGAAATCCTCTTAATTTTTTAAATCCTTGCTGAAAAGGTCACAGGCTGTGGCTTCAATTTATTTCCCATTTCTCTAGAGGAAGTCTGATGTTTTAGCAAGTTGTCTTTACACAGGGATCCTCCAAGCCATGAGGAGAGAGAATGATAATCTAGGGCTTTGTTTTACACCCAGGCATCCTTTCAACTCTTCTTATGTTACTTGCTGACCTCTTCATTTATTGCAATGTTTATCATCATTGCCTCCAATAAAATGTACTGAAGTTTCTCCTCATTTCTAGAGAGGCAGCATTTGCATAGCTGAAAAGGTTCTAGAAGGTATCTGAGCTCTCTGTGCACAGAAAGACATCATCTGCCTACTTACAGGCCCAAGCTGTGAGATTGAGTGCAGCCTTAGCAAGTTTGCAGATGACACCAAGCTGGGTGGCAGTGTGGATCTGCTTGAGGGCAGGGAGGCTTTCCAGAGGGATCTGGATAGGCTGGATGGCTGGGCCAAGGCCAATGCCATGAAGTTCACTAAGGCCAAATGCCAGGTGCTGCCCCTTGGCCATAGCAACCCCCAGCAGTGCTCTAGGCTTGGGGAGCAGTGGCTGCAGAGCTGCCAGGCACACAGGGACCTAGGGGTGCTGAGTGACAGCTGAACAGGAGCCAGCAGTGTGCCCAGNTTGTGGTCTTGCCCAGCCCTTCCTAGAGGTTTCCCACCTCATCAGAATACTAACTAACACTCTGATGTGATCACTGGTAGCTCTTTGTTGACTATTTTCAAAGAAAACATCCTCCATCCTGCCTTTTCTAGTCCCTTTTCTCCTCCTGGAAGAAGGAGAATGGAGCTGTGTTTCAACTGGCCCTTGGTTCCAACCTCATGCTTTGCCTTTCTGCCTGGAGAGTGTGATAGTGTCTTCAGCTGAGAAATACCACATCTTTTCCCTTTCCAAGCAAATAATGCACTTGGAGTCCTGATCTAAGCAAGGTTCTGGCTTTTGTAGCCCATTTCTGATTAGTATGGACAATAATAGCTCACTGCAATTTCTATCTAGAGGATTCAGCAGATATTATTCCTTAGGCAGGAGACAGGCAAAGTAGCTGCAAATTAAAGTAGCTTTCTCTGAAATTCATTTCTTTGGGTTTAAGTTGAACTATTAGAAAAAAAACCAAACACCCTACTTTTTCGTTACAAGAACATCTCAACTTGTGTCCAGGTAGAGAGGACCATGAGTTGTCTCAGTGTTTCCAAGGGTTCTGGGGCTAATCACTTTATATTCCCTGTGCTTGTGGAGCTGCTCTCCCACCACCACTACCACCACACAGAGCTGGGAATGTTGTCCCAGCTCTTTGAACTTGATGCCCAGCAGAGTTCAACTGTCAGTTCTGCATTAATATTCAAGCAGCAGAGCCAATTTTTAGGCAGCTTTAGGAGAGGTCAGCACTTTTGAGCAGTGTGGACTAGAAGCAGCTGTGAAGATGGAGAGAGGAGATGGAGCTCACTTCAAGGGAGCAGGTTCTACCTGGATTTCTGTGAGCTGACAGCCATCCTCACACTTGCATGGATTTCTATGCATGTTCCTTACCTACTGTTAGTTTTAATGATACCCTGATAAAAAAGGGTTTGTTTTAAAAAAGTTACCTTTTCCTGAATTCAAGTGCAGAGTTTTTCCTCCAAGAGAGGAAGAAGTGAGGATACGTCTATATATGTGAAAATATGACCTGTTAAAATAACTATCTAGAAGTGCAAATGAGAAGAACCTGCCTTCAATTTTGATTCTTTTATTATTATTTTGTATTATTAGTTGATTTGTTTAAATTTTATTATCTTTTTAAATCTACAAACACCTTTTCTTGCAGTGTTGTGTTAGCACCAATGGCTTTGGTTTTGTGACAGAGAGCTAATCTTAGAGACATTAAAATGTACATCAAAAGCCTTCAGAGTCATTTAGGCTGCTGATCTCCAAAAGATGCATGCACAGCACATTTTCTCCTGTCCCAGTTAGTAAAGCAATTTCCAGGAAGATCTTGTGCTCCTTATTTCCAGTAAGTTGTTTTCCTAGACTCACTGTAGCTGGACACAGTTTCCACAGAACCACAGAATCTTAGGGCTTGGAAGGGACCTCTGGAGATCATCTTGTCCAACCTCCAAGGTGGCTGCAGATGCAGGGAGAGTAGGAATCTCTGTCAAATGTCTGGAAACCTGGTGTGCTTATGGATTTACTATCTTCATTCCCACCTCTACTGCTATCCAAGGCTGAGAGGGTTAATGAATCATAGAATCATTATGGTTGGAAAAGACCTCTGAGATCATTGAGGTCCAAAGGGGAACCTCAGCTTACCTTCAGCTCTTGTCCTTTCTCCCTCCTAGACTGAGAGACAGTTCATGGTCTACTTTTTCCTTACTCCCACCTTGCTCATGCTTTTAGTGCCATTGGGAGTCAGAATGGAGCTTGCTTGGGCTGGAGGATGCATGTGTCTAGTCAGTAAGCTCTAGGAGTGCTAAGAGGACCTAGCTCTGAGGTGTGAGGGAGATGTTTGCATCAGAGATGAATTCCAATGGCCTCCTCCACCACTACAGCAAGTTGTATCTCCTCTTATCCTTGGAGAACAGCAACATTCCATTTTTGCCTTCAGTTCTGCAATGTTTTCCAGCAGGACAGTGCTGGTAGTGCTTTAGAAGGACTGGAGAGGCCAGAGGGAGCTGAGTGCCAGAGGTGTGATGTGGTTTGTACATTGTGGACATGCTGTTCAATATTTTGCACAGATGCCTTTAGATGTTCAGGAGCAGCAGTCATTTAACTTGAAGAGCTTTCTTACTAAGCCAGGTTGTACTGTCACTCTGTCCATGTCCCAACCTGCCAGTTTTGTCCCTTCTTCCCTGGATCTTCACTTCAGTTGTTCTCGTTACTGACAAATGATGTCTCCACCTGTACTGGTAACTCCCTGTTGGTCCCTGCTGGCATGGACAGGCTGTGGAGATGCCTAGCACTTCCCTACCTTCTCATCTTGTTGATCTTCCTCAA
The DNA here is from genome assembly GCA_013396975.1 of Bucco capensis. NCBI lineage: Eukaryota > Metazoa > Chordata > Aves > Piciformes > Bucconidae > Bucco > Bucco capensis. The sequence goes on from VWZO01019935.1 coordinate 40,243, forward strand.
AATCTGGCCTCATGTAGCTTCCTTGTGGGACACATAAATGGTGACTTCAGTTCTGCCCGAGCACCAGGCTAGCATTTGTGAAAGCTATTAAAAAAAGTTTGTAGATGTCAAGTAAATGTATATGATTAAATAAGTGATTCAACTAGTATAATTAACAGATGGCAGGAGCAATTATATATGCATCCTTCAGGCCAACAACAGTTGGTAGATCTAATTACTTTACAGGTGTTAACTGCCCTTGCTGGTGAAACGAGGTGTCTCTAACCACTAGAGGTACTCTGCAAAGTGACTTGTGCTGATGAACTTACAAGGAGGTTAACAGCTCTCCTTTTGCAGCTGATGTTGGAAAGCTAAATGCAGCTCCCCTGCTCTGATAGCAAAGCTAAGACAGTAGAAGGGGAAAGAGCTGAGCAGGTGTTGTCTAATCTGATTGCTGCAAAAAGCCACCAAAGATTACAAAGGGTTTCAAATTCACTTTGACGTTGGAGAGTTGCAAAGTCCAAATAGGCATTCAGGGAGGGAGAGGAGACAGCTGGTGGGAAGAACTCCTTTCATTTTGTCCAAAATGACTTCTTTTTTTTTTTTTTCATATGTAGAAGAGTAAATTGCATGTAATTTGGATTGGATTCTAGTACAGATTGTGATGACTTGTGGCCAGAAGAGCAAAAATGGCTAAGTAGGTTGGAAGTTTATACTCATTTTGTAACTGATTTTTGTCTTAACAGAACCAAAAAGTGTTCATTTACTGTTAAGCTATACAAAATCAAGTTTGCCAATGATGATAAATTGCATATACATAGCACTTACAGAAGCAATACATTGTATTTTTGGAAGGTTCTTTGGTTTATGGCTTACATTTAACATTTGCATCAAACAAAAAAGTAGTAAGAGAATCTATGGAAAAAGGAAATATTTTTCATTGGCAGATAAATAGGAAGTTGATTAACATTGAGATGCTCTACTTAGGGCCATGATTTAGTGGTAGGTATGGTTGGACTCAATGATCTCAGTGGTCTTTTCCAACCATAATGATTCTGTGATTCTAAGCTGGATGTTAGGGGAGAGGGAGCTGAAATGGTGTTGAAAGGAGAAAGGAAATGGAGCCTGGGAAATTCTGTCTGCTAAAAACTGAAACCCTGATATTTGTAAGCACTGCCAGCTGAGTCCTGTAGCACAGGTTACATCCAGTTGTGCAGTAGAAAAGTCTGCTGGGATGCTTAGAAGAACTGGGATGGATTGGGTAGTGTGGTGCACTCTAGCTGGGTATGAGTATGAGTATGTCAGGCAGTGGTAGGACTAGGGGAATGGATCCAAGCTTGAGGAGGGGAGATTTCAGTTGGCTGTTAGGCGGAAGTTGTTCCCCAGGAGGGTGCTGAGCCACTGTGCCAGGTTGCCCAGAGAGGTGGTGGCAGCCCCAGCCCTGGCAGTGTTGGGGCTGGGAGCAAGCTGCTCTAGTGCCAGCTGTCCCTGCACATGGCACAGGGGGAGTGGCACTAGATGATCTTTAAGATCCCTTCCAACCTTGACAATTCTGTGTGATTCTGTGAGTTGTGTGGCCATGGTCATGTTTATCTCAATGGGTGCTCACATCTCAAGAGCTGGAGCATATCAAGAAACCTTGCTCACCAATAAAATGTTTCTCTATTCTGTAAGTACAAATGTCACCTGCATTATTTTGCTGATGCAAAGTCACAGCCCATGGCAAAAGGGCAACAGGAGCTGTCAGGATTATCAGGGAGTAATTGTAGCAGCTTCATCACGTATCAAATGTGAAGGGTTTTCTTTAGTAAGAGTAGTTGGGAAGTAAATATCAAAGGCAAAAGCAATGCTAGGAGAAAGGGAAAGTGGGAGGTTTATTTTTTCTTCCCTTTGTAGCTACATTGCTTTTCCTCTCTCCATCACTCTGAGACCTTCCATCTCCACAGCAGATGTTCCAGCTCCTCCATCTCTCATTATCTATTTTTGACTGGTTTCAAATCTCTGAACGTGGGAGCTGATTATATCTGCATTTTTTTTCTTTTATACCCTTAAAAAAAAGAGCTTTATTTTAATTTCTGTTCTGATTGGAGAGCATGGCAATGTCCCATTGCAGCAAAAAAAAAAGCCATTCTGTGCTGAAATGGGTTTAGGATGCTTCAGACTTCCAAACTGAATACAGAATGAGATCTTCTTGGAAGAGTTTTGACAAATGCTGCTTGACTTACCAGTTGTGCATTAAGAGGCAAACAGGATTGTTGATAGTTTGCTGTCTTCTTACAGAAGTGTCATATATGCAGAAGTAAAATAGTGCTGCAGACTTAATCCCATATGGGGAAGGATTCGTGTGTTATGCAGAGCCTGGAAGTATGTGAAATAAAAGGAATAAAATGAAGAAATTAAAAAAATATATAGGATTATATATAAATATATCTAAATATTATATATATAAAATGTATGTATCCAGTAACTTAAAAAATATATGCAACTTTTTCCTTTTGTTTTGTGTGAAAAGATTATAAAATTAAATAATTGGATTGCTTTTTTTTAATGTATTAATCTATTATTATAAGTGATAATAAACTGTTGAGGGCAGCCTGTTCCTTATGAACCCCTTAGGAGACTCAGGGGAGACCTTCTCTCTCTCTACAACTCCTGCAAGGAGGTTGGAGTGAGCTGGGGGTAGGTCTCTTCTCCAGGGTTAACAGTGAAAGGATGAGAGGAAATGGCTTCTATTTGCACCAGGGAAGATTTAGACTAGATATAAGGACAAATTTCTTTACTGAAAGTGTTGATAAGTCTTGAATAGGTTGCCCAGGGCAGTGCTGGATTCACCATCCCTGCAGGGGTTCAAGAAACATCTAGATGCTCTCCTTAGGGCCATGGGTTAGTGGCATTGGAGTGATAGGCATGGTTGGACTTGATGAGCTTAGAGGTCTCTTCCAACCTTCATGATTCTGTGGTTCTGAGTACCTAGTAGGATTAACCAAATAAAGCTTGGTTTAAGCATCCTGAATTGCTGTGTAATAAATAATTCAGTGGTCAGTGAGAGTTTGTTTCTGCTGGTTTAGCATTGGGTTGTTATGCTGAACTTACCTTCAGAGTTAGGAAGCACTTTCCTAATTATGACTCATCATCATCATCCTCATGGCCAGGCTTTCTGAACGCAGCTCCGGGGAGGGCTCCATCCACACTCTTCCCAAGTGCTTTTTCCAAGCGCTGCTGGCTGCAAAGGCCAATTTGGGACAGACCAGAGCGGTTGCAAAAGGCACAGCACAAGGACTCCTCAGGAGGTAGAAGCTGCAAGACACGATTCTTTCTGCGCTGTCTTTTCTCCTCCAGAGTGATCCTGCGTGCCTGCTCCAAACCATGGGCGGCATTCAAACTAGTGTGTGTGCAGAGCTGCTGAGTGGAGGCCAGAGGAGAGCAGTTCAGGGCAGCAATATGGCCAANTAAACTGGAGTATTTGTCTTTTATGGATTGTAGTTTTACTTCTTTTTTTCATGCCAGTGATTATTTTAATTAAAAAGAAATAGTTTAGGTAGAAATTCCTTACAGTAGGTAACAGCATTCAGCCTTTTAATTGTTTGGGCTGGTATTCAGAGGCAGAACTGGCTAGGAAAACCTCACCAGTTTTAGAAATACAATAGCAGGGGTTTAGCAGTGATTTATTAATTCTGGCACTCTTACAGGGAATTAATGAATTTTCTATAGCAATTATTTAATATGGCTTGCTGTGTGCATTGTTGCTCTTACAAAACTTCTGCTTCCATTAGTGCAAAAGATTTTTAGATTGTTTCCTTATCAAAACATTAAACTATTAAAAGTACTTTTTTACTCAGTTATGAATTAGCTGTAAGCCACACTCATAGGATTTTCCTTCAGGTGGTTTGGAAAGTTTGTAGTGTTATGTTATTAAGGATTTTTGTCTTGATATACCTAGATTTCAGCTCCTAGTGTAAAGGAGAAGAAGGTGAAAGCTTGAGGAATTTTTTTTGACTGTGGTCAATCAATTGAGACAAATTTCCTCTGCTGGAATTCTCTTTTATTTAAAGGTTTAGTTAATTCAGAATCTAACATCTTGACCAAAAAAAAAATAAAAAAGAAGGAAAAAAATCAATTTAACAGCTTGTTTATTGATTTATAGTATTCAATTGCAAGACTGAAGGAAAATGGATGAGGAGGCAATCCACTCCTTCACACACCAATAGGCCTAAGACTCTCTGGCCCTGACATGTTCCCTCTCTGATGGGATATCTCATTTGATGTGGGAGTGAGAGCCTGGTGTCCCTGGGCAATGTTCCCTCCCATGTGGTTTTGTCTGCAGAACACATGAGCTCTTCAGAGATGCTCCATTCAGCTCCAAGCCTGAGAAACACACAAGTATATTGAGCCACATCCTTTTAAATGCTTTTTTGATGGTTGTAAAAACTATAAACACATATTTTTGGACATTTTAGTGTTCACAGAGAATGCTTCAGTTCTATATCTCTTAAATACAAGGAATAGAATGCAAAATACCTCAGCTTTTTGCCTTGGTGTGGAGCACAAGTATCTGGAATTGTTGTACCTGTATTTGGAGTTGCTGAGGACATTGCTACATGAAATCAAGAGCAAGGAAATATTGTTTTCAGCTATGGTAGGAGAATCTAACACACCTGAACCTTTAAGATGGAGCATTTGGGGAATAAAAGGATTAAGGGAGGCCTGTAGGGTAGTGGGAAGAGGATTATTTAAAGAGACAGCAGGTGCATGGAGATGTTGGACACATCCAGAGAGCCCCAGAGCAGTTCTTGTTCTGTGACAGAGAAAGACTGGTAAAATGATTTTTCTAAATTAAGTCTTTTTGTTTGTTTGTTTGTTTCATCCAGAAGACATATAAATACTTCTCTTGCTCTAATTACTTGCTGCTTAATTTTCTTGTAGAGTAAATTTATGAACAAGAGGCTTGGAAACTCCTAGGAGCTTAAATAATAAATATTAGGTTACATTTGATGTCTTCTAGATTGTCAGCACATAGGAATCAGGGTTTCTGTGCTTTTCTCTTGCCCAGAAAAGCTTCTCCTTCCCTCCCTGCAAAGCCAGAGATATGATAACATGACTTTGGAAGCTGGAGCTTGAAGGAAAACCAAAGTACATGGAAGCACAATGGCAGGAAGCTGAGAAGAAGACAAGAGGGACATGTCTCAAACTGTTTGGAGATATTTGAGAAGCTAACTTCCCTCGTGCTCAAGGCCAGGGAACAACCTGAAATTTGCTTAAATATTGTAGACACAGCCAGAGAGCACTGTGCAAGAAAGAGCCATGAAATCCTTCTCCCCAACTTGCTCCATCTCTGGAGCAGGAGCTGTGACATGGTGTAGTGGTGGACTTGGCTGTGTTGGCTTAATGGTTGGACTCAGTGGCCTTAAAGGTCTTTTGCAACCTTAAATTGTATTGTATCTAAGTGGTGAGTTCTTAGATTTGGTTCTACTGGTGTCAACAAATGTGCTCTGCTTTCAGACTCTAGCCTAAGTCTGAAAACACACAGGCCTCATTCTTATACCTAAATCCATGCCTGGATAGGATGGTGGACAGAATGATGGTGGAAAACCAAGCAGTCACCATCCCTCTTTCATATAAACCCACTGAAGTAACACATTTCTATTATATATATACATATATATATGGTCTTTTAAACACTGTTATGCTGCTAATGCCTGAAGATAGTATTTGGGAAAGGGGAAAAAAAACAAACCCTGATGTAGAATGGCAAAAGGAAAGGATTAGCTGAACCAATCTGCTTTCATTTGAGTTGTGTTCAGAAATGGGAGTGCTTTCATTTAGAAAACACTAAAGGGAAACAAGCATCACTGGCAGTGCAATCCCAGGGGTGTCTTTTCCTGACCAAAAGCTGCAGGAGGATTTGAAATGGGCAAGAGGATTAGGTTTCAGAGAGGTGTCTTTACTTTTTGGCCTCTGACTCTAATTCAGGTTGTCCTTGGGGAAGCTTCAGTGACTTTGTGAGACATTAGTCTTTAAGGAAAAAAACAAAGTATGATTGTTTTTTGCAGTCAAGCATGACTTTTGTGTGTGTGTGTGTGTGGTGTTTATATAGGGAGATGTCCTTTCCTACTGCAGTGGTATTCTGTTGTATTTTTCTCTGCAGTTGATGATATGCCATCATTGTCATCTTTTAATTCAGACAAATGTGTGTCTAGATAGCCTTCCTTTTGGGCAATGAGCAGAGGAAATGAGTAAAGGTGATTGCAGATAAGGTTTGCTTCCCTTCTCTTGAGCTTGCTGCCTTTGCCTTTCATCTTTAGCATCTTTTGATTGCTGAGTGCAATCCAAATTGCATTGTGAGCTGAGAAGGGAGAAACTGCCTAGGTGAGATAGCTTACTGGGTCATTGCATTTGTGTTTGCTTTGAGATGTAAATGTGGGGTTTGATTTTGGGGGTTTTCTTTCCTCCTCTGATAGTTTAAAGTAGAGATAATCTGGCTTAATATCTACATAGGGATGTAAATAAATGATAGTATTTGGAAGAAGTAGTACAAAACCCTGAAAATAACTGGGGGGGGGGATGTAGGTCAGTAGTTAGCAAAAGTTCTTTGAGCAGTGCTATGATGAAAAAAAACAAACACAGGAAAGCTGTGATTTGGGGGATATGACCCTTCAATATAACCACATCTGGTGGTCATGCTTTGCACACACTGAAGAACATTTGAGAGGAATGGAGACAAGAGCCACCAAAGGAGTCATGGCTGAAGATGTATTCTAGCTGTAAGTGATTTTAAAGAGCTTGATCATTTCAGAGGTGGGAGGTGAATATCCAGTGTGTATATATGTATATAAGTATGAGGGAAAAAAATAATACCAGGAGCAAAAAGTCTCTTCCCTCTAGAGGAGGAAAAATTATGAAAAACCTCAAATGGCTGCATGCTGAGGTCAGGCTCCTCCAAATTAGAGGTAAGGCACTCTTATTTATCTTTAGCAATGAGGCTATTAATCATTGGAACAAATTACTGAGAAAAGTGGTGGGAACAGACAATTGCCATAAATTCTAACTCCTTGAGGAATTACCAGAGGATTCAGTTATTGGTTTCACCAAAGAGATATATTCTAGAATCCAAATGCATTATCTGAAGGAAATTGAATTCAAGCAGCAGCACAAGCCACAGAACACTAGGATGTTATCAGCTGTGCAGTACCATAGCATAATCATAATTGCAACTGGAGCTCCAGCTCTGTCATTTGTTTTTACTTCATAACACTGTCACTGAAATGATTTCTTATCCTCTTGTCCTTTTTGCAAGGAACTCGAGGGAAATGCAAGTTGTTGGATTTTCACACTCAGATGGGGATGAGGGTGACACACATTTTCCTAACCTTTGCCAAGAGTCAGGATCATTTGGTTGTTGATATCATCTGGTAGCTTTTTGGCTTTCTTGTGTGTCCTTTTTGAATGCCAAATGCTCATTGTTACAATTAGGCTTTTCTGTTGCTCTGTAAACAGCAGGTTGCATAAAAATCATTTCCAGCCAGTTCTGCTCAAGACAAAGCTGTGTCATTTGTGGGCTCTTTAATGTAAATTCATGTCTTACAAGTCTGTGGATAACTTCCTCTGCTGATATAGTTTATATTTAGGTAAACTTGAGTACATGTAGGGTCTGCTAATCGTGATAAAGGTAATTAAAACCCACTCAGAGTCTTTTGGATCCTTTCTAAGATAGCTAGCAGGTTTCCTACCTGCTACTCAGTCATAGCCTGATGAAGATAGCTAGGCAAGATCCTTGGTGTAACTATGTCTTGTAACTTGTCTTCTTCACTGAAAAGGTTAAGTCTTGGCTGCCCAGGGAGGTGCTGGAGTCACCATCCCTGCAGGGGTTAGGAAACATCTAGCTGCTCTCCTTAGGGCCATGGGTTAGTGACATGGGAGTGATAGGCATGAGCTTAGAGGTCTCTTCCAACCTTCATGATTCTGTGATAAAAGTTTTCAAACCACCTCTGAGGGATTTGCTATTTCTAGATGTTCTGCAGCAGAGTCTTAATCCTGCAGCTTCTCCTGGTGGCCAGTAAAGGTTCTGAGCTAATGGGCTGATAGTGGTGACAAGAGAGGATGCTAGTGGTGCTGCTTCTGCCAGTCTCCAAAGAGTTAAAAGTTAGATGAGGTGTAAAAAACCCAACATGAAAAAAAAAGAGAGAAGCTAGCTCTAAAATTGCCTAATAGCAAGGAGAATTTGAGAGCCTTTCAGTAATAAGTTGGGAGAAAGGGGTTGTTAATTTTCAGCATTTTATATGCTCAGCAATACATCTTTTTTAAGTGACAGAATGGTAGTGTCCAGCAATTAGCCTGCACTTCCAAATTAGTGTTTCTTTGGACTAATTGGCTGCCTTTCCTTTTTTTTTCTCCCCTTCTGTATTCTGTTGTGATTGTTTGATGACAGTGATTCAGCATGTACAGCACAGGCATAATGAAATCATTTAATGGTCTACTTCCTCAGCAGACATGATTGACACTCTCTGGGGTGATTGATACACTAGGGCTGCTTGGAGTAGCACAGCAGCAGTTGCTTTGTAGTAAGAGTGAAGCCAAGACAACTGTGCTGGTACAAGATCTTGTTGAAAGTCAGAAAGTGGTGAGATTATTGAATGGGATTGACAGCTTGAACTAGACACAGCAGAAAGCTGGAGCACCTCTCCTGTGAAAACAAACTGAGAGAGTTGGGGTTGTGCAGCCTGGAGAAGAGAAGGCTCCAGGGAGACCTTCTTGTGGCCTTTCAATGCTTAAAAGGAGCTTATAAAGGAGAGAGAGACACTTCTTACCCGGGCAGATAGTGCTAGGATGAAGGGGAAGGGTTTTAAACTGAAAGAGAGGAGATTTAGACTAGATGTTAGGAAGAAATTCTTTTTCATGTGGTGAGACATGGAACAGGTTACCTGGACAACCTGTGGATTCTCCATCCCTGGCAGTGTTCAAGGCCAGGTTTGTTGGGCCCTGGGGAACCTGGATTAGTGGATGTGGCATCCCAGGGTGTTGGAACTAGATGATCTTTAAGGTCCCAGGAGGGCTGTGGAGTCTCCTTGTCTGGAGCCATTGCAGAGCTGCCTGGACACATTGCTGTGTGAGCTGCTCTAGGTGCTCCTGCTCTGGCAGGGGGGTTGCACTAGATGATCTTTCTAGGGCCCTGCCAACCCCTAACATACTGGGATACTGTCCCTTCCAACCCAAACCAGTCTATGATTCTAGATGTGTGTCTAGAATGAGAAAACACATAGTGATGACTACTCCTGCAAGTGAAGAACAAGTCCTTTACACCTTCATGTGAATGAAAAGTAGGCTTGTTGGCTTTGCATGTAACAAACACCATCTGTTGTGTATAAAGCAAGATCAATCTCCTTAGAGTTGGGATTATTCAGTCTGGAGAAGAGAAGGCTCCCAGGAAACCTTCTTGTGGCCTTGCAGGATCTGCAGGGCTGGGGAAGGACTTGTTAGGCTGTCAGGCAGTGCTAGGACTAGGGGAATGGATCCAAGCTTGAGGAGGGGAGATTTCAGTTGGCTGTTAGGCAGAAGTTGTTCCCCAGGAGGGTGCTGAGCCACTGTGCCAGGTTGCCCAGAGAGGTGGTGGCAGCCCCAGCCCTGGCAGTGTTGGGGCTGGGAGCAAGCTGCTCTAGTGCCAGCTATCCCTGCCCATGGCAGGGGATTGGAACTAGATGGAATTAGATGATCCCTTCCAACCCTGACAATTCTGTGTGATTCCATTATTAATTAATCACACCTTACTTTTAAAGTAGTGTAAGTTACTATCAACATCATCTAAAATTGTTTTTCTTTTGCTGCTTCCAGTAAGCTGCTGGGTTTGCCACATTTTTCTGTTATCACTCATCCAGCTTTGCTGTTGACTGAAAATATTCTGGAATCATTTTTCAGGAGCATTTTTTTTTTTGTCTTGGGATCATGGAATAAATCAGAAGTATTCAGAGGAAGTTACAAAGAGAAAATTGTTCCTAAGCTAAATTACCTTGTTTCTGAGTTATTTTATGTTTTCCAAGTTTCTGCTGAGAAAACAATAGCTTGGTGAAACATTGGAAGTAAAGGTAGTTCCTTGAAAGTATTTTATGCAGCTAAGTGTTAAATAGGAATACATTACTTTGATTTCACATCCTATTTTGGAAAGCACTTCCCCAGCTTGCCAGTGCCTCTGTTTGCAACCAAGGCAGTTTTGATTTGGAATTCTTAGTCAGGATGGAGAAGAGGTGCAAAGAAATGCTAGGGGGGGAGGAGGAAAATTAAAAAGCCAACTTCTTTGAAAATTAACAGCTTTAGACTGTTTTTTCTAATGTATATTTCATGCCTGTTCTATTAGCAAATTGTAAACACTGCTTGCTTTGCCTCTTTACTCATTTTTTTGCCCCTCATAGTTACACCAAGGATCAGTTCAATAGAAATCAGGTCACTCTACAATGTAGGAAAAGGACTTTTTTGTTATATAAAATATTAGTGAAGAAATAGCAGCTCAAGGTGTGCAGGAAAATTAAGGAAAAAGGATTCCTTACACAGGAACAGGTATAGACTGCCCAGGGAGGTGCTGGAGTCACCATCCCTGGAGGGGTTTAAGAAACATCTAGATGCTGTATTTAGGGCCATGGGTTAGTGGTATGGGAGTGATAGGTATGCTTGGACTTGATGAGTTTAGAGGTCTCTTCCAACCTTAATGATTCTGTGTATTTCATGTTGAGAGTTACTTGGCATTGGTCATTGCAAACTAGATTGAGAAGTTGTGTAGCTGTCAGGTTTCTTGCAGATGGCTGATTGACTTCAGCAAGAAAGTTTCATTGAAATTCAGAGGTGGTAAAAATTCATGGTAATCAGGTATTTAACTTGAAAGAGGATTTGCCTGTTTGTCACCTTACCAGCATTTTTGGAATTCTAAAGAGCTTTGAGCATGAGTTCAGAGTTTCTTGAAGTTTTCAATGTCAGATGAATTCTTTTTTGCCTATCTGTGTTGGTTTTGACTGCATTTATTTATCATATATGTAATATAACAGATATAGATTGAAATTCATAGAATCATTAAGGCTGGAAAAGACTTCTGAGATCATCAAGTCCAGTAGCAAACCCATCACCCCCGTGCCACTGAACCATGTCACCAAGTGCCATCTCTACTCATTCTTGGAAGCCCTCCAGGGATGGTGACTGCACCTGGTCCAGTATCCTCCCCTGGCACAACTTGAGGCCATTTGGGAGACTGTGCTGTGAGATGGATTGGGAACTGGACAGAGCCCAGAGAGTTGTGGTCAGTGGAGCAGAGTCTAACTGGAGACCTGTGACTAGTGGTGTGCCCCAGGGCTCAGTGCTGGGGCCAGGACTGTGCAATATATTCATCAATGATCTGGATGAAGGGGGAGAGTGTTCCCTCAGCACGTTTGCAGATGATCCCAAGCTTGGAGCAGTGGCTGGCACACCAGGAGCTGTGCTGCCATCCAGAGTGACCTGGACAGGCTAGAGACATGGGCAGGGAGAAACTTAATGACATTTAACAAGGGGAAGTGTGGAGTACTGCATGTGGGAAAGAACAAGCCCATGGATCAGTCCAGCCTGGGNTTGCTGTGTGAGCTGGTCTAGGTGCTCCTGCTCTGGCAGGGGGGTTGCACTAGATGATCTTTCTAGGGCCCTGCCAACCCCTGACATTCTGGGATTCTGTGATTTCTTCTTGTCCTTTCATTACTCACCTGGGAGTAGAGACCAACTCCTGCCTGGCTCCAACCTCCTTGCAGGGAGTTGGGGAGTGTGAGAAGGTTTCCCCTGAACCTCCTTTTCTCCAAATCCCAGGTTTTGCTGGTTGCAGGGAATGGGCTGTATCAGAGTTGCCTTCAAGCAGGGCCCCAAGGGCTACAGGAAGCAAATGGGGCAAAATGGGAATGAGGACAAATTGGATTGAGAACCTTTCAGTAGGTGTGCAGAGAGAGAATATGCATTTTGCTGGGTGTTTTGGCTGCATGAGGGGAAATGCATGTGTGTGCACAGATGTGAATAAATATATATGTACGGGCACATGCATATATGTGGAATTTTGAGTCAATATCATACATTTTTCAATTCATAGTCATCAGAGGTGAGTGTGGCACTGAGTCTCAGTCTCTTTTCTATCCTTATTGTTTATTTATAAGTATCTGTGTTCCACATTTGGTCATTTCATCTCATACAGTGATATGCTAACCTGACTTGGAGGACTGCAATTGTTATCTCCAGGAGAAAGGAGTTGAACCTTTAATGATCTCCATAGAAAACTCTTGGTTTACTTGTTCATAGTACTCTAACATAGGCATTTTGCATAATACTCCTAACATCCTAAGCTCCTAAATATATTGTTAGTAAACAAACCCATAAAAGGATGTTTATGAATGTGCATTGGAGAGAAATGACAAGTGTATCATCCAAGCAAACTGGTGATTTATATTCCAATAAATGCTTGTAAATGCCTTCTTCAGAGTGTTGAATGGTTAGGTTCACTGTTTCAGTGAATAAAATGTGTATCTGTGTGTGTGTAAAGGCATATTGTATGTTGTTATTAAGTATATTCTTTATGTTCTTAGTTTAGATTCCAAGTCTTCCATTCTGATTTAATATATCCATGCTACTAATATTTAAGTGAAAGGCTCATTTTTTTTCCCCCACTATCTCCATGAATTTTCTAATTGACCTTATACAATTAAACTTCACCACTGCAGTGCTGGGTAGGTTTGCCTGGAATTTTGTCATGGCAAGCTTTCCTTGTGTTTCCTCTGGCAATCTGCTGCTTGTTGACATGCTGATTCATGGTTTACACCATCAAATAGGTTTTGTTGATCTGGAGGAATGAGCTTAGAGAGGTCATGCCAGCTTTTCCTCTCTCTTTCTAGACTATATATCTCCTTTTAATTTACATTCAGAAGAAAAGAAAAAAAAAAGGGGGGGGGAGTGGATTTCTGCAGCTAAGCTAACCTGGAGAAATCAATGGAATTTATTATCAAGGGATGTCTAATCTCTAAAGCTAATATAAGACTTCACAGTTATTGATTCCATGCTAAGAATGTACAAACTGTTAAATCATGCATGGAGGCAATAGAATAAACATCCTATCAAAGGGGAATCAGCAAATAATTGTCAGTAATGCAGTTCTATTCATCTCTTTCCTATACCTGTGAAGCAGGGGTAGGTAGATTTTGCATGCAACAAGGTAAGTCCTAAAATATATTGAATCTCCCCTCATTGCTCCTGAAACTACTGTAATGCAGCTGATTATCTAGGTAATAATTCAGATGTGTTGTTTTTTTCAGCTCCCTGAGCTATGTGGTCAATAAGGAATTTGTAAGCTGGCTTAATAAGTCAGTGGCTAGATGAAGTACCAAGAGAAAAGAGCTTATAGATTTTCATGCAATTGCATTATAACCTTGGTTTGCAACAAAATAAATCTGTGGTGGTAGTACAGTAGAAAAGGCATTGTTTCAGTTCATCTGGCCTCATATTTCATGGAGTGAACAGATGGACATCCTAATGGACACAAAGTGGGTTCTTCTTGTCTGTGCATCCAGAGTTGGTGTTGTGTATTCTGCAGTGTGTTAGGGATCTGAGAGTGGAGATGCTCAAGAATCCCTTTGGTTTTTATTGTGGTAATATCTACCTCTTAATTCTGCATTTTCTGTCAAACTGAGTTGCAGCAGGGGAGGTTTAGATTGGATATAAGGAGGAATTTCTTTACTGGAAGGGTTGTTAAGTCTTGAATAGGTTGCCCAGGGAGGTGCTGGAGTCACCATCCCTGCAGGGGTTAAGAAACATCTAGCTGCTCTCCTTAGGGCCATGGCTTAGTGGCATGGGAGTGCTAGGGATGCTTGGACTTGTTGATCTTAGAGGTCTCTGCCAACCTTCATGATTCTGTGTACAACTTGTGTCCACTTCATTTGATTTCTCTTTCTTTGATGGTGACTATTTCTTAATGCTTCTCAGTTTAAATAAGACAGAAGTCCTGAGTTCTCCAATTTGGTTCCACATCAGCAGTTTAGAGGCAGCAAGATTTGAACCTTCCTTCCCTGAGTAGCTCAGTTAGACTTTCCAACCTGTATTTATATACATGACAGATGTGCTGGGTTTTGTATGTTCTGAGTATGAGGGAATGCAGATATTCCAACACTGAAATATCTGGAATAAGAACTTATTCTAATAACAGATGAAAAGTCTCTATTGATCCAATTGGTAATATAATATTGTCTGGATTTGGCTTGGAATACACATAAGCAGATAGGAAAGAATCCCTCACTGAAGATGAGTAGTTCATGAACTATCATTAAGTAATTGTTAATTGAGTTTTGTCTTTAACTCTACTCAGAAATGGTCCAAAATGTGCCAGAGTCACAGGCAAGAAGCTTGAACAGACTTTGCATGAATTATTTCTGTCATAAAGACAGATTTCTTCAAGGAAATTGGGCTGAAATACATGACATTCTTGGGATGGCTGAATAAATTGGCTCTTCCTATGGTATCATCAGAATGGAGTTAGTGGGATTTAGTCTAAATTCTTTTGGATTCCTAGATTAATAATCCTTGAAACACAGAGGTTTTATCATGGATATTCTAGGACAACTCACCTTGCCTGGGGATCTTTGTTAGCTTTGTTCATAACAATATAATATAGGATGCTCCTTTGCCAGGCAGCAGATCATCCACAGGAGTGATTCTAGTTGTTGAAACTACTCTTTTAGGCCTCAAATTATAAATGTTTAGGTATAGGAGTGTAAGTAATAAGTAAATGAGTGTGTATAAGTAGGTTTTCTTGCTCAGGCTTTGTTAAATTGTGTAAGTGCAGTCCAGCCCTTTTCAGTGAGTGAGGTACACAATCTTAACCAAGTTTATCTTCTGAGGGAACTGAGTATTTATATCAGACCATTTCTACATGAGCCACTGTTAACTAATAACAAAAATAAGAGTAATGGAGCTGAAATGAGCAAGTTTGGGTTTTACTTCCTTCATTGTTTTTTACTCATATTCTTCCATACACTCTTGCTATCTTGTTTTAGAAGATTTCTTTACAGCAGCAGACCTGTAACTTTCTTATTTTCCTTTTTTTTTTTGGTGAGTTTTGGGAACATTTTGTTTCAGTAATACCTTGGGAAGCAGCAGGAGCCACAGTGACATTTGAGAATAATCCACTTTTATTTCCTACATGCCAAGGAAAGACCTATCCTGGAAAGCTCAGGAGGACAGAGAGGTTCATGTTCTCCTAGAAGAAAAGTCTGGGGAATTCCAGTGGCTTGTTCAGACTGAGAACATTAGCAGAAAAAGGGAGGCTAAAGGAGCCTTTCTGAGAAACACTGAGTTTTAAATCACTATCTTAAACCAAATTGACTTCTTTAATAATTGTCATCCATCTGCTTATAGCAGAGTTTTATTTCATAGCAGTCCCACATCTCTCTGCAGTTCCTGCAGACCTTATGCAAATGTCTGTGTTATCTCACCCTCCAAGCCCAGTGATTTTCATCCTCCTGTGTCCCCACTGAAGGTGACCTGGGTCCCTCTCAAACTTGCTATGAATTTCAGTCAGTGTGGTTCCAGCAGACATGTGAAGTCAGCTCCTCAGTGGGATGCCATCCCAGAAGGAGTTCAAGGCAAGGAGGGGAAAGGATCACGGTATCCCAGAATGTTAGGGGTTGGAAGAGCCCTAGAAAGATCATCTAGTGCAACCCCCCTGCCAGAGCAGGAGCACCTAGACCAGCTCACACAGCAATGTGTCCAGGCAGCTCTGCAATGGCTCCAGACAAGGAGACTCCACAGGCTCCTGGGCAGCCTGGGCCAGTGCTCTGGCACCTGCACTGCAAACAAGTTCCTCCTCAGCTTAATACTAAACCTCCTGTGCTCCAACTTGCTCCCATTGCCTCTTGGCCTACCATTGGATGCCATGGAGCAGAGCCTGGCTCTCTCCTCCTCACACTCACCCTTCCCATATTTCTAAGCATTGCTGAGGTCTCCTCTCAGTNTCCCAGTGAAAGAATTGTATGCACAGACACCGTATGGGGATGTTAGAAAAGCTTCATGTGAACAAATGTGGTTTGTGTCTGCTGGTGAGAAGATCTAATTCCCCTTCTCTTGCCAGGTAAATGGCAATGAAACTGTGTCTTGTAATCAACACTTAGGATTTCTGAGACAAGGCAGCAAAAGCAAAGGACCTGTCATGCTTTAGTAGCCTCATTTTATGGGATTTGTGTCCCAACTTTGGGCCATTTCTTTGTTTCTGATAGCAGGGTGATATGTGTTATTAAGAACAGATTCTGAGGAAATTCATCCCCTCACCTTGCGTCTTCTGCCAGTGGGAAGGTTTTTTCTTTTCACTGCCATCTCTGTGTGAGATCATCCCTCCAAAGAGGCTCCACTATTTACCTGTCCTATCACATGTTGCTTATCAAGCACTAAAGAAATTGAATTTAATTGTATCTGCTATCTGGAGCATCTTATTTAATCATCCTGCAGTTGAGAGGTGGTAGGGGGTCAACAGGTCCTGTCTTTTTTTTACCATCTATTCCTGGATTATTAACCTTTGGAGAAATACTAAAGCTGTTCTTTATTTTCTCCCATCAAGTTGGGTTAAATCTTCTTGATCCCTAAATTGTTGTGAGTGGATGCCACGTGCATGTAATTCTTAGATTTAATGTGGTTTCTGGGTGAAGTGACGACATGGTAATCACTAGAAGTGTAGAGATCTCTTCTATTATTCTGGGTTTTTTCTGTTCTTTGGCTATTGTGCCATTGCCTCAGGTTTTAATTGGTGCAATGAGAGTAAAAGCAGTCAGATCAGATGATGGATCTGAGTCAGCAAGCGCTTGGTGGGATTGGTTTGCCAAGAGATAGAGGGAGAGTGAGGAGGAGGAGGAGAACAGAGCTGGGCATTGGCAGCAAAGGCAGAGAGAGAAGGTAGCTGTACCTTGTCCTTATGCTCAGATGTTCATGTCTGGGCACTGTTATGCTTTCTCAAGCTCAAGTGCTCATCCCTCTAGAAGGATGAAGACCCAGACCTCTCCTAAAATGCACTATTGTTAATTAAGTGCTAATTGGCTCAATGCTTGGGTTCTAGGCCTCATGCAAGAGACCCAAAGGCCCAAGCTTGATATCAAAGCCTCAAGGACTGAATATGACCTAGATGGCATGAAATAGCTTATTTTGACTCAAACTAGGACAAATTCCCATCTCTTTTGGATAAAAGTTGTAGATGTGGCTGAAAATGGCAAGACAACTGGAAAAGACAAGTTGTAAATTAATTTACTGGGATTAGTAGGACTCAAAAAGCATCCAGAGATCAGAAGACAATGCACAAATTGAAATCAAATCTCAGCAGGATGAAGGAAACGTTTCAGTGTGATGGGGAGAGGGGAAAAACAACAGATGAGCTCTTCTCTTTGCCCCCATCAAGAGCCAAATGATTCTTAATGAGATGCTGAGATTTTTTGGGGGGGAGGGGGAAGAAGCCTGCTCAAAAATTCAATAGTGCTTTGTCTGAGAAAACTAATTATTCCAAGATTGCTTTCTACTGAGGTGTTACAGATGGAGCCTCTGTGGTGTGGGAGTTGAAAGCAATTGGTCTTTGCCCCTAGAGATCCCTGAGATGACTGTGGCCCAGAAGCAAAACTGTGGTTTTTAAAGCAGCATTTTAGGAGCAGTGGGACAGTTGGCAGACTTTCCCAAAGCTGTTGAGAGACTCTGCAGACTTTAATTACCATCTCAATATTGCAGCAGTTGTTTAGTTTGTGCCAGAGAAGGGAATGGTTGTGAGGAGGTGAGATCACAACTCTGTCTTTCATTCTTCCCTTTCTGACAGGTGAATAAAGGATGCTTCTCAGCTGCTCCTCTGATACTCTGACACAGTTGTAAAATTGGCATGGAATTGTAAAATAAAATTCCTCTTGAAGGTTAACAAGGCTTTTATTTTCTATTTTTTTATGTTATTTCTCTCTTCTTTTTCCTTCCTCCTTTGAAAGTGCTGTAGAGCACAGTGTGAATGCAGTTTAAGCCTTGTCATGGAAGAAGCAAGATGAAGATGGAGTGAGTTTTCTGCACCTCCTAAGTCAGCCTCGAAACTTAATAGTTTCAACCTTCATGGCCAGGCAACATGTAGTGTGCTGTGGTTATTTTAGAGTCTCCAATAAACTTGAAATTCAGGTGGAATTCCATCTCTGGGGTGGGTAGTTGAAGACACAACCAGGAATAGAAACAGAATAAAGAGGAAATTATTAAAATGAGAATAATCATTCCATTTTAAAAGGAGAAATAAGAAGCCTAGAGTGCAAAACACCCTTGGTGAAGGATATGTTTATTCTTTCAGGCCTCAAATTCTAAATCACAGAATCACAAAAGTTGGAAGAGACCTCTAAGCTCATCAAGTCCAACCATACCTATCACTCCCATGCCACTAAACCAATGTGTAGATATAGAAGTATTGAGTAGATGAGTATGTATAAGTAGGTTTTCCATTGTCATTCATGTGAGAAAAAGGCTGATAATATATACTTTCCCCCCCTCCTCTTTTAGCAGTTTTCTTCCTCTCTGACACCTGACTCTGTTCAAGGTTTTTCTAAGTGCTTGCAGTAGCCAAGGCAATACTACTTGTTGGAAGACTCTTAGCAGCTCCTTCAGTAGATCTACTGTGTTGCTACCTCCTTTTAATGAGTGCCTCACACCTGCCTGTACTTGCTAAAGCACCAGCCATTGTTTACTTCAGAAAACCTCTTTTCTTCCTCCTCCTCTTCAAGTCTCTTATCTCTCAAGGACCTTTTCAATGCTATCTTTCAGCTTCAGATCTCTATTGTCACAGTATACAATATCTGCAGAAAGCTACTGCCCAGGCAGTCTGCTTCTTCATCTGGATTTTTTTTTTTGGCCATATATATGATAAATCAGGACTTGAGGGTGCAGGGAACCTGCTTGTTCTAAGTCCAGAAAGGGAAGGATAGCTCAGGGAAAGAAACAGGCACAATTTTTTAGTCCTCAGTACTCATCCTGTTACTAGGAATACCTTGATGTTATATTTAGAATTGGGTTGTTTTGTTGTTTGAATCTAAATGTTTGCAGTTTATCTGGCAAAGTGCAGGCTGAATAGATTACACTGATTCACATTTCTTCATTTCAATCTCCCATCTGTGCTCTTGGCTGCTTCTTAGGCTGCTTGGGCCTCTTGTTTCATAAAAGCAAGTTACAAAGAACTGTTATGCCCAGGGAGAGAAATCCTGTATTTCAGTTCCTTGAATAATCTCAGAATCAGGAAGGTTGGCAGAGACCTCTAAGCTCATCAAGTCCAAGCATCCCTAGCACTCCCATGGCCCTAAGTCCCACATCTATTCATTTCTTAAACACCTAGACTCTTTTGACCTTACACCAGCAAGGACACAAGGCTGAAGCTGTACCCAGAGCAGGCTTTCTTTTCTCTGCTGGAGAAGGATGGATTAGGAAGGTATAAAGATCCCTTTGGTGCATTTCCAGTGAAACACTTAGTGTATATAGTCATGGTCATGATTTTCATTGTGTAATCATTTTAATTAAGTTCAACAATAAAAACTAGCCTAGCATGAGGAATGAATGCACTGGAGAGACAAGGAGAGATGGATGACAGCTCAGAGAGCATCATGTACCCTGCTGGTGGAAATGCATATGTGGAGAGCAACTGAACTTGGGTAGCAGGGCAATGATTACCAACTTGGAACAACATCCAGGAGAAGTTTTGAGGATCTGAAAGAAGCAGAATATCCAAAAGCAGTTTTGATAATATTTCTGAGGGTTTTTTAGCTTGAATGAATAGCTTCATTACTAAAATAATAAACATTAATTAATATGTGCATCATTTGGTAGCTTAGTAAGACAATTAGTGTCATTAGTATACAGCCTTGATGGGTGGCATGATAAATCATAGTGGAGGGAGTGTTGACTCTTTACCACTATGATATATTATCTAATTTATGCAGGTAAGAAAAAAGTGAGGAGGAAATGAAGAAGGGAAGGCAGTGGTGACAGCTGGGGTGCCTTTTGGACACCCTTCCTGCATCTGCTGCCTGTACTCTCACTTGCTTTGAATGGCTGCACTGCTAATTAACAATTCTTTTTCTCACTGTTGCTAAGTCTTAATCACTGATTGAAACCTGCAAAGAAAGGCTGAAGAAGAATGAAGTCAAGATCCAGAAACTGGCAGTTGGTTGGTTTTTTTTCCCATATCCAGGGAATGATATTTCTTCCAGTAATAACCCTGTGTTTGTTCCTGAAGGCATCATCTACCAGTTAAACAACTCAGTGCAAGGATGAAAAGCATTAATGATCTTTTATCTTTGTGTTTTTTTAGAACCTATGAGGACACCAAAAACCTTGAAGATTGCTGAGATCCAGGCCAGGCACATTGCTGTGGATTGGGAATCTCTGGGTTACAACATCACTCGTTGCCACACTTTCAATGTCACTATTTGCTATCACTACTTCTGTGGCCACAATGAGAGCAAGGCAGACTGCTTGGACATGGATCCCAAAGCACCCCAGCATGTTGTGGATCACCTGCCTCCCTACACCAATGTCAGCCTCAAAATGATCTTAACCAACCCAGAAGGGAGGAAAGAGAGTGAGGAGACCATCATCCAGACAGATGAAGATGGTAGGTGGAAATGCTGTTATGGAAATTCCATCCAAGAGGTGGAAAGAAATGACTTTGTGTGTTGCAATATGTGTCCCAAAGCCTAGAAATTCTCTTCTATTAATGTATTAATTAGTCCTAAACAGTATGAAAATATTAGAGCTGTCACCCTGCACATAGAGCCCAAACTGTCTGTGTCCAGCTGAACTTACCTTAGCTGGGAAGAAATAAAGACTAGATGTAGTTATTAATGGTGAGAGTCAGTGGTTAGGCTATGAATCTTGGTATGAAAGTGATTAAAAGGAAAATAGATCTTTTTTTCCCTAATAAAGTTTAAAATGTGGTCGTAAAGAGCAATTTTAGCTTCCTTTTCTTTAGATTTCATTAAAATATTGACAACAGCAAAATGAGAACAGATACTGCCATCAATACCAAATAAAAAGAATACTTGGACTAATGTAAGAGAGTAGATAAAGAAGATCAAACTGAAGAAGTTAGTGTCTTTGCCTGTAAGAGGAGAGAGTATAGTTTTATGTATGGATAGCAATCAAGGTTAGAATCTGGTAGCACTTTTTTTGCCATATATTGTCAGTTTTACAAGAAATAAAAAGAGGAATGTGTTTACTGTTTGCACTAAAGAAGAGAGAGCAGCTTATTAAACAGGTAGAGTAAGAGGAGCTTGGAAAGAACTACAGAGACCTAGGTGCACCACATGAAGATTTAGGGACAAGTACAGAACTAAAAGGTTTCATGCCAATCAAATTTCAGCATTACTTTGTTAAAGAGTTTAATATATATATTAAACATATATATTAAATATATTATATAGATATAATATATACACTGTATTATATAGATATAATATATACACTGTATTATATAGATATAATATATACACTGTATTATATACATATAATATATACACTGTATTATATACATATAATCTAGGATTAATTCTTTCTCCATCTGTCTTTGCATGATAGATATTTGCAGTTGCTATTTTCCTTAAGGTAAAATAAAAGAAAGAATACTGGTGGTAATATTGCTATATCCACAGAAAATGGATCTCTTTTGAGCTCAATTTCCAGGAAAGGTTGTGGTTTCTGATAGCCTTTACCTAGTTAGATGTGCAGAGATGGTGCTTGGCCACTACAGTAGTGCTTGTCAGGAACAGAGCCAACTGCATATGTTTTGTCTTTTGGTTATTCTTGCTAAATGATGCCCACACCAAGCATTTTTAGGTCTGAAGCTAGCACACCAATGTGCTGTGAGTGAACTTGTTTAAGCTCAGCTTTTGTGACAAAAGTGTGGAAGAAGCCTCAGCCAGTGAGTAAAAATTGCCTAGGTAAACTCTCTCAAGCAGATGTTGCTTTCAAGAAGAGATTAATACATTTTTAAAAGGATAAGTAGAAAGATCACAGTGTTTTCCTACATTTTTGTTCACTTTGGAGAAGAGAAGGCTCCAGGGAGACCTTATTGTGGCCTTCTAATAATTAAAGGGAGCTTATAGACAAAAGAAATGGACTTTTTGCACAAGCAGATAGTGCTAGGACAAGGGGTGATGGTTTTAAAACTGAAAGAGAAGAGACTTAGATGAGATGTTAGGAAGAAATTCTTTCCTCAGAGGCTGGGGAGACACTGGCCCAGGTTGCCCAGAGTAGTTGTGGATGCTCCATCCCTGGCAGTGTTCAAGGGCATGTTGGATGTTACTCTGGGCATTCCTGTAGCATCCCTGCCCGTGGCAGGGGGATTGCAGCTAGATGATCTTTAAGATCCCTTCCAAATCAAACCAGACTATGATTTGACAGAAGAAGAGGAGGAAAGCTCACACAGTCTGGGGACACATCCCTGCTGGGCAGAGGTGGTGTTAGGTGTAGAAGGAGCAGGGAATTTCTCACAGCTTGAATCAGGAGCATGGACACCTTGGCAGAGCTAACTGTTGACAGGGCATGGAGCACTCTGAGGGACACTTGGAAGAGCAGTGGATGGTGAATGGGAGTAAAGCAGATAAGTGCTTCCTTAATTGGAAGCAGATGCCAAAAGGCAGTGGATTAACAGGAATAGTGACATTAGCTCAGAAAGAGAAAGCAAATAGTGAAAGCTCCAAGTGTTTGATGGTGATTTTATAACTAGTCAGGGAGTATGTCAGCTAACAGCAGGCAAACCACTAATTGAAACAGGATCACTTGCAATAGGATAAGTAGCCATTTTGGGCCTTAAAGGATACCAAAGCTTTGGTCTGAGCCAAAGGACATGCTCACTGGACACAAATGAGGTCCCCTGGTCTTGCAGAGAGCATGGCTCATCCAGCTCTGTGCTGAGCTGGAGATGTACTGCAACTCTCCATCCATTCACTCATTCTTCTGGGCAACCTCCAGCAGGCTCACCACTCTGAGAAAGAGCAGAGCAAGGGAGAAATGTCATCAATAAAAACTATTAAAAATAAATATTAAGAAAATTAATAAATTAAAGATCAATAAATATTCAAAGTTAAATACTTAGTGTACTTTCTAAATATGTGAAGAGGAAATACCTTCCACCAGCTTTGAGGGAGAAGAAATTGATAAGTGATTGTAGTTAATAAAGAGAAGCCCATGACTGAGAGATGCAAGGTTAGATGTGAAGTTGTCCATAAATGCCACTGCTAAAGGGATTCACCTCACTTCTTGACCAAAGAAAGGGAAACTAGTGACCAACATATCACAAGCAGCAGCAAAATTGAGTGGTGAATAGTCAAATAAGAGAGGAGCTTCTCTGTCTTGAGCAGCAGTGAACTGAACTTGATTGTAAGTGACCTAGTGCCATTTGTACAAAGGAGCCTGGGATGACCTCTTTTGGCCTTCAGCTTGTGAAATAATAATCCCAATTCTTTATTTTTTCTGATGGTAGATAAGATTTGCTATGGGTATCTCACAAAGGGAGAGAGAAAAAGTGGCTGCAGGAAGGGCATGTGAGCACTTTTTATTAAAGACATCAGAGAAAAATTGATTTGTGAGGAAAGGAAGAAAAACCTTGACATTATTAGCGGAGTTTGTTTGGTTTTTTTAAGCTTCCACTGAACAAATGACAAATGAAGGAAGTTCTTTTAAGGTATTGCAGAGACTAGTGAAATACAAGCTAGGGTTTATCTTAACAGCTCAGGAAAAACTGGCCCCAAAACATAGAATTATTTACCCTGACTGAAACATCTTCCTCCTTTCTTTTCCCTTAGATACCTCCATTGTCAGCTTTCTAGCTGAAAAAGTGATATTGCATATGAGATTGTGTTGAAATGGTGTTTGACAGAATGATGCCAACAATTAGGCCACATTGAGTGGCTATCTCAGCAGCTTGCAGTGGCATAAGGGCTTCCACCTGGGCCCATGGGTTCCCATTATTCCCAAGCCATGCTCTGACTGAAAGCACTCACTGAATATTGATTTGCATGTTTTTGGAAGGTTGTAAGGTATGTGAGGATATGAGGTTATTTCACTCTGGCATGGAGAAACAGTTCCAAATCCCAGAAGTCTGAAAGGGTCTAGAGCACAAGTGAAGAGTCTAGAGCACAAGTATTACAAGGAGCAGCTGAGGGAACTGGGGTTGGTTAGTGTGGAGAAGAGGAGGCTCAGGGGAGACCTTAGCTCTCTCTCAAACTTCCTGCAAGGAGGATGGAGCCAGGTGGCATTTAATCTCATGTGATCTCTCTGCCAATATCTCTCCAGTGATTACCACCATCACTGAGACTCATTAGGCTCTAGGATCTTGTGTAGTAGCTTGAGTGTAAGCACTTATGGCTTTTTTACACTAGAAATTTTGTATAGGTTGGAAGGTTTGGAGCAGGTCAGTGCCCATGTAGTCTAGCTGTGGCCCTGGGTGGGTGACACAGAGCCCTGCAGGGCTGTGGGATTCTACCTGGAGAGTGCAGTCCAGCTGTGTGTGTGCTCCATCACCTCCCAGGTGCCCATAGCAGCCCTGCTCCTCCAGGAGGGGAGAGATCCTAGAATCCTAGACTGCTTTGGGTTGGAAGGGACCTCTGGAGCTCATCTAGTCCAACCCCCCTGCAGTGGCCAGGGACATCCCCAACTAGAGCAGCTTGCCCAGAGCCCTGGCAAGCCTCACCTGGAATGCCTCCAGGGATGGGAACTCAACCACCTCCCTGGGCAACCTGGGCCAGTGTTCCACCACCCTCATAGGGAGCAACTTCTTCCTAATGGCCAGTTTAAATCTACTCCTCTCCAATTTCAAACCATTGCCCCTTGTCCTTTCACTGCAGGCCTTTGCAAACAGGCCCTCTCCAGCCTGCTTGGAAGTTCCCTTTAGGTCTTGGAAGGTCACTAGTAGTTCCCCTGAAGCCTTCTCTTCTCCAGCCTGAACATTGACCAAAGAGCATGTGGCCAGCAGGTCCAGGGAGGTTCTCCTCCCCAGCTACTCTGTCCTAGTGAGGCCACATCTGGAGTGCTGTGCCCAGTTCTGGTCTCCCCTGTTTAAGAGAGACAGGGAACTTCTGGATAGGGAACAGAGAAGGGCTACAGGAATGCTGAGGGGACTGGAGCACCTCTCTAAGAGAGAGAGGCTGAGAGAGCTGGGGCTGGTTAGCCTGGAGCAGAGCAGCCTGAGGGAGAGCTGAGCAAGGCTTAGCAATCCTTCACGGGTGGGGGGCAGGAAGATGGGCAACTATATTTGCAGTGGTGCCCAGTGACAGGACTAGAGGTAACAGACACAAACTTGAACATAAGAAGTTCCATTTTAATATAAGGAGGAACTTCTTCACTTTGAGGGTGGTGGAGCATTGGCCCAGGCTGCTCAGGGAGCTGCTGGAGTCTCCATCTCTGGAGAGATTCCAAAGCCAACTGGACACATCCTGTGCAAGCTGCTCTAGCTTCTCCTGCTCTGGCAGGGAGGTTGGACTAGATGATCTCCAGATGTTCCAACCCCTAACATGCTGGGAGTCTGTGATGTGCACCAAGGGAGACTGGTAACATGCAGTCAAGTTTGCTCCTCAAGAGCATTCAGGAGCATTTTGTTCTTTGCTGCAAATGGTGCAATTTGAGTGATTTGCAAACAAGTCATTTTTGTCACTGCCTTTGGTGTAAATACTCTTCTGTTAGCCTGATAATAGCCATTCTGAGGTTTTTCCTTTTTCTTTTATTCTACGAAATTTTCTTCTGTGTAAGCCTTAGTCTGGAGTTGTAACAAAGCATGAAGTTAAAATAGGAAATACCTCAGAAGAAGCCAGGGGAAAGGTAGGATAGATATAAGGAGAAATTTCTTTACTGAAAGGGTTGTTCAGTCTTGGCCCAGGCTGCCCAGGGAGGTGCTGGAGTCACCATCCCTGGAGAGGTTAAGAAACATTGAGATGCTCTCCTTAAAGCCATGGGTTAGTGGTATGGGAGTGATAGGGATGCTTGGACTTGATGAGCTTAGAGGTCTCTGCCAACCTGAAAGATTCTGTGACATTTTGATTGCTTGTGCTACTTAAAGAGCACGAGAGAATGACTGTTACCATCCCCTGCAAATGAGCTTCTCTCTCTTTGGAGAAAGGCTGTGAGTTTCCTGCTGATACACTTTACTTTTTGGAGTACCACAAAGGTATTTTTCCTAGTATAACTAAGCATATATCTGCCCATAGCCTTTACCAGCATAACACCACTCTGCATAGCTTTCTTGGAATATAATAATCATAAAAATACTCTATTTACATGTCCTTTCATTTTCTTTTTTTTTGTAGCAGGAAAACTGAAGCAGTATAAATTCTTTTTTATAGTGGCTGCTGTCAGTTAATACATTGTTCTTCCAGAAGTAATGGATTGTAATATAAATTTCCCCTTTAAGTTAGGGTGGAACAAGGTTTAGCTGATACTGTTTGTGTCTGTGACATAATTTAATGCAGATATATTGCTCTAAAATGAGTTGGTCTGATGTCAGATTGACTTTTCTTATGCCTAGCAGTTTTACAAGTTCACCATCCCACGTGTATATGAATATATAGCTTCATTCAAAAGGCTCTGAGGATGCATGCAAATTGTGGCAGAAGAGCTTGTGACCAAACCTTGCTGAAATATCCTTTACTCCTTTTCTAAACATGTGCCTTTTCAGTAGGTGTGCTTTCTCACAGGAAAAAAAAAAATGATACTGGATTTCATTTCTTGAGTTCAGGATCTCTTCTGAACCCCACACAGTTAAACCCACCTGAAGGGTTTTGCTTTGTCAGAGAAGTGTAAACCTTGACTTGTTGGAGATTTACTGTAGAATGATGCATGTGAAAGGAAGCATTTAGTCTTGTTGTCACTGAGAGCTGGTCGAGTCACACTTCACAAGGTCAGCAGATGGAAAGAAAATCAATGGGACCAGAATCTTTTTAAAGAGAGAGTGCAGAGGCCAAAAGGTCTGACTCCAACTCCTCTAGCAACTACTTATACTCTGAATTATTCAATACTTGGCCATTCATAGGGAATCCTAATTAAACATGCTTCAGCTTACTATACACTTGTAATGGTCTTGAGTGTTTTGCTTTTGAGCACAGGTCTCATGAGGAGTAGCTGAGGGAACTGGGGTTGTTTAGGCTGGAGAAGAGGAGGCTCAGGGGAGACCTTCTCACTCCCTGCAAGGAGGCTGGAGCAAGGTAGGGGTTGGTCTCTTCTCCCAGGTCACTAGTCATAGACAAGAAGAAATGGCCTCAAGTTGCACCAGGGGAGGTTCAGGTTGGATATTAGGAACAATTTCTTCACTGAGAGAGTGGTTAGGCAATGGCCCAGGCTGCCCAGGGCAGTGCTGGAGTCACCATCCCTGCAGGGGCTCAAAAACATGTAGACATGGCACTTGGTGACATGGTTTAGTGGCATGAGGGTGTTGGNCTGCTTTGAGAATTAATACCCAAGAAAAGCCATGAGTGAGGCTCACTGAATGTCAAGCACTGAAGAAAACAGACTGATTAAAAAGGGAGGAAGAGCAATATATGTCAGCATGTCAAGCTTGCAAGAGTGCAGACTTGGGCACTGTTGGCTTTTTGAGGGGTGAGGATGTTTCTTCAGGGTCTCTTCAGGCACTCTCTTATCCTCATGCCCTTCTTTCAGCATATATGTGCCCAAATGCAGGTGAGCTGCTGTGGTTGTAAAGGAACTGTATGTAAAGGAACTGGGAGATAACTAAAAGCTCCTGCCTGGTGCTGATGGGATTACCAGGTACTGTGAATCACAGAGGCAAAGAGTCACCTGGGGTGACACTTCAGCCTTGTCATTACCCCAGGGGTATTGCTTCCATCTCTGTGTGGTTCAGGCTAGAGTGATGGGCAGGGAGAAACTTAATGCAATTTAACAAGGGGAAGTGTGCAGTACTGCATGTGGGAAAGAACAAGCCCATGGATCAGTCCAGACTGGGAACTGATGTGTTGGAGAAGAGCCCTGGGGAAAAAGCTCTGGGAGTGCTGGTGGCTAGGAGGATGCCCATGAGGCAGCAATGTGCCCTTGTGGCCAAGAGGCCAATGGCATCCTAGGATGCATGAAGAGGAGCGTGGCCAGCAGAGCCAGAGAGGTTCTTCTCCCCTCTCCTGTGCCCTGGGGAGGCCTCCCCTGGAATGCTGTGTCCAGTTGTGGGCCCCTCAGCTCCAGAAGGCTAGGGAGCTGCTGGAGAGAGTCCAGCACAGGGCCAGCAAGATCCTGAAAGGAGTGGAGCATGTGCCCTAGGAGGACAGGCTGAGAGAGCTGGGTCTCTGCAGCCTGGACAAGAGGAGACTGAGAGGAGACCTCAGCAATGCTTAGAAATATGGGAAGGGTGAGTGTGAGGAGGAGAGAGCCAGGCTCTGCTCCATGGCATCCAATGGTAGGACAAGAGGGAATGGGAGCAAGTTGGAGCACAGGAGGTTTAGTATTAAGCTGAGGAGGAACTTGTTTGCAGTTCAGGTGCCAGAGCACTGGCCCAGGCTGCCCAGGAGCCTGTGGAGTCTCCTTGTCTGGAGCCATTGCAGAGCTGCCTGGACACATTGCTGTGTGAGCTGCTCTAGGTGCTCCTGCTCTGGCAGGGGGGTTGCACTAGATGAGCTTTCTAGGGCCCTTCCAACCCCTGACATTCTGTGATTCTAAGCTGTGACAAATGTCTCTTTTGGGGCAGATTGTTGGTAAGCACTTTGGATCCTCCTGCAGCACGAGCACTTTGGTGGCTGAAAGAAGTGGGAGCTGAGCTGCAGTGTTTGTCCTGTGCCCAAGCCACTCTGGAAATGAGGATTGCTTTTAAAATACCTCATCTGAAGGGGTGACCCAAAAGCTATTTTGAAACATTTCTCTCAGATGGAAGGTGCTGTCTAACAGAGGCTCTCATCCTTGCCTTTGATTTTTCTGTTTAAAAGGATTTTAAGACCATGTAGTCCTTGTCCTAAGATATGCTTATTACTGAGTTCAGTGATGTTCCCTGAAGACATCCTGTAGCTTGAACTGTGTCCCCTAGCTATACTAGGAGACAATTTGACTTTGCATGAAGTTTTGCAAGCCATATGTGGGGATAATGTTTCAACTTCATGCTCTCTCTGCACTGTGAATGACAAAAATACACTTTGAAGTGCTTTTTTCCATGCTCTCTACCACTGCCTTTTTGCATGCCAATGAATGTTAATCAAAAACAGACCCCTTGCTCACTTTTCCTTTTAATAGGATGTTCTGTCATCTCTTTAGTTTCTCTGTCTCTTGAGCTTGCTCTCATTAAAAAGCTCGCTTTTCTTTCTAGTGCCTGGCCCTATCCCTGCCAAGTCAGTGAAGGGAACTCCTTTTGAAGACAAGATCTTCCTCAACTGGAAGGAACCTGTGGATCCAAATGGCATCATCACTCAGTATGAGGTAAGCAGGAAACAGCTACCAAGCCTGAGAGAAGGGTTTGGGGAAAGGTGACAAGAGGGGTGGCTGGTGCTGGCTGTTGATGCTCTGTAGGGAGCTAGTCACTTCTGTGCTACTTTCATTTACAGAACATGGGATTTTGTGTGATTAGGTATTCAAAAATCAGAATCCTAGACTGGTTTGGGTTGGAAGNCTCAGCCACCAGCACCCCAAGGCCTTTTCTGCAGGGCTGCTCTCCATCATCTCATCCCCCAGCCCTATAATGATAGGGCATGTGTTGTTGGCTTTGGCATGTGAGTATAACAAGAATACAATCCACTGGGAAGGTGCTGCTTTTGAAAGTCTTGTGTCATTGCTATGCAGCCTTCCAAAGCCATGAAATCTTCTTTGTTAGAAGAGGAGGTTACATCAAAAGTGAGATGGTTGTTCAATGTTTTGTAGCTCTGTCACATCTATAGGTGTTGCCCTTCAAGGAGACCTCCATCTATATTCTATTTCAAGTGTATTTGCTATGTAAACCTTCTGGGGATCTCCACAAGAGGTTGGCAGGAGACAGAAGGTGATGTGAGGAACAAACACCATCCTCTCCAGCACTCTTTTTTTTAAGGGAACAGAGGGTATAATTTTGTGTCCTAGTGAATTAAAGGAGGAAACACAAACCAACTAGCCAAACAAAACCCTTTAAATCTGTTTGTTTATCTATTTAATCTGATAAAGTTCTTTCAGTGGTGTGGGTTAACCCTGGTGGGCATCTCAGCTGCTCCTTCACTCCCTCATAATGGGCTGGGGCTGGAATTGGAAAGGTGAAAGTGTGACCTTTTGTTTTAGTCACAAATCCAAAGCACAGCACTATACAAGCTGTTACAAAGTTAGTTTAATTTGGATAACATTTAAATAGGATTATTAGAAGAGGAGAGGGAAGTGTAATACCAAAAAGGAAAACTAAAAACTAAAGGGTTTTGGTGGAGATGAGGAGGATGCTGG
Organism: Bucco capensis; assembly: GCA_013396975.1. Classification (NCBI taxonomy): domain Eukaryota; kingdom Metazoa; phylum Chordata; class Aves; order Piciformes; family Bucconidae; genus Bucco; species Bucco capensis. The sequence continues at coordinate 70,618 of VWZO01019935.1, forward strand.
GGATGCCTAACTGAAATGGAACAGTTTACATATGTGAACTCAAGTCACCAAGAAAGAGAGGTAAAGGGCACCTGCATAGCCTTTCAGGTGAAGCAGATCCTACAATAGCACACATCAAGTCCTCATGGTATCCCCAGGATGGCTGGCTAGCTAGAGGAGCATAGAACCATAGAATTGTTTTGATTGAAATAAATCCTTTAAGATGCAATCATAGAATAGAATTGTTTAGCTTGAAAAAGACCTTTAAGATCATCAAGTCCAACCACTACAGAATGACAGAATCATTAAGGTTGGAGATCTCTAAGCTCATCAAGTCCAACCATACCTATCACTCCCATGCCACTAAGCCATGGCCTTAAGGAGAGCAGCTAGATGTTTCTTAATCCCCTGCAGGGATGGTGACTCCAGCACCTCTCTGGGCAGCCTGGACCAAGACTTTACCCTTTCACCAAAGAAATTTCTCCTTATATCTGATCAAAACCTCCCCTGGTGCAACTTGAGGCCATTTCCTCTTGTCCTCTATCTGTTAACCCTGGAGAAGAGACCTACCCCCATCTTACTCCAACCTCCTTGCAGGGAGTTGTAGAGAGTGAGAAAGTCTCCCCTGAGCCTCCTCTTCTCCAGACTAACCAACCCCAATTCCCTCAGCTGCTCCTCATCAGACTTGTGCTCCAGCAAGTGTCTTTTGTTTCCTTTCCAGCCAAGCTAACCTAATCCCCTTGTGCCAAAACCTGCAAGAATGATTACAAAACTCCTTGTTTTCCCAGGTCAGCTACAGCAGCATCCGCTCCTTTGATCCTGCAGTTCCAGTGGCAGGACCTCCCCAAACTGTGTCAAAGCTGTGGAACAGCACTCACCATGTCTTCTCACACTTGCACCCTGGTACTACTTACCAGTTCTTTCTACGTGCAAGCACTGTCAAAGGCTTTGGACCAGCAACCACCATCAATGTAACAACCAACATCTCAGGTAAAAGTCTACTTCTGAAAATGTTGTTGAGCCTCTTTGCCAAACAGTAGCATAAGTTCAGGGCTAACTCCTCGCATGATGGATTGAGAACTGGCTGGAGGACAGAGCCCAGAGACTTGTGGTCAGTGGAGCAGAGTCTAACCGGAGACCTGTGACTAGTGGTGTGCCCCAAGGGTCAGTGCTGGGGCCAGGACTGTGCAATATATTCATCAATGATCTGGATAATCCCAAGCTTGGAGCAGTGGCTGGCACACCAGGAGCTGTGCTGCCATCCAGAGTGACCTGGACAGGCTAGAGACAT
>VWZO01019935.1:82018-96092 GCA_013396975.1 Bucco capensis
TTTCCTTTTCCTTTCTTTTCCTTTCTTTTCTTTTCTCTTTTCCCTTTCCCTTTCCCTCTCTCTCCTCTTAAAACCCCAAAACATTTTTATTTTTTCTTTTCTTTTTTCCTTTTCCTTTCTTTACTTTCCTCTTTTTTCTTTTCCTTTTCTTTTTATTTTCTTCCTTTTTCTTTTTCTTTTCCCTTTCCCTCCTCACTCCTCTCTCCTCTTATAACCCAAAAACACGTTTATGTTTTCTTTGCTTTTTTCCTTTTCCTTTCCTTTACTTTCCTCTTTTTTCTTTTCCTTTCCCTTTACTTTCCCTTTCCTTTCCCTTTCCTTTCCCTTTCCTTTCCCTTTCCTTTCCTTGTCCTTTCCTTGTCCTTTCCTTTTTTCATTCCTTTTCTTTCTTTTCTCTTTTTTCTTCCCTTTCCCCTTCCTCTCTCCTCTCTCCTTTCTCCTCCTAAAACCCAAAAAACATTTTTATTTTTTCTTTTCTTTTTTCCTTTTCCTTTCTTTACTTTCCTCTTTTTTCTTTTCTCTTTTTTCATTCCTTTTCTTTGTTTTCTCTTTTTTCATTCCTTTTCTTTGTTTTCTCCTTTTTCTTCTCTCTCCTTTCTCTCTCCTCTCTCTCTCCTCTCCTTTTTCTCATAAACTGAGGAGCACCCTCCTGCCCTCAGTCTGTAAATTCTGCCCTTCTGCAGAGCAGAAGAAGCTGATAATAAGTTGGTACCATCCTGCAGTTAGCTAATTCCCCTCAAGGAGAAAGAAGAATTCTAATTGCCTGTTCTCTTTTGAGCAGGTGCTTTTGGGAAGTGACCATTTCAAGAGAGGCATGGAGGGAGAGGTTGGGATGGTGTTTGAGTAGGCCAAATGCCATCTGCTTCAGCAACTTGTAAGGTTTGCTCATTAACAACTGTAGAGGAATGAGGCAGTCTATTTTGGTGGAAAGGACAGATTTGTGTCCATCTGTGCTTGTACTGCAGCGTGTCACTTGTACTTTAGATCTGCATAGCTCTGAGTCAAGGCAGAAGGCACAGCAAGGTCAGGAGGTGGAGGAGCTTGTCAGCACATTCTGTCTCTTGATGAGATGACAACTGGAAATGGATGCTCCAAGCACAGCCTGGAGGCAGTCATTATGTTGGGCCTTGAAGCTCAGCTCTGTCTGATAGCCTTTCCAAGGAAAATGTTAACTTCAGATGCTTCCAATGAGCCAAGAGTTTAATCTAGGGTTGTTTAAAGTCAGCTTCAGTCCTGTGTTTTCTGCAAGGAAAAAAAAAACAATGGATGCTGCTTCTTTCCAAAGGCTGAACTGGAAATCTTTGCAGTGTTTCCTGGAGTCCTGAGCTGAAGAAGGACATAAAGCTGTTGGAGCAGGTCCAGAGGAGGCCACAAATAGGATCAGAGAGTTGGAACACCTCTTCTGTGAGGAAACTGCTGAGAGAGTTGGGGTTGTTGAGCCTGGAGAAAAGAAAGCTCCAGGGAGACCTTAATATGTGGCATTTCAGTGCTTAAAGGGAGATTATAACAAAGATGGAGACAGCCTTTTAAAGAAGGCCTGTTGTGACAGGACAAGGGGTGATGACTCTGAACTAAAGGAGGTAGATTTAGACTAGCTATAAGGAAGAAATTTGGTCAACTGAGGGTGGTGAGGCACTGTCATAGGTTGCCCAAAGAGGTGGTAGATCCTCCATCCCTGGAACCATTACCAGGTCAGGTTCTTAGGGGCTGTGAGCAACCTGCTCTAGTTAGAGGTGTCCCTGCTCACAGCAGGGGGATTGGACTAGATGACCTCTAAAAGGCCCTTCCAACTCTAACCATTCCATGATTTCTGTCCTTTCAAGCCTTTGTGTCTTCTCTGCATCCTCTCTGCTGTCTCTTCCTTTATTCTTTCCTTCTTTTCTTTTTAAGTTTGCACAAAGCAATTGGGTTAATATTTTTTAGAAGACTTGAAATTTGACCATAGGAGGTGACCTTAAAGTTATTCTGGTTTTTTTTTTCTCTCTTTCTCTCACTAGTGCTTACCAGATTGTTGTTGAGGAGCTGCACCCACACCGGACAAAGCGAGAAACAGGGGCCATGGAGTGCTATCAAATCCCTGTCACCTATCAGACAGCTCTTAGTGGAGGCTCACCATATTATTTTGCTGCTGAGCTGCCTCCAGGGAACCTGCCAGAGCCAGCTCCCTTTACTGTGGGTGACAACAGGACTTACCAGGGCTTCTGGAACCCACCACTGGCTCCTCGGAAAGGCTACAACATCTATTTCCAGGCCATGAGCAGCGTCGAGAAGGTAAGTGCCAACCAGCCCTTTCTCCTGGAAGGAGTCAAAGACTTGTCCATAGTAACAATTAGGCCTGTCAGAATGGGATGTAGTTAGGAATTGGCAGTGCCATGGTTGTAATCCCTTCTGTAGAGGATTACTGTCACATGAACTGCTACCAGATGAGATCTTCATAGTCATCATCCAAGCAAAGTCATCTCAGTGCTGTGACTACCTCCTGAGTAAATAACATCCACAGTCTTTTCCCCAATTCTGGCTCACTTTGGAAGATTAAATTATTGGTTTATTATTGGTAATAAAACATAACAGACTTGTAAAATAAAGAATATGTTTACAATATGTTTACCATGTGTTTACAAGAGCCTTTTTGAAGAGATAGACTTCAGCCTTGCTGTGGTGCTAGGCAGTCATGGAAGTATGACTCTTGCTCACCTTTGTTACCTCCTTGGTGTTTCATCTTCAATTGCTAAGCTGAGTGCTGCTTGCTAACTTTATGTGTGTGGAACTGGGAAAATCACCAGGGAGGGAGATTCCAGGTGAGAGGAGCTCCTATGGCTCTGCAAGCCTCATGCTCTTGCTCTTCAATGGTTTTCCCTCTCATAAGGTGACAAATGAAGGAGGGAAAAATGATCAGTGAAGTATAATCTTCATGTGAAGTGTCCAGGCAGGTCAGAAAGGAACTAGACAGGAGAGCTGAAGTCATAGCTGCTGAGATGCACCAGAGGCATCAGAAAGGAGCAGAAGCTATGTCCCCTTCCTTGCCTTTGGGTCTCATCCTAGCTAACAAGCAGCCTTGCCTTGGAGCCTTTTGAAGGAAATCTCACCTTCTGCCTATGGGATGAATATTGCAAATGGATCAAGTCAGAGTGGGGACAAAGCAGGAGCTAAAGAATCTCTACTGGAGCTGCTTGAGAATGGGATGCTTTTTCTATTCCCTCTTTTTCAGTTCTTATCTGTAGGAAGCAAAGAAAGGTAACTGCTAGACATTCATCCATATTTCCCTCCCCTGCTACAAATAATTCCCTTTGCTTTCGTTGGCTTCCAGCAGACTAAACTCTAAGGAAATTTGTTTTATTCCCCAAAGTAAAATAAAAATATTAAATAGAAAAAGTAGATCTTTAGTTCAGCTTTTGCATTTTGAGAGATAAGTAGAAGATGAAGGAAGAACACATTCCTTTTCATTTTATGTCAGTTTGTGAGAGAGTCTAATCCTAAAATGGTTTTCCCTGAGGGATTTAGGAGGAGATTTTGGGGAGGCTTGCACTGCATTTGCTGGGACAGAGATCTATTGGTTGTAAGATAACCTCTGAACTGCAGAATATTTAAACAAGTGCTTTACTATCAACTAGTGAGTCAAGGGGAAGCAAAGTATGCTCTGAAATACACTGAGAGTTGGGATGAGAGCTACTCTGTGATCCTCACAGACATTATGAACAAAAGTGGATAAGTGAATCCAGTACCTGGGGAGAATGCTAATTAAATAAGATTATCTCCATCAACTTTGTGAGGTTTTCCTTTAGATGAAACAAAAATTGTCTTTCTGGAACACTTGTGGGAAACCTCAACTCCCAGCTAGGCTGATTCCTTCCAAGCTGTGTTTACAAACCAGCAGGAGAATATTTTACCTGCTGCTTGGGAATCTTCAGGAGCAAAGAGATCCCAGGGGATGTATTCAGGGATGGAGAAGTGGGAGGTACCAGACTAGGGGGAAGCATCGTTTCTAGACTGAAACTGTCATTATTATATTTAGTAATTACATGCTAATGTTGTTTGGAGTGATCTAATAGAGCAGCAGCTGCATCCTCTCACGCAACCTTATGCTAGTTCAGTATGTTTGCCTTGAAAATGCCTGCACATTGCACAACAAGGTCAGAAAACCCATTTGTGACTGACCCTCATCTGTTCAAGTTGTCCAAATTGTGCATGACCAAGTCATTTCTCTGTTCATTTGTTTCATTTCCTGAACAGACTTCTGAAGGGGAGGGGGGAAAAAGAGGAAAATATGTACAAATTGGCTTTGCACATGTAACTTCTGAAGCACATTGCTATCAAAACATTGTCCTTCCTGAGCAGATTCTATAGGTTGTAGATTGACTGTGTTATATACATATATAAAGGGATACCTGGGCTAATTCTGTGCTTCTACCACACTCAGAAGCATGTTGCTGATGTGCTTCAGGTGTCCAAGGCTGTCAGGATGCAGCAAGACAGAAGTGTAGAGATAGCACAGAGGAATTGCACCTCCATGGTGCTGCTGGAGGTCAGGATTTCTGTGCCATGACATCACTAAGAGCATCAGTCATCCCTTTATCTTCCAGTGCACCCTTCCTCTGTATTCTGATTTCTGTTTGATATCAATGATAGGAAATCTTGCTCCATTTAGGTTGTCCTGCACCTTTTCTCCCTATCCCCCTGGATAGTCCAGCCTGATGCCAAGGTTCTCTCAAGCAAGGCAAAATCATGCAGCTTCCTTCCCTGCTAAGTCCAGAGCCCTCAGCTACCTTGTTGGGTTGCCTCAGAGGATTAGCAGATCTAGGCTGAATTTATGGAGCAGGGAGGACAAGGAAACCCAACCTGATCTGACTGTTGTCTTCATTTTTGTCTCCTCAACAGGAAACCAAAACTCAGTGCGTTCGAATAGCTACGAAAGGTAAGAGGTTTGTCCTTCCATGCAGAGTAGCTTTTGTAATGAAATATGGTGTTTCTATTAAATGTTTGAGCCAAAGGCAGTGCCATCCCTCTATTTTAATCACTTTTTTGTCTTACAATGTAATGGGCTACTACTTTTTATTCTTCAGTTGGGCTAAGAGAGTACAGTTGGAGTAATAGAATTTAGACAAAAGAAGCTCTCATATTTTGTCCCCTGGCTCTGGTTTTCAAGCTCTGCTTTTAGGCTGTTGCAGCAGATAGATGGACAGGAGACTAGAAGGTGCACTTGGTTAAACTGCTCTCTTAATGATTTCAAAGCAGGAGGGCAAGTCATTTGAATGAAGGACATGATAGTTAATTTTGCTGAGAGCTCTCTGAGTGTTTGGTAGGCACAGGGGAGGGTTGGTTTGAGGAAGGCTTGTGTGAGGCCAGGCTGAGACAGTTGGGCTTGTTCAGCCTGGAGAAGAGAAGGCTCCAGGGTGACCTTCTTGTGGCCTTTCACTACTTAGAAAAAAAGATGAGGAGAAACTATTTAGTAGGGCCTGTAGAGATAGGACAAAGGGAGAAGGTTTTAAACTAAAAGAGGGAGAATTAGATGGGATATAAGGAAGAAATTCCTTACAAAGAGCTGATAGATGCCCCATCCCTTGTGGTTTTCAAGGTCAGGTTAGACAGAGCTCTGAGCAACCTGACCTAGCTGGAGATGTCCCTGCTCACTACAGGGACTAGATGACCTTTCAAGGTCCCTTCCAACCTAAACTCTGATTCTTTGAGAGGCAAACTGGCTGCATGGCTGGGAGAACTAATCCTCTTGATCCCTCATACAGCAGGTTAATCACATTCTGCTCACTCAAAAATCCTGTTTCATCTTCAAATGAGGACTTAGTTGTTGTGCTTATTGTTATCTCTTGCTTTGACTGTATTTATACCCATTCATTGTCTCCAGCAGCACAAACAAGAAAGGAGCTTATAAATGCTGACAGAGTACTCTGCACAGACCCAGCACTACTTACATTGTCTCTTTCTAATTGCATAGGGATACTCAGCATAAAAATAGCTTTAGACAGGAGCAAGTGGGCATTCAAAGTACTGTGGGGGCACATCAGCATCATTTTCTCAATCACTTCTTTCAATTAAAAGCTGATGCCACTTGTAAAGTCATAGCAAGCATTTTCTTGAGAAATCAGAAAAGAAAATATACTACTCAAGGTATGTTAGTGTTCTTGTTGAGTGAGGTGAGCTAATAAAAAGAGGAAATTAAAACCAGGAGCTAAATCTTCTGTGAAATGTACCTCAGCATTATCTTTCTGATGTTTACCTGGCAAGATGAAGTGTTTGAATTAAAATATATTTGCATGAACAAATGTTTGTGTGCCACAAGCATGTCTGGCGAGGATTTGAGTCAAGGGGAGGTCTTAAAAGGCTCAGAAATGACCTGAAAGGGGAGAAAAGCAGGAGGACTTTCCATCATAAATTTTCTGGGTTGTAATAACAAGACAGGGAAGGAATTCACTTCAGTTTATGAGGAAATCATTTTGTACTTAACCATCCTTAGTCCATTGATCTCAAAGCAATGTTGATGCTGGCTGCTCATTTGCCTCCCTCTGCCCTAACAGTCACTAAAGTCTGGAGTCTGAAGGAAAGGGGAAATGAGGAGCAGGTTTCTTACCATCATGCCATAAATCAGTACAATAACTCCTTGAATGTGGAACTGAAACCCCAAATGTGTTCTCTGACTTTCTTTTAATTGATAGAGGAGGCAACATTAGGAGCAAATGATGGTTTCTCTTGCTCTGGGCAACAGGGCAGCATTGTTCCAAACTCATGGCTATTCCTAATTCTCAAACAAGTTCTACTGCTGTACTAAATCACTTTCAAAAGCTGATACTGAATACTAAATACAATACTCTTAATTTGTATTATGTAAAGAAAAATATAGTCTGGTATATTGATGGAGAAGAGGAGGCTCAGGGGTGACTTTCTCTCTCTGTCCAGCTCCCTGCAAGGAGGTTGCAGTGAGCTGGGGGTAGGTCTCTTCTCCTGGGTTAACAGGGAGAGGATGAGAGGAAATGGCCTCAAGTTGCACCAGGGAAGGTTTAGATTGGATATAAGGAGGAATTTCTTCCCTGCAAGAGTTGTTCAGTCTTGGCCCAGGCTGCCCAGGGAGGTGCTGGGGTCAGCATCCCATGATGTGCTGATGATGTATAGGTGTGATACTTAGGGCCATGGGTTAGTGGCATGGTGGTGATAGGGAGATGGACTTGATGATCTTAGAGGTCTCTTCCAACCTTCATGATTCTGAGATCATCTGATTATGCTGATTTATTTCGTGGAGTATCACTTTTCTTACCTTACCTAATTCACCGCAGTAAAGCTAGTGCAGCCCTTTAAAATCCAATACATTGCCTAAACTGTGTATTCAATTATAAAAGCAATGTGTAGTTAGTTGTTCTCTGCCATCTCCTGTGACTTTAAGCAGCCTACAGCTGGCCAAACTGAATATTGCATTTATCATGTTAGAAAGGCATTGAAAATCCTAGAGGTGAGAGGGGAACAACATTAAAGATTCATGTGATGGCAAGAGAAAATTTCCCTGGTAGTGAAGTTCAGTATTACCAGCAAAGGTTACTCACTCATTTTTATCTTGCTGAAGGATCTGGTGTTATCTACTCTGTGTATTCACACTGATAAGGTGTAAAGATGGAGAAAAAAATGTAGTAGTAATGTCATGGTTTGATGCTGGAGAAGTTCATATCCTTGCAATGATAATCTTGCTAATTTCACTTTTTTGAATAACTCTTTGTTTGCTTGGGCAGATTCCTATTAACATAATTTACATCTGTTTTAATGCCTGAAGGGTTTGGCATGTGTCATTCCCATGGGTTGCCTTCTACCTTGGAGAATTAATGGAATAGTTTGTTTATTAGTGTCAGGTTAATGGAAGTCAGCAAACAGAAATTGAAGTGCTCAGAGCTTTATGGCAGGTGCAATGTTCTCATGCACTGAAGTCTAAACTCACCTGCAAGATGGTGCCAAATTGGGACTAAAGTGTGTGGCTGCTTTTCATGTGTCTTGAAAACATTTCTTTACAGTAAGCTTAGAGGTTTACTGGTGTTTGATGTCTTCAAATACACTCAGTTCATTCTTCATTCCTCTCCCGTGAGGACAGGCTGAGAGAGTTGGGATTGTTCAGTCTGGAGAAGAGAAAGCTCCCAAGAGACCTTCTTCACAGAATCACAGAATCATTTGGGTTGGAAGGGAGCTCTGGAGCTCATCTAGTCCAATCCCCCTGCAGTGGCCAGGGACATCCCCAACTAGAGCAGCTTGCCCAGAGCCCTGGCAAGCCTCACCTGCAATGCCTCCAGGGATGGGAACTCAACCACCTCCCTGGGCAACCTGGGCCAGTGTTCCACCACCCTCGTGGGAAGGAACTTTTTCTTAGTATCATGTCTAAATCTACTCATCTCCAATTTAAAACCATTGCCCCTTGTCCTTTCACTCCAGGCCTTTGTAAATAGGTCATCTCCAGCCTGCTTGGAAGTTCCTTTTAGGTACTGGAGGGTCACTAGTAGGTCCCCCTCTTCTTGTGGCCTTCCAGGATCTGCAGGGGCTCCAAGAGAGCTGGGGAAGGACTTGTTAGGCTGTCAGGCAGTGCTAGGACTAGGGGAATGGATCCAAGCTTGAGGAGGGCAGATTTCAGTTGGCTGTTAGGCAGAAGTTGTTCCCCAGGAGGATGCTGAGCCACTGTGCCAGGTTGCCCAGAGAGGTGGTGGCAGCCCCAGCCCTGGCAGTGTTGGGGCTGGGAGCAAGCTGCTCTAGTGCCAGCTGTCCCTGCCCATGGCACAGGGGTGGCACTAGATAGTCTTTTAAGGTCCCTTGCAACCCTGACAATTCAATGATTCTATGTGGTCAGAGATGCTTCAGATTATTTAGCATGTCAGGATACATTTGAAGGGACAGAAGGAAGATCACAGCTGTTGTTAAGCAGAGAGTGGATGATGTTGCCATTGCTGACAGTCTTTAGGCTGCCAAGTTTGAGGCTAACACTGATTTATATAGATTTTGGAGGGGTTTTTTTAGGGGACTAGGAAAAAAATAATCAAAAATGTAATTAGAAGAAATACACTGTCTTGGCCAGTAAAGAAGTGGTAGGCCTGGCAGCTTTATCCCAAAGTAGTTAGAAGGAATAGCATAAAGTCCAAAGTTCTTCACTCTCTGTTTAAAGCATGATTTTCCCTTGTGGTTTTCATTTGTGTTGTTAGTTGAGGCAGTGTAGAATTTCTCTGTCTCTGTGCACCTTTGGTTCTCTACAGATGGAGGAAAATGCTGTTTGAGATGCTGCACATCTGGAAGTCATTGTGAAATAGCAGAAAATGACTTTTTAATCTGATTTGAGGAATCAAGAGGTCTGGGTGGTAACATTTCAACTGCAAGTGTGCATTTAGTCCACCATCATTATTGCTCTGAATTCATTCCCACAGCAGTTGGGGATTGATCCAAAAGCCTTTGATGTCAATGGGAGTCCTTCCATTCACATTAATGTGCTTTGGATTAGGTCTTTCAAAGTCATAAATCTGTCTAGAGCCTAATTATTTCCTTGAAATTGTTCTTGAGGATGTTTCTGCTCTGAGGGAGATTTGTGGAAGTCAATCACCTCCTGTAGCAGGATGCTCAGATAGCTCTGGTCCTGATTAATGCACAAATGAGGGAAGAGATGTCTGATGCTAAATGTATATAGAATGAAGCTTCCCTCCCTGTTGTTTTTATGTTTGGATCAATGATTTTTAGCTGTACCATCACAATAGGCACTGGAGACCTAAGCAGCAGTATCAATTCAGAGAAGAATGCAGAGTATCAATTCAGAGAAGAATGTTGCCTAAGTTACATCTTCCTTCCATAGGAAAATAAAAGCTATTAATGTATTTAAACTTCAGTGCTCTTTTGCATAATGTCTTTTTATCAGACAAAGAGGAGATTTGAACTGACTTGCTGAGCTTTCAGGAGATGGCAGCAGAATATTAGGAGGGCTTATTTTCTTCTTGTCTATGCAATTGCAGTAGCTCACCAAGGAACCACATCTGCCAGCTCTGATAAGTGATACCTTTGGCTTTCAATACACAAACTGAATGATCCTTGGATGGAATCCTTGATGATGGATAGGAAAATAAAAGCAGTTAGCTGAGGAACACCTCCAGATTTCCATATACAAACCCTATGATGTGTGGAGAGCAACAAAATAATGGAATTCAATTACCAACATTTGAGTTGAGTAGAAAGGAATTTAATGTAAAAATACCATTTATGAGGTAAAGTTGCCTGCTTGAAAGGCATGAGACAGCTTGCAGAGAATGTGTTTCCCATTCTTTATTATCAGGTACCAAAGAGAAGTTTCCTTTCCTGCTTGTTGCTTGACATGTCTCAGAAATAAGACTTCTTCTAAATTACCTAATTTTTTTCATGCTTATGACATTGCCTGAGCTGAACCATTCATTTTAACTGTATTTGAGAATAATTTTGATAAGAAGTATTATTTAGTTGACAGCCTCTTTCTCAAGGCTTTCAGCAATGTGGATTTATTGCTGTGGTTTGAAAGAGTGGTTGATGGCTTTTGGTCAGGCAAGTTTCATGGATGAGGAAATCTTGTCAATACAATTAGTAAATAAATACAATTAATAAATCTAATTGCTTTCCTAGAGAACATGAAATACATTGTTTGGTGAATTTCTAGGTGGAAAGGGTGAGTTGGTCTCTTCTCCCATAGGACAAAGGCCTCAAGTTGCACTAGGGGAGGTTCAGGTTGGATATGAGGAACAGTATTTTCCCTGCAAGAGTGGTTAGGCATTGACAGAGGAGATAACAGTGATTTTTGTAAGAATCAACCATTAGAATGAAGAATTTTTGAGTCCAAAGGTATAATAAATCCTATCTTTCCCTGATTTTGAAATAGCTTGATCTTTATTTTGACCTAGATACTTAAGAAATTGCTTTGTGCACATGCTATATGCAGATTGAAATCTTAGGAAATGTAAAGTTTTCCTACAGAATGAGAATTTCCTAAGTAATAATTCAGGTGGAGGGTTCTAGTTTATATTTAAATATTAATGATGCAGGTGGATACATTACCTGATCAGCATCTTAGCATTCCTGCTCTTTGAGGAGGTGCCTGGTTTCTTAGGTCTCTTCAGCTGTGATGACTCAGATGATGGTTTGCTTCCATTGTGAAAGAATATGGAGATAGATTAGATTANCAGGCTGAGAGAGCTGGGTCTCTGCAGCCTGGACAAGAGGAGACTGAGAGGAGACCTCAGCAATGCTTAGAAATATGGGAAGGGTGAGTGTGAGGAGGAGAGAGCCAGGCTCTGCTCCATGGCATCCAATGGTAGGCCAAGAGGGAATGGGAGCAAGTTGGAGCACAGGAGGTTTAGTATTAAGCTGAGGAGGAACTTGTTTGTAGTTCAGGTGCCAGAGCACTGGCCCAGGCTGCCCAGGAGCCTGTGGAGTCTCCTTGTCTGGAGCCATTGCAGAGCTGCCTGGACACATTGCTGTGTGAGCTGGTCTAGGTGCTCCTGCTCTGGCAGGGGGGTTGCACTAGATGATCTTTCTAGGGCCCTGCCAACCCCTGACATACTGGGATTCTGTGATACTGTGATGGTAGTGTTGGATAGATGATTGGATTCAATGCTCTCAGAGGTCTTTGCCAACCATAATGACTCTCTGATTTGTGTGATCATCACTGTCTCCTGTGCTTCATTACAGAAGATATCACTGATGCATTCAGTGTTGAAATAGCAGCAGCTTCCTTCCTACGCTCCAACTTAGCACTGGTGAAGTGAAAGTTGTTTCTGTGGCAGATTGATGATGTGGTTGTTAATAATGAGAAGTTAATGTCAGTAGATCACACACAGGTCAGCACAGAAGATTAAATTCTTAGAGAGTGTGTGTGGCTGGTGGTTGCAGAGCTGCTTCAGATTCATCACAATAAACTCAACACAGTCAATGTGATTTTAAATGTTTCCTAGGTTAGAGCAATTGAATGAACATGCTGTGAACAGTTCTGAAAGCAGGGTAGAAATGACAATATATACTGGAGTAGTGATGAAAGGCAAGGGAAAGTATTCTTCACCATCCTCAGGTACACCCAGAAGATCTCGAGGTCATGTTTAAAACTGCTAGAAGAAGTTGAACCTCAAGATCAAAGCTTCCTCATTCAAACTACCAAAAAATAAACCCCAAACATGAAGTGTTGCACCTTAGCACAGAGGTGATGATCTTTACAATTATCCATCCTTGTATTAACAGCTTCCTAGCACAGAGGTATTTTGAATAGAAGACAAAGTGGGTTTGAGCAATGCAGATGTTTACAGTGCACCTGGAGAGGAAGCACAAGCAGGACTTTAGCTCAGAGAAGAATGATGCCAATAGAACACAGAACTTGAGCAGCACCTCAATCAGAGCTGTGCTGCTTGTTGTTTTGTGAAAGCTGTTTATGGCCCTAAAATCAGCATAGTTGTGCTGCACTGTATCTAATCCAATGCTTGTAGCTAAATGAAAAAGCAAGTTCCACCTCGTAGTCATGAGCATTGCAAGGCTTTATTAAGCTCTTTGCTTGTCATCTCTGACAGAGTGCTAAGGGAAGTTCTACAGCTAGGCATCTAGAAACAAGAGGCATCATTGCCAAGTGTAGTAGCACTTCCTAAACATAGTCAAATGTGTTGCAGAGCAAGTCAGGATGGTTGATTGGCACTGCTGCCAAATGGCTACAACACAGGGATTGATGTTTTTTGTCAGCTGAGTAAGGAGATGATGGCTCTGAAGTTCAGGAGCACAAACAGCTTTCTGCTTGGATGGGAAGTTGTGTGCTAAGCACACTCATTTCCAGAAAGATCTTGCCCAAAAGGGTTTGCAGAGGGACCATGCAGGAGAGAGAATCTTTCTAGAAGTCATGAGGGTATCACAGCTCTGTCTGTGAGAGCAGGAGACAGTTAGAGGCACTCTGAAAGCTGGTTTGATAGCCAGCTACATTCTAAGCACAGGGAGCAGATTTACAGCCCTATGTGTGGTTTTTCAGTGCTGTAGCCTCTGGAATAGTGTGTGGAGGCTTTTATGCAAACTCAGCAGTCTGGGAAGGACTGTGAATATTTTCTTGTGCTTCCCAGTGGCATGATGATGAAGGTTCTTGATCAGGATGGGCTTCCAGAAGCCTTTACTGTCAAAGAGGTCATGAAACAGATTACATCCTTGGTCACTTGTGATTAACATTTGCTTTGTTGAGTCAACAGGAAAGGTAACCACATTCAGTCCCATAGAGATGGCAGAATATTTAACCTGAGCATTAAATCAGAGGTCCCATAGCTGCTGACTTGTGTGACTCCCTGTTTGCTGATGACTTGAGTATTGGCTATTCACATATGTGTAAGCAGACTACACATTATTGACTGTTTCTGTTTGGCCAGGCCATTAGCAAAGGGGAAAAAAAGGTCCTGCTCTAACCTTGCCATGGTGGAAAATATCCTGAGGCAGTAGTCTGACAATACACTGCTGAAATTTGTGAGCACAGCAATGCTACTTCAGCAGCATACTTTCTTTTTTCAAAGCACCACAGTTAATAGCAAAGTCATGCAGGGAGTAGCAAAAGCCAATGTAGTAGTTAGGGCATGAAAGCAGCATGCCTGAAATAAGAGACATCTGGCTTCAAATCAAAGTAAATAACTAGTTGTTGCCATTCTTTGTATGGCTACAGAATCTGGACCACTTTGAGCATCCAAACCATTTCCAGTGCACTGCCTTCATGCCCTTGCTGCCATGAAATTGTGGGATGTTCCCTTGCTGCTGCACTCCTAAATTGCTGTCACACTGCCAGCACTGAAGCAAGATGACAGGATGTCCTGTTATGCCAGAACTGGTTCTGATGTTGGACAATAGCTTGCCCAAAACCACTTTCTATGGGCAGCTGAAAGGCAGAGAAGAGCTCAGAGGAAGCATAATGAGGTGGTTAATGGGCAAGTTTAGAGCAAATCCTCACTTGTGTGTCCACAGTTTCACAGTGTGGGAAATCAGATCTGAAGATAGACTCACAGAATCCTAGAACAGTTTCAGCTGGAAGAGACCTTGAAGCTCATCAGTGCAGCCTTTGTCCTAGCCCTAGCAACCTGCTAAATGATGC
>VWZO01019935.1:96237-131333 GCA_013396975.1 Bucco capensis
TCCAGATCCCTCTGGAAAGCCTCCCTGCCCTCAAGCAGATGGACACTGGCACCCAGCTTGGTGTCATCTGCAAACTTGCTAAGGGTGCACTCCATTCCCTGGGCCAAATGTTCTGCTCTGGCAAAGAATAGCTACTTAGGCCATCAGAACATGCAAACAAAATGAGAATGGAGCTGTATGACCTAAGTGAATATGGTAACAAAGCAGATTCTGTCTGTACACTTCACACTGTTGTGAAAATGGACCTATTCCTGGAACAGCAAACCCAAGTCTTTATGTACTGATGGGAAAAAAAGACATCATAATCACTCTTTTTCTATCCCTGATGTTAATGTATTTCTGACTTTACCATTTCAAAGGGTTACTTATGGAAGATGTAAATCATATTCTTTGCAAACACCAGAACAGGTTGCCCAGAGAGGTGGGAGATGTCCCATCCCTGGAAACATTCCAGGTCAGGTTGTCTGGGGCTCTGAGCAACCTGCTCTAGTTGCAGATGTCCCTGTTCACTGCAGGGGGATTGGACTAGATGACCTCTAGATGACTAGATGATCTCTTCCAACCCAAACTATTCTATGGTATTGATTGTGCATCTTATTGTTGAGACTGTTAGGTAATGGCAGGAACACCAAATTGTTGACTGTTTGCAGGAACTGTTAAAGGAGTTTTTGCTCTTCTAGCCATGATTTTAACAGTAGTCAAAGGATAACACTTTTTCTGCAATTACTATAATTGGCATTCAGATTGAGCATTACCTCATATAGGTAATACTGATATTACCTTACCTTGGAAAGGCAGTTGATTTCCACAAGTACAGCTGGGTGTTTTTTTAATGTTAACCTGAATTGTTATGTATGTCAACACCCTCCAGATTATCTGAATTGTCTCCTTGTTTTGTTGACCCATTACAACAGAAAATATGCAGTCAAGTGAATCTCAAATTAACTCTTGATCTGTTTCTAATTCCCCATGTTTGGCTGACTTGAGACTCTCATTCCTGTTTAGAAATGACTGTGCTGCCCTCCCTAGAATTTGGTAACAGGCTTTAGAATTCTATCATTATTTCCTGCAGATAAACAGATTTCTCATAATTCTTTTTTCTCATAGTTCTTTTCTCATAGTGTTTCTCACTTTTGGTGGTTGAGTTCCCATCCCTGGAGGCATTCCAGGTGAGGCTTGCCAGGGCTCTGGGCAAGCTGATGTAGTTGGGGATGTCCCTGCCCACTGCAGGGGGGTTGGACTAGATGAGCTGCAGAGGTCCCTTCCAACCCAAACCAGGCTAGGATTCTAGGATTCTATGATAAAGATTTAATTCCAAAGTGTTTAGTATCTGTTGTAAGTGCAACGTAAGAATTCCCTCACTCCAAGAGGGACATTGAGGTACCAGAATGTGTCCAAAGAAGGGCAATGAAGCTGGTGAAGGGAGGTGATGCTGNGCATTCTGTGATGCTGTGAAGGCAGTTTGAATGAATTTGTGCTCTGGTATAAATGTTTGAGACAGAAACATAAACAAAACATCCCAGATCTGGAAGCTCTGAGGACTTTACATCATTTTAAAGCCTGGCTTTTCTTCCACATACTCAATTTCTCCACTTAAACCTAACAATGTGATTATTAGTAAACTGTCCCATGAGTAGTATTAAAGTAAAATGCTGTCTTAGGGATATTTTAAGTTTTTCAAGACAAAAAGGACTTGCTCTCAGAATTGTTATTGATTTCCAGTCACTCTAAAGTACACACTGATCACAGGAAAGGTTAAGTGCCTAGAAGAATTTAAAAGAGCAGAGACTTATAAGTAAAAAAGAAATTCGAGATTGAAAATAAATCAGACTAAAGTAAATGCAGTGAACTACTTTCTTTATGAGTAGCCCTGGAATGTTTTCTTCATATGACTCCTGGAAACAGGATGTTTTCTCTTTTGCTTCTTAGCACAGACCTAAACACATCAATATTTAATTTGACCACAAGTAGTATATGCATTGCATTGAACTCCAAATATATTTCAGACTTTGTGTGTTCTGCTAATGATGACACAAATTCATAAACCCTTAATACCCTTAATGCTGCCCATATGTTGTGCTGAAATCCTAAGGAATTTGTCAAAATAAAAATCAAGAAGATAGTGATGGGCTCCAAAAAGCTGAAAACAAACCTAAGCCAGTCTACAGCTAAAGATTTGTCAGCTGGATCCTAATGCTCCTAAACCTTTGGCATAACAAATGTTGCCTTTGAGAACTTAGATCTGGGCATCTCAAATCACTCTACAGAAATTACATGAACTCAAATGCTCTGCTTCTAAAGACAAGGCATGATCCTGGCATCTGTGCTTCTGCCCCAAGTGCTGTCCTTCTGTGCCACAATCAACATGAGCTTTTCTTAGATTTATGCTTGTGGGCATATGGGCAACTGGAAGTCATTTGGAGATGGCAGTTGTCGTCATTTATTTCTCTTTTTTTTTAATA
Organism: Bucco capensis; assembly: GCA_013396975.1. Lineage (NCBI taxonomy): Eukaryota > Metazoa > Chordata > Aves > Piciformes > Bucconidae > Bucco > Bucco capensis. The sequence goes on from VWZO01019935.1 coordinate 98,700, forward strand.
CTTTTCTCCTTAGCCCCTGTCAGCTGCTGAGGAAGGCACTGCTTGTACTGACTCGGAAGCAGTGTGCTGTCAGATTGCTTTGTGTACATGCTCAGATTTCACAGAATCCTAGANGAGGGCTCCAGAGCTGGACCCAGTATTGCAGATGAAGGCTGGAAGAGAGCTCTAAGCTCAGCAAGTCCAAGCATCCCTATCACTCCCATTTCATTAACCCATGGCCCTAAGGAGAGCATCTCTATGTTTCTTAACCCCTGCAGGGATGGTGACTCCAGCACCTCCCTGGGCAGCCTGGACCAAGACTGAACAACCTTAAGTAGCATAGAGCAAGAGAAGCCATGGCAAGGACTAATATATGTGAATATATAGGTGTTTTCCATCAACAGAAGATAGTGTTGATCCCTCAGCCTGTGTAAAAGCTCTATCTCAGGTTTTAACACACAGAGCCTAGTCAGATGGAAAGAAATCAGCTGCTTTCATCACTCCCTAGACTTCCCATGCCCATTTGAAACCCAAGACGTTTAAAAGCTCTGGGTCATTACTACTTTGGAAGTTACCCTGCCCATGGGACTCCGAATTTCTGCTAGTCCTCCCTATCTTTTGTTGCTAGCCTTTTGTTAGGTGACAATTGCTTTCTTCCTTTCACACCAACTATTCATGTTGCCTGGTTTTATTTTCCCATCCACTCCTAGTCAACTAAAGCAGCAGCACAGCATTCTGATGAGGTTCTGTTTGGTGAGGCAAAAGTTGGATTGTTGGTGAGTAATCGAATTACTCCTCTGGAGACAGGATTTCCAAGGAAAGTGATGAGGTGAAGTGATTACAGCTCTAAGCCCTTACAAGCAGAAAAAGATGTGTTATGCTAATCCTTTGTGAATGGCTTGAATTGAAAAGGGAAGGGAATAAGGAAAGAAGAAGAAGGGGGAGTGAAAGGGCTACTATGGCATTTATTCTCTTTTCATTCATCCTCTGTTGCTATAGAGAGAAAAAAAAAAAAGTGGTGGTAAACTGGAGTGTTTTACCTTTCCAAGTCTGCCATTCAAATCTTAAACTGCCTGAAATACTGTGTAAAAAAAATGTGTGTGTTTAACAAAGAAGGATTAGTGTAGCAAAAAGAAATGGGGGAAGAAGTGCCAGAAAGTGCCCAGGGTTAACAGTGAGAGGATGAGAGGAAATGACTTCAAGTTGCAGCAGGGAGGTTTAGATTGGATATAAGGAGGAATTTCTTTACTGAAAGGGTTGTTCAGTCTTGGAATATTCTGCCCAGGGAGGTGCTGGAGTCACCATCCTTGCAGGGGTTAAGAAACATTAAATGCTCTACTTAGAGCCATGGGTTAGTGGCATGGGAGTGATAGGGATGCTTGGACTTGATGAGCTTAGAGATCTCTTCTAACCTTCATCATTCTGTGAGTCTGTGTTGGGTTTTTTGTTTGTTTTGTTGGTTTGGTTTGGTGGGGATTTTTTTAAGATTTTAAACAGTTTCATTGTTGTTGTTTTTCCCCTTCCTATATCCTTTTTTGGAAGTTGACCCCAGCCAACATCTAAGCAGCCAGCCAGCTGCTCACTCACTCTGTCCACCAGCAGAATGGGGAAGAGAATCAGAAAAGCAGAAGTAAGAGAGCTTGTGGGCTGGGATAAAGATGGTTTAGTATGGGAAGGAAATATATACATAAATACTGCAGGGGGGTTGGACTAGATGAGCTCCAGAGGTCCCTTCCAACCCAAACCAGGCTAGGGTTCTAGGATTCTATGAATTCTTTTCTCATCATGTTTTCCCTGTTCTGCATATCTGTTTTCCAGATTCCTGTCAGACCTAGGGCAGCTTCTTTAACCACAAGCTCTCTTTCTGCCAGTAAACCCTAAATCACCTTTCTTTCTCCCTCCCCACCCTCTTCCATACAGTAATTTTTCCAGGCCTGGAAGGTCCAAAAGCAGATGAGGAGAGCGTTTCAGGGAGGAAAGCAATCACATGCTATAGGCAGTAAGTTCTTTTCCCCACTATGTAGCCATATTAATAGCAGCTTGAAAGGGTCCTTTCTATCCCCTTTCTCACTTACTGAAACCTCAGCTGCTCAAGGATGCTTTCTGGTAAGCAAAACCTCACTCATCTAATGTCCCTTCTCTGCTGGGTTGAGAGGCAGGACTTGAAGAGCAGTCTTCATCTTTACAGGCAATCAGTAGCCACTGGGAATCTTTTAGCAAAGCAGAGCATCAGCTTCCCCCCCTTAAATATCCAGGGCTTGATGCTAAAAGCTGCAGTCAACTTTAAACAATGCCTAGGAGTCAGCTCTCAGAAGTCTTAGAAATTTCAATCTTGGCTTTGAAATTGCCCCAGCCTTAGAAAAAAAAAATGCTTCAAACCTGAGCCTGAGTGAAATACTGGAAGTGGAAGGAATACCAACTTGAAACTGCATTCCCTGCTTTGAATCTGCATTCCCTGCTTTGAAACTGCATTCCCTGCTTTTCAAAGAGTGCTGCTGCACACAGAATCACAGAATCACGAAGACTGGAAAAGACCCCCAGGATCACCAAGTGCAGCCTATGACCCTATACACCCAACATCTAAACCATGCCACTCAGTGCCACATCCAATCTTCTCTTAAACCCCTCCAGGGATGGTGACTCCACCACCTCCCTGGGCAGCCTATTCCAGAGCCCAATCACCCTCTGCGTCAGGAAGTGCTTCCTAATGTCCAGTCTAACCCTCCCCTGCTGCAGCTTCAAGCCATGGCCTCTTGTCCTGTCACTAGCTGCCATGGAGAAGAGCCCAACCCCTACCTGACTACAACTTCCCTTCAGGTAGTTGTAGAGGGCAATAAGGTCACCTCTGAGTCTCCTCTTCTTCAGGCTGAACAGTCCCAGTTCCCTCAGCCTTTCCCCATATGGTTTCCCCTCCAGCCCCTTCCCCAGTCTCGTTGCTCTCCTCTGGACCCTCTCCAGCACCTCAACATCCTTCCTGAAGTGAGGGGCCCAGACACATTGGTTTGTTTATGAGAACAAGGCAATGATGACTGCTTAGAGCAATGAGATGAGCAGAGGCTTGGTGCCTTCATGTGTCAGGTAGGAATCTTGGATAAATGCAGGTTGGAAGGGACCTCTGGAGGACATCTAATCAAGCCTTAATTCAGAGCATAATTGGAAGTTCAATTAGGTCACTCAGGGCCTTGTCAAGCAGGCTTGAATCTCAGCAAGGCTGGAGATTCTTCTTTGGGTACCAGTGTTGGAGTGATGCATGCTGTGTGCTCTGGGACTTCCATCATTGCAAGCCATGCCTGTTGTCCCATTCCTTTTGCTGCTCACAGAGTCTTGCTGTGTCTTCTCTGCATCCATCCACCCGTGAGGCAGCTGAAGATGGCAACAAGATTAGTTCTCTCCTTCCTTGGCTTGTGCAAAGCTGCTTTCTATCCCCAAGCTGTGCCATGGTGTGGTGTTACCAGCCCAAGCACAAGGTGTTGCACTTGTATTTGTAGGTGAAAGAAGGTGGAATTACTTTCCATGGAGAGTGAGAATATATCAGCCTTGCTGCAAGATCAGGAGCACAGAACTGAACATTTATTTTTTACCAGTTCTAGTGAATAAAACCTCTGAGTCAAGTGAAAGATGACTAGGTCCCTTCTCTTTTCTCAGTGGGGTGATGGTAGATCTATTTACCCCTAAATGGTCAGGGAGATAACAAAGGCTTTTCATCTTTAATGCTACAGATTTGTATTTATTACACAATGAAAACAATTTAGTGTTACATGGCATTAAAGAAACATTTAGATGTATTTATTGCACAGTGAAAACAATTAGTGTTACATGGGATTAAAGAAACATTTAGATGTGGTGCTTAGGGCCATGGGTTAGTGGTATGGGAGTGATAGGTATGGTTGGACTTGATGAGCTTAGAGGTCTCTTCCAACCTTTGTGATTCTGTGATTTTTAGATCAAATTACATTTTTATTTCTTGCTTTTCCTTTTTAGCTTTTTATCCTGCTGGAAAAAAACCTCATAGATAAATATTTACCTTCTAAAGTGTTCTAGGGACCATAACATGTTTTTGTAGTTTTATGAAGTTTTATCTAGTACCAAATTATTTAATGTTTGGTTCAGAAATGCATTCTTTTTCTCCACTTTCTTAAATGCTTGAGGGGTGAAAACAGTTCTGTGTTTGAGTTTAGTTTGGGGATATTCTGTAAGTAGAGGATAGATATCATGTCCTGGTCCTGTTAGTACAGTAGTGTCAGGCTAGAGGAGATCTTACCTGGAGATATTGTCACTGCATTGATTGGCTAATGTTTCCCTAGGTGTACCTTTCTTTTCAAACATTGCTTAAAGTGTAGTAGTAATCTGATTACGAGAGGTCCTCAAGCCACTTGAAGGTCATCTCCTGCATCAGTGCTCTCTGAGTATGGCAGAGTGACTTAGAATCCTAGACTGGTTTGGGTTGGAAGTGAGCTCTGGAGCTCATCTAGTCCAACCCCCCTGCAGTGGCCAGGGACATCCCCAACTAGAGCAGCTTGCCCAGAGCCCTGGCAAGCCTCACCTGCAATGCCTCCAGGGATGGGAACTCAACCACCTCCCTGGGCAACCTGGGCCAGTGTTCCACCACCCTCGTGGGGAGCAACTTCTTCCTAATGGCCAGTTTAAATCTACTCCTCTCCAATTTCAAACCATTGCCCCTTGTCCTTTCCCTGCAGGCCTTTGCAAACAGGCCCTCTGCAGCCTGCTTGGAAGTTCCCTTTAGGTCCTGGAAGGTCACTAGTAGTTCCCCTGAAGCCTTCTCTTCTCCAGGCTGAACAATCCCAGCTCCCTCAGCCTGTCCTCAGAGGAGAACATTTGCACTGTGGCTGCTCAGGACTACTCCCTCAGAAATGGGAGCTCACACTGTGGGGTGGCTTTTGTGGTTCAAATCAGAACTCTTGTTTTATCAGAGGGACTATTTAAGTGAGATACCCACAGATGTGCCTTAGCCTGGGTCTCTGAACACTAGACACACTTTATTTTCGTGTCAGTCCTTGTTCAATTCCATTTGTATTCTTATTTTAAGGTGCAGATTTGGGGTTGCTCATTGTTAGGCAAAGCTTAGTGCCTCAGGAGAGATATTTTTGCCACCTCATCTGCAGGAGGTCTTGGCACTCCTTCAGTTTCAGATGATTTTCCCTTCCAAATCAGTCACATTTTAATCAGATCACAACTGATTGAAAACTCTAAACCCAGATTTAAAGCATAAATACCAGTACCATAATCTTCTTTGCTAGCAACCCCTTACATAAATCATAATACAATATTTGCATGTTGTAGTTGGCTTCATTTATTTTGACTTCCATGTGAATTTGAAGCTTTTGTTAGATATATTCTCTCTTTTTTTTTTTGTATTTTCCTGGAGAAGCTAGCTGGGAAGGCAACAGCCCAGGACATATCCAATACAGAGCAGCTGATTACATCCTCTGGATAAAACCAACTAAATGCTCTACTCACTACCTATAAAACATGCAGCTGAGGGTCCACAAATCCACTTGTAACCTGCTGCCTTTTAGTTCTGCATATTCCACCAACCCAGTGCTACTTCTGTCAGAGTAAGCTTGATGCAATTAAAAGCTGATTCATCTTTCTTTTTTTATCAACCAGTGTAGTAGCAGCTCTAAAAAATTCCTTTAACATCTGGTTCCCTAATCCCAGCTTCATGTGAGCATTTCCTTCAGTAATGGGAATAACAAAAAATGCTCTCAAAAGAGAGGAGTTGATTAGAGTTTGAGGTTTGAAGGCAACCAGACTTCTGCTTGAAGAGGAAAATAATAGTGTGAAAAAGGTTCAGAAAGTGGGAAGACACATTAGCAATCTTCTTTCTTGCAGGCATATAGTCCTGTCGTGCAGGACTGCCACCTCTTCCCCTATATCACTATGTATTAGTAATATATAGTAGATTTATATATATATTAGTAATATATAATATATATAATCACAGATTCACAGAATTTTAGGGTTTGGAAGGGATCTCTGGAGGTCATCTAGTCCAAGCCCCCTGCAAATGCAGGATAACCTACAGCAGGTTGCACAAGATGTGTCCATTTGGGTTTGGAATCTCTCCAGAGATATATAGGAATATATTACTATATTTTAGTAGTATCTAGTAATACATATTCTATATAGTAATACATTACTATCTATTAGTAATATCTAATGTGGCAAGAGAGGCAATGACAATGTGAAAGGCTTTTAGTGTCATTCCAGCTCCTGCTCTGAACTCAAGTAGTCAATGGCAATCAACCCCGAGCTGTGAACATCAATGTGGGGTTTTTTTGTCACTGCATTAGCTGGGTGTTGTTGCAGTGCCATTACTGCTCTGGTTCTAGCTGTCAGATGTGGTAAACAAGCCTATCAACAGCCTTGTGACTTCTCACACAGGGTTGTTGAAGGCTTAGGTAACATATTTGTGTTGCAGATGGTTGGTGTAGCGGAAGATGTCAAAGCGTTCAAGCTGTTGCCCTCTCCTCACAGCTGGTAGGGAAGCACCACTGCTTTGATGTTTTCAGTGCAAAATCAGGTAGCCTAGCTTGAAGTGCTGAGATAAAACCTTTCATATCTCTTTGGATAAGCAGATTTGGGAGCAAGTGTCCTAATTAGGCTAATGGCTGAGGCAGTACTCGCAGCCCACAGCGACGTGCAGCTCACTTGTGAAGAGGACACTTGCTTTTCCCTCATACTCTCAGACCACCAGGTGCTTGCCTTGGAGTTGCTAAGGAGGTTCAGGAGGACTTCAAGACTTTTGCCCCATGGCAGATGGGAAGATTTGAAAGGGCTGGGCTGTTCTCTGCCAAAGGTGTTGCACACCAGCACATCCTATGTTGTTTCCTAGCTAACCCAGTGGACTCCTGGAGGCACTGATTCATGTCAAGAAAGTAGTGAGTAACTGAAGAAGGTGCAAAAAAAGTTCTGTAGATGGAAGGATAGAGTTCATGTGATTGAAAGCATCTTTGATTCTTACAGGGTGCTTCTATTTACACTTTAGTTGATAAAGCACCAGATTTTACAGGAAATAAAGTACTGAAGGCATGCAGCCATCACAGTAAGAATCTGGGATGCTAATATCCAATGGGTGCTATTAAAGACTAGTTTTAGCCCTGTCTAAACTTGGATCTACATAGGTTATGAATGGCAAATAATAACCTATTAGAGACTAGTTTTAGCACTGTATAAACTTCCATCTGTGTGGGCTTGGCTTTTTTGGAAGGCTAAAAGAAACACTCTTCCTGTTCTTCCTCATTGCCTTTCTCTTGATTCCACCCTCAGTGTTATTAGCCCTGTATTTGATCTAAGATAGTTTTTTTATCTTGAGAATGTCTGTATTATTAGCTAGTGTGAGTATAGTTTGGGTTGAAAGTTTGTAGTTGTGTGGTGGAGGAGAGTTAATCTGTCCTTGCTTCCCTCAGTGTCATTGTACAGCTCTGCAATAACTCTGCAACTCTTCCACTAGCAGGCAATTCTCACTTACACTTTTATAGTTGCTTAAATTAGGAGAAGTTACTCAAAGAATGTTATTTTCAATAAATACAACCAAATGGAGCTTCAGACGTTTGAAGGTAATATTTTTTCCCCATAAACCATCTTGTGTGCATATATAAATGCTAATCATCATTATAATGTACTTCCTCTGCTAACCTGCTTAAATGTTACCTGGTGGAAAAGGCTCATAAAGCTGAGGTATTTTATGTATTTGTTGCCAAACATTGCTTTTATAGTAATTTTCTTTCCAAGTTGAGTCCTGAGCTAACAAGTCAATAGGACCAGATCATTTCTTAATGCAGTGTTTTGCATCATTGAAATTTTCTAACTAACATCAAGTGAGAATTTGTTCTTAAAAGCACATAGAATCACAGACTTGTCAGGGTTGGAAGGGACCATAAAGATCATCTAGTGCCACCCCTGTGCCATGGGCAGGGACAGCTGGCACTAGAGCAGCTTGCTCCCAGCCCCAACACTGCCAGGGCTGGGGCTGCCACCACCTCTCTGGGNAGCCTCTGTTGGTGCTTGGGATCCCATTTGTATGGAAGGTAAGACAAGCCAGAAGAGAAGGGGAGGAAGAAATTGTGTCATGGATTTTCAGGTGTCAAATCCATGGGATGTATTTCCACTGTGTAAACCAAACTACATGATTCCTTCTGTGCATTGTGGAGTTGATGGTTTCAGAGGCAAGCACAGCTTTGCCACCTTGACTTTGAGTATGCTGCAAGACAGGGAGCATACTCCCTGTTCCTCTGGCCTTGGAGTTTGCTCTTTGCTTTGAGAAGTGCCATTTCAGAAGCTTTAGCCCATATTTTATCTTGTATCAGTTAAACAACTGAACCACAAGCTGACAGTGCAACTTCAACTTACACCTCTGTGTAAAATCCCTTGTCACAGTTGCCATCTATGTTCACCCAGAGCTTTTTGTGTCCTGGGGACAGGGTTGCTTCACTAAGCCAGCTTGCTTAAAGCTGTTATCTCTGTAGAAACAACTGCTTCTTGCATGAGGATAACAACTTGCAAATCAAGAGCTCTACAACCTGTAGATAATAAGAAGCACTGAGCATCTTCCTTCCCTATAAATGAATCCTATTCTTGCCATATTATCTTTATAAGATGCACTGAGCCTCTTCGTTCCCTAGAAATGAATCCTATGCTTACTGTATTATCTTTATAAGATGCACTGAGCATCTTAATTCCCTAGAAATGAATCCTATTCTTGCCATACTACGTTTATAAGATGGACTGAGCATCTTCATCCCCTGTGACTGAATCCTCTCCTTGCCACCCTTTGACAGAGAGCAAAGTGCACATGCCAGGAGCACATCTTAGGGGCAGATGCAGCAGCAATGCATTTGAAGGCACTAATCTCTCCCAAAGCTCTTTCAATGTGACTCTAGAGTGTTGCTGGAACATTGTCTTCTCAGCATTGTTCCTGCTTTGCCTCTCTTCATCTGCACATGTCCAAGGTTTCATAGCTAAGTGAGGCAAACAGATTCAGCACTTTCTTCACCTGAATCTTTGTTTTTTTTTTAAGGTGAACTCTTTCCTAATTGGTTATAAATTCAGGGATGTTCTTGTTTTCAGAGGAGTCATTGTGAGCTTAAATTGCTTCTCAGTGGAACACTGCAAGAGTATTTCCTCATTAATTTGAGTTGCAGTCCCTAGTAGCTACAGACACTTGGTTCACCTAATTCTCTTTTCCTTGTAGCTTCTTGCCAAAGTAGTGAGAAGTTAATGGACTGATCTGAAAGTCCTGGAGAGTGGTAAAGATGGGATTGATTTTACTTATTAAGTATGACTTATCAAAACAGTCTGTATCTACACTTGTGAGGGCTTAAGAATACCAGTCAGGTATTTTATATAGAAATAGATACAATATACTGGGATTTCCAGGTAGCATTCTCATTCTTATGCTGTGCTAATTAGTTTAATTAAGGAAAATGCATGTAAATATTTAGAAGCTGCATGTTCATCATTTAAGAAGGTATCCAGTAGCATAAGCTCAGGGTATGTTTCTGCATTAACTGGAACTAGTGTCTCTATCCATTTCTGCAGCACTAACCTTCTATGTGGAGAGCAGTGGTGCCTCATTTTTTCACATGAGGGTTTAATCTTGAGGAAGCCTTCTGTGGGAGCATCTGTGCCACCTCCCACTTTGCCACAGCAAGGGCCACAAAGATGGGTACAGTGTGTTACAACATGAAGTGAGGCAGCAGCTTTTCTCTAAGCATCACCTCACCACTCTCCTCTTCCAGGAGGTAGGAGGTGGAGAAGAAGTTGGAGATGCTGGGCATCCCCCTTTCTCCTCAGCAGAGCCTAGAGTTTAACTCTTTTCCTTGGACCCTGGTTCCCATGGTAACAGGGATGAACCTGACACTTCAGAGCACAGCTCAGGGAATCACATTTTGGGTTCATAATCAAGTCGAGTTTTTCTTTTTCATAATGCTACCCTAAAAAAAAGCTGTAATTTAGAGTCCTGAATCCCAGCATGGTAGGGGTTGGAAGGGACCTCTGGAGCTCATCTAGTCCAACCCCCCTGCAAGAGCAGGAGAACCTAGAGCAGCTTGCCCAGGATGTGTCCAGTTGGCTTTGGAATCTCTCCAGAGATGGAGACTGCAGCAGCTCCCTGGGCAGCCTGGGCCAGTGCTCCACCACCCTCAAAGGAAAAAAGTTCCTCCTCCTGTTCAGATGAACTTGCTGGGGGCTAGTTTATTCCCCATCCTGTCAGTAGGTACCACAGAACACAGCCTGGCCCTGGAAGCACCAGCTTAGATGTACCCAAACCCTAGGGAATTTCTAGCATCTCCCAGAAGCTGTACTCCAGGATGGAAGCTCTTTGGAAGATGCAGAGAAGGGACAATTGTGGGGGGTCCTTTCATAGAATCCTAGNTCATTTACTTTCCAAGTAAAAGTATCTCAAGCTTGGATCCATTCCCCTTGGAATCCAAGCAGCAGCACTATGCCAGAGTTGAGTCACATGAGGAACTCTGTGAGGCCTCATGAACCATGGGCATACTTTGCTCACCAAGTTGCAGGTCCTGTGTCCCTCATCCCTGCAAGAGAACAGGCAAGTGTTTTCATCAAAGAGGATCAGCTGAGACTCTTTATTTTTTTAAGATAATTAAGCTAAAAGGGGTTATGGATCCTCTCTCTCTGAACTTGAATTTATTAATTAACTTTAAGGCTTCTAAAAATTGCCTTAATTGCCCAATGATTATTATTCTAGCAAAGCAGGAACAAAACAAGAGTGATGGAGATGGAACAGTCTTTTCTGGGAAGATGATTAAAACACAGGGCAGACCCAGCTGAAAGGAAATATTCATCAGAGAATCTCACTTAGTTTTCCTCAAAGAACCCTTTCCTTCAGGTGGTAGACTGACATATCTCCAGAGCTGGCTGGAGCTCCAGTTTCATTTGATGCTGTCCTGATGTTACCTTGTTGAACGCATTCACTTTTAATTAAAAGGTTTTTGAATGCCACCTAGCAAAGGTGGAGAACAAGATTATCTTAAGCAGAGCTATTTTGAAGATCAACCCAGGCAGCAATAACACCAGCTTGTGAGAATTCAAAGATCTGCCATAACCAGAAATTAACATTCAAAGGACAAAAAAAAAAAATGCAGTCTCAGAAAATAGCAGCTTTAATAATGCATAAAACAGAGTTTCTTCCCTCGCTGGCACAAAGGAAGCTCAGCAGAACATTCTGTGGATGTTGAGAAAGTCAAATGGGATGGTGAGAAGGTTATGTATAAAATCTTGTTTCAAAACCTCTGCTCTAAAAGCTGTCTTTGAGAAAGCTGCCTGTTCTCTAAGTGGTACCATGCAAGCAGCCCTGCAAAATCCTACCTGAGTTTTCTTGCTTGAATAATTTTGTCTAGAGGAGCGAGTAGAATATCATTATCTTGATTCCAACACCACCTCCTTAGGAATAGATTTTGTGCTGAGTCTCATAAATTCCCTGACAGTTTTCAAAGGCTGTGTGTAAATTCTCTGAGCCACAGAAGGAAGGAGAAGAGAGGAAAGCAATGTGTGGCGTGACTGGATTCCTTATGCCATGGTTTCCTTCAAGAATTAACTATGGATGTTATGCATAGAGTCAGTTTTACAAGTGGGTGTTAGATTTTGGGGGGGTCTATTTGATTAAAAGCTTGATAAAAAAAATATTAGAGGAATTCAGTACATGAGGAAAGTGTGAGAAGATGAACTCTACCTTACTATGTTTAGGGTTTGACTATCCCTGAGAGTATCAGCAATCTTTATCTAATTTAGTGCTGCTCACAGTTGGAACTTGATGCTATTGATCATGGAAGTCAACTGATTGGATATTGTCCTTAAGTATCTCTGAAAACAGGGAGAACATCTTACATCCCTGGAGGGGTTTAAGAAACATCTAGCTGCTCTCCTTAGGGTTAGTGGCATGGCAGTGCTAGGGATGCTTGGACTGGATGAGGTTAGAGGTCTCTTCTGTGATTCTGTGTGATCCCATATGGTGAGTGTTACTGGCAGTGTGCAGAGCCACAATCACTAGATTGGCTTATTTTGGGAATGGAACTGTATTAATATTACTATTAGTCCAGAAGAAAGGTGAGTAACTTGCTTAAACTCAGTGTTCTCCTCCCAAACTGACTCATAAATCTTTTGTGTTGGCAGCTATAGGCAGGGAGAAGGGAGTTCACTCTCTGTTTCACATCAGAAACACTCCTTGAAGATTTTATACAGGATAATTTTGCCCTGGTTGGAAACTCTGGGGCTATCTCTTGTTAGATTTACAGAGTCACAGTGTGATAAATACAGTCATATACAAGAGTATTGTCTATTGGAGTGGAGTTGAGCAAAGGGATTAATGTCCAAGAAAGAGTCTGTACCTAATAAGGTTCTTTTTCAAACTAATACATTATTTTTAGCGCAATGTACTATTTAAGATAAAGGATTGCAGGACTAGATTACTAAAAAGGAATTAGGAATTAGTATTTTTTGAGTTAAATTAGTTCAAGCAGGTGGTTTGTGGACCATTTAGAAATAGACAGTGGTTAAGTTCAATTATCAAACTAATTCCATTTTTAACTCCTGTATCTCCATTTTAGAGAGAAGGATATTTTGGGGAACCTTGGCAAAAGCTTGTCACTCCATCCTAGAAGGCCACTAAGTTGGTTAGGCAGGCCTTACAGTGTGCTTTGAACTACCAAAACTAACCCACAATAATATGAAATTATTTCAAATTCATCAGTTTCATTCAATGATTCTATGCTACATTCAGTGGCTGCCTCAACATAATCTGCTTTATTATGCTTCAACATAATATGCTTGTATTTATTAATACAAGGCACAGAAAGAATAGATCACAGTGTCATTTGCATCTTCTCAATATGTATAAATATATATCTTATCTACCTAAATATAAATATATTTCTTTTATCAAATATAAATATCTCTATATCTTTTAATTGCTTTCATACAGTCCCCAAATATAACATTTAGTCTAGAGAATGCATGTATTATCTGTTGCTGGAAACAGCCATATAATAATCCTGGCTTCCTTTAAATCAAAAGCTATTTCTCTGTTGATACTGGAGAGAAAAAGAGTGTTTTACCCATGGATTTCAGCATTTTGGATAGAGGATATATACACTTGCATAGTCTGTGATTATCCAATGTAATTTTTCTCTGCTGCTTTAGGACTCTGTGGTGCATTTTAGTGGGCACCAAGTTTATCTCCTGAGCAGCATTAAAGTTCATGGTATGAGTTACTGTTTCTTACTTCAAACCCCTTGGTATAAGGAAAGCAGAATAAATCAGCAATAAATCAGTTGGTACCCTCCTGGCTTTCCACTGCTCTTCTGGGAAGCACCTATATTGCAGTTTCCAGGGGTTCTGCCTTTCTCCAGGGAAATATGAGACAGTTCTCTCATTCTTTCTCCTCTACTCTCTCATCTCTCACTATTTCTCCTGTAAATGTACCCCTGTCCTGATCAAGGCTCAAAGCCTGGGCTTTTGGATGTGATTTTTGAGCCTTCAGCTTCTGCAATGCATCTTCAGGTCCCATCCAATCCTGGTGATTTGTGTTGTGAAATCTCTCAAAGACTTGGCCTTCAATCTCCATCCACACCACTAAATCTCTTGCTCAAGCTTTAGTTGTTTTACACCTTGAGGAGTTCTTACCTTTCTAGGTCAGGGCTACCCAGCTATGTTCACTTTGTACTCGTGGTGATTCCAGACACAGTGCCTGTCCCACTCCTCCCCTCTCTACCCTTCCCACATCCTTGCTGTTGCTCAGTACCATACACCCATACAGCAAACATGACATTTTTTTATCCCTGTTGGCATGTAAAGCCATTTATATTTTAGCTTTGATTGGTCTTTTGACTCTACTGCTTGGCCTTTTGGCTTTCCTGCTTATCAGATGTTCATTCCTATTTGTCACATCCAGCCCAGCTCAAAGCAGACTGGGAGTAGATTCACTTTAAGCCCTGAGAATCTCAAACACTTTCTTCTTCCAGTTCCACCTCAAATGTTTGATCTGTTATTCAGCATCACTTGTGGATCCAGCATGAATTCTAGCTTGTGTGTGAGGATCTGTTGTGTGTACACAGCTAAACATGCACACACCACTTACCTGGCCCTGACTCTTACTCCTAGACACCTCAATAACACATATAATACAAACAAAATACACAGGTTAGGTATGCAGGCGTGCATGCAGGCATGTATTTACACAAAGGAGGAAGCATTTAGTATTTCTCAGCAGATAGACTTCAAGCTGCAAGGAGGAGAGATGATTATGATGATGATGATGAAGTGTTATGATGGTGATTAAGTTTAATGATGAAAGCACTGCCAGATCTCTCACTGTCTGCCTAGCTCTTGTGTGTCTGCAAGAGAGCACGTCTCAAGTCAGAAGGTTGTTCTCAGGGTAAGTTGTTAGTAAGTGGTTCACAGAAACATTAAGGGTGGAAGAGACCTCCAATATCATCAAGTCCAACCATCAACCTATCACTAACAGGCCACTAACCCATGGCCCTAAGTAGCACATCTCTAAGTTTCTTCAACCCCTCCAGGGATGGTGACTCCAGCACCTCCCTGGGCAGCCTGGGCCAAGACTTAACAACCCTTGCAGTGAAGAAATTCCTCCTTATATCTAATCTAAACCTCCTCTGGTGCAACTTGAAGCCATTTCCTCTTGTCCTTTCACTGCTAACCCTGGAGAAGAGACTTACATACTTCTGTACATGTTAAGTTATATATATATAAATATATGCACATCTATACACATGTATACAGTCATATACTTGCTGTTTCGAGAGAGGTTCTTCTCCCCTCTCCTGTGCCCTGGGGAGGCCTNAATGTATGGCATATAGATTGAGATGTATCATATGTAGATGTATAAACACATAGAATCATAGAATTGTCAGGATTGGAAGGGACCTTAAAGATCATCTGGTTCCAACTCCCCTGCCATGGGCAGGGACAGCTGGCACTAGAGCAGCTTGCTCCCAGCCCCAACACTGCCAGGGCTGGGGCTGCCACCACCTCTCTGGGCAACCTGGCACAGTGGCTCAGCACCCTCCTGGGGAACAACTTCTGCCTAACAGCCAACTGAAATCTCCCCTCCTCAAGCTTGGATCCATTCCCCTAGTCCTAGCACTGCCTGACAGCCTAACAAGTCCTTCCCCAGCTCTCTTGGAGCCCCTGCAGATCCTGGAAGGCCACCAGAAGGTCTCCTGGGATCCTTCTCTTCTCCAATGCATGTCATCTCTATTGTGGCTATTAACACACACACACATATTGGGAAATGATCACCCATTATGATTTTATTTTTTTTTTTATCCCTAGCTGTATTTAAGCAACTTCTTTTTGATTCCTTTAGCAGCAGCAACAGAAGAACCTGAGGTGATTCCAGACCCAGCTAAACAAACAGATCGAGTGGTGAAAATAGCAGGAATAAGTGCTGGAATTCTGGTATTCATCCTACTTCTCCTTGTTGTGGTACTGATTGTCAAAAAAAGGTAAGAAAATGAGCTCTGCTCATCCCTATTTTTTGTTCTATATCAAACAATAACTAAATGGGTATTATTTACAGGTATAAAACTATTTCAGGATCAGTAGCTCACATCAGTTTTTGGATGAGTTCTTTGTGCTTCTTGTTGGTGATTCTTCGAATGGATTAAAAGAGACAATTTCTTTACTTTACATTTTCTCATACTTACTTATGTCCAAAGAGTTTTAAGTTGCAGTTGGAGCAATGTACAGAATGGGTGGAACTGTAATGCATAGAGAAGGCAAAGAAAAAAATAAGAGAATAACTTACTGCACTTTTCACGTGGTAATCATCTAGTCAATTTGATTTTTCTATAGGCAGCCCTAATGAGTTATTTGTACCTTGCTCAGTATTGTTATTTTATACCTCTATTTATGCTCTTGTAATCCAGGAGGTTTGGGTTTTTTTCCTTAAAAGTTATACCACATCACAGTGAAATTATCTAGCAAGTCCTTAGTGCATGAAATTGTTTGAAAGTGCATTAATTTGAATTAATTCTCATTTTTCTTTCCCCGACCCCAGTGTTTCCTTAGGCAGTAAGCAATATCGCCATCTTCTGGCATTGCCCAATGCCAACTCCACATCCAAATGCTCCTAAACCTAGAGTTAAAACTCTGTCAGGTTGGGAAAGTCTCCACTTTCTAAGAGCTGTCATTGTTTGTTGTTTTTTTTTACCTGGCCCTCTAAATCCATAATTATAGTATCCAAACCAGTTCCTTTCTTTCTGTCCACCCCCTCCCTGGTGGATCTGCTTCACAGGGCACAAAGCTGATTGCTCCTGGGTAGAATGAGCCCTTTGTCTTCCAGTGGTATGTGCATTGCATCCTCTTGCCTTTGGCAAAAAGCCTTAAGGAAAAGTGTATTTGTCAATGTTGCCAGTGTTCCTCTGAGATGCAGCTTGCTGTTATGTGTAAAGATTAAGAAACAAAATGCTAATTGTACCTAAGATCATTCTCTGTGTGATAATTCCTGGTTTGCCTTAGACTTTTTTTATTTGATTTCTTTTAATTTATTGCTTTTTTACAATTATCCCTGGAGATATATAACTTGGAGAAGAAACGTCTGCATTAGAAACATTAGGTATGCTTATAGTGTTCTGTGTTAGTTAGCTACATATGTGATTTCCCCTTTCCCCCCCAAAAATTGTTTTATTTTTCTCTGTTGTTTACCTCTGTGGGTTGAGAATTAACACATATGCAAAGGGTCCAGCTCATCATATGCCAAAAAAAAACCCCTAAAGACATACAGTCAGCCAATTTTCTTGATTTACACAGAAAAAAACCCAAACAAACAGCAAACAACAACAACAAAAAAGTTGTTTTTCAGCTTTCAGGGAGAAATCTCTTTATTTCCTAGCTTTATTACAAGGTCTGTGCTGGGGAGTGTCATCTTCTCAGTGCATGGTGCAATGATCCCCTTGTGTATAATAGAGATCTGTGTGTGTGTGTGAAAGAGAGAGAGAGCTCTCTGCCTCTATATATATAGTCAATCACTTCCAGATGGGATTGACTAGTTTTGCAGGTCAAAAAAAGAAAGTTTAAATTTCAATGTGTTCATTTTTTCCTATCCTTTTTACCTCTTGCATTCAGAGTCCTTTTCAGACTCCTACTTTCCCTGTTGAATTGTTTGGTAGAAGGAAGTTAATCGCGTCTGTGAAGTGATGCTGTAGAATCTCCCCTTTACTCCTTTTCCCTTTTCCAACCCTGGGAAGTCAGTACCCTGTTAGGGAATGCTCCTTGAACATCACTCTAAAAGCACAGAACATTTCTAAACTCCTGTACTATTTTGTATGCAAAATAGGTGAGAAATTAACCTGTTTAATGGATCTGTAATGTTTGGCAATTTTTCATCGTGATAGTTTAAATGGTTGTCTCTGGCCCTAAGTTACACGTGTGCCATTCCCTCCCCCTGCTTTAGGGACAGTGGGCAAGTTTTAGTTCCTACCAGCTTTAGTCCTTTACAAAGAGCACAGAAAACCTGAGTTAATTCAGTCCAGAACCAAGTCAACCCACACCACAAAGCCAGGAACAGCTCTATTGACACACACATCAACACACTTCCCTTAGTTGTGAGGGGAGCTGCAAACCAATCTGTTTGACTCACCTCCTGTACATCTTCAGTGATCCATTATGTAGTATCCCTTTTGGTACCTGAATCTGCTACATGGGAAAGTCCAGTAAGAGAATGGTCTCTGCATTTTCATTGCTTTGTTCAAGTCATGTGTGCAACCTGATTAAATGCAGCACTACATATTGGGGGGGGGGGAGGGAAATGCAGGTCTCCACAGTTTTGTTCATGAGCTTGAGATGTTTTAGGCTTTGCCTGACCTATTTGGTGCCAATTGGTTGGAAGTTTTCCCAAATGAAGCTCTTAACAGAGTTTTTACTGCAGTAATGAAACCAGCTCAGAAAAGGGATACTGCATCTTTAACATCTCGCTTTTCCAAACTCATTGTTGGCCTATTTCCAAATGTCCTTCATCTCCTTCTATTTGTTTACCTTCCATGTTTTTCATGCTTAGCATGACTTACATCAGCATTTCCAAGTGTTGAAGATCTTTTTTTTTGCAGCAGAAAGCATATGTTTGCACTCCAGGAAGCCTGTGGTGTATATATGTCAGTACACACACACACGTCTGTCGGTACCGTGCACCCCTTGAACTGTGTGTACACATATAGCTGCAGAGAGTGTGCATACAAACACACACACCTGTGTACCACTACAACATGTTCCAAAGCAATGAGATGAGATTGGAAATGTAGCTACCAAGGCAATCTTCAACCCTAAAAGAGGAAAAAGCAGATAGACTGCACGAGATTTGTACACAGCTGTTCATTTGTCATGACATCTAGGTGGGAATCATGATATTATGCTGAACTGCATGTTGGAAAGACACAATCCATTTAATTTTCAATACTTTTTTGGGCAAGAAATGAAATCTCAGCATGTAATTTGCTCAAGTAATCTCTCTAAAAAGAAAAAAAAAAACCCCACATTTTTATATGCTAGTGGTTTTGGTTGGTTTTTTTTTAATTGCATGGCAAAGTAAGGCTAGTTTGTGCATGAGCAAGTTGAGATGCTAACAAAAGAAACATGAATTTTTTAGTTTGGGTTTTTTTGTTGTGTTTTTTTGTTTGGTTGTTTGGTTTTTTTTTTATACACACATTTCTCTGCTTTATTGGATGTGACAGAGCCATGCTTTTCATTCACCATTGCTTCTCTTTTTCCACTGTCTGTGATTTGCTTGCCAGGAGGAGCTACTATTCTTACTCCTACTATCTGTAAGTAGAATACTGGGTGACTTATTATTTGACATGTTTGAAAGATGCAGTATCCCTTTTAAAAAAAAAAAAAAAGAGAAAACAATCTCTCTAATTTTTCCTAAAAGTTTAATAATAAATAGTTACCTACCTTTTATTCTCAGGCCTGAAAAAAATTGCTTCTCTCATTGTTGCTGTTACTCTTACCCTGTGGTGGGTTTGTTGTTTGTTTTTTTTTTAAAGGGATATTGTATTTCTAACTGTATATTGAGACTTTTGCTTTTTGCTACAGTTTTTTTCCCATTAACTCTCATTTCAGTTTATTGTGATCATAATTTAATTTGCATTATGAGTCACAGCAACACATCACACCAAGGGAAAAAAAAAACACCAAAATAAACAACAAATCAAACTTCTTTTCCCATTTCCTAGCTAGAAACTGGGCTCATAGAACAGAAATTGTTCTTTCTCAGCATACCAGAGACTCATTCAGGTTGGAAAAGACCCTTGGGATCATGAGTCCAACCATTAACCCTACTCTACAAAGTTTGCCCTCCCGGATCTTTGTTCGTGAAGCTTAGCCATGGATCACAAAGTTCACCCTAAACCATAGCCCCCAACACCACCTCTAAATGACCTTTAAACACATCCAGGGATGGCAACTCAAGCACTTCCCTGGGCAGCCTAGGCCAATAGTGACCCTGAGCACCACTTTTCCTACACATACCCAACCTTGATAACTAGGTCTCTGCCCTCCCAGTGATGGTGCAGCACATCTGCCCCTGTGCTTCCAAGCATTTGGAGTCTTTCAGGACTATATTTGATGGAGTGGTTTGGCTCTATTGCTTAGGAGCTGCTTTGCATGTCTATTTTACAGTGTGGAGCTTACTTTAGGATAAAGACATTGGTTAGTATAAAGTTTTGCTTCATGGAAGAAAAATGGACTTTGTTTTTTATACTTGCTAACCAAGGGAGGTTGCAGTTTGGGATTATCACAGAATCACAGAACTGTCAGGGTTGGANCTCAAGCTGAATTAGAATGGCTTAAAACGCAGAAGGTCACAACCTCAAAACAAGTAGCTATAGAGAGAGATGAGGTCTCCTCTCAATCTCCTCTTTTCCAGGCTAAACAGGCCCAGATCCCTCAGTCTTTCCTCCTCAGGCTTATGTTCTAAGCCCTTTAGCAGCTTGGGAGCCTCTGTCGCCTCTCCAGTACCTCCATGTCCCTCTTGGAGTGAGGAGCCCAAAACTGGATGCAGTACTGGAGGTGAGGCCTAACATCCAACCTCAATCTCCCCTCCTCAAGCTTGGATCCATTCCCCCTAGTCCTAGCACTGCCTGACAGCCTAACAAGTCCTTCCCCAGCAAAGCAGTTCTGTTCTTAATCTGAAATAAATGCATAAAGCCTTGGCTTCAGAGGGGATCTAAGAATACACTTGAAGCTTTGATCAACATACCTGTGGTGTCTGATTGTGATGCTCTTCCCAGATTAATCCACTTCTTTAAACAAAGTTAAAAATAAAATAAATAATAACTATTAAAAAAACCCCAACAAACACCTAGGTTGATTTAACTATTTCCTGTGCCCAATTCTAATTTCCTTTTTAAATACCAATTGTTTCAGCTCCAGATAATTAACTACCCAGCTTCATGCTAGGATGGAGCACTGCTTCCCACTCCAGCTCCCACTGCCCAAGTTCACCCAACTGGATCCTTTAGCAGATAATGAGACTCATTTGAAGGACCTTTTGAAGGAGCTGAAGCACAGCCTAAGAATTAGAAAGTAGCTACTAGGATAAGCTAATAACTTGAAAGCCTTAATAGCTGTTGATTTACTTAAGTTTGCTAGCAAGTTTTGTTACAAAGTGATGCTTCAGAGGAGGGCTTAGCAGGGTGGAGAGATGAGATGTAATGGTCTTTTTGTTCCATTCCTGAGATGGCATTGGGGGGAAAAAAGGAGATATTGAGTGTATAGAGACTATCTGAAAGGGTTTGGAACTGAAAATAAACCCAGTTTGAACTAGCAATGCTGGTTATAAAGCTCAAGCAGTTTCTCTTCTGGAAGTTCCAATGGTCTTCAGTTGTTGGTCTTCAGAGTATCATTAAAACCAGGTTTCCTGAAGTAAATAGGAATGTGTGGAGTAAATGGATAGAATAAAGCATTTTAAAAGGGACAGCCAACTGTCACTGGTGTTTTAGTTTTCACTGATCAACTGATAACACACAAAAGCCTCATGTACACTACCAGAGTCTGAGGAAAAACTGATAGGTTTGGGGATTTTCTAGAGAGGGAGGTGTTGAGTAGCAGTATTCCAAGTTGGTTTATGTGTAATTAGGGAAAAGAAGGGGATGGGGGTCAAAATAAGATGAGTCTGGTAAGTGAAAGAATCTTTGTTGTTCCCAAAAGTGGTTTGTCCATCAATATCCTATTTTGTGATTTTGTTAACCAAGACTATTAACTTAAGAAAGAATCCTTTAGTATTTTGTTGAATGTGCAAAGACATGAAGAGCTTCCAGGTCTCTTCTCCCAGGTGAACAGTGAGAGGACAAGAGGAAATGGCCTCAAGTTGCACCAGGGAAAGTTTAGATTGGATGTCAGGAGGAATTTCTTCCCTGCAAGGGTTGTTCAGTCTTGGCCCAGGCTGCCCAGGGAGGTGCTGGAGTCACCATCCCTGCAGGGGTTAAGAAACATTGAGATGCTCTCCTTAGAGCCATGGTTTAGTGGTATGAGAGTGCTAGGGATGCTTGGACTTGCTGAGCTTAGAGGTCTCTGCCAACCTTAATGACTCTGTGATTAAAAGTTATCCGAGAATATGGAAAGAGCAAGTAGCCCTTTTATTCAGAGAAATGTAAGGTAAGCAATGTCCAAACAATTAACAGGATATTTAGTGATAACTTTCTGCAGAAACAGCTTGTGAAGCTAAGCTGTGCTTTAAACATACATTTTGAAGAACCTAATATTTTCTGTGATACTTGTCTCTCCCACGTGGTGTCAGATGTAGCCAAATAAGCAGGTTGGCTAGCTTATTATACTGCTTCAGGTGAAAAACAGGGAGATTTCAAAACAATCTGATATATGTCACAGGTTCCTGCAGAGCCAAGCTGCACTTTGTGCTGCTCTGCATCCTTCCTACTGCTTGAAATAGATGCTTCAAGTGATAATTAAAATATATTCATCTGCTTCCATCTGACTTCTGGAGACAGTGCAAATCCCTTCCAGTCCTTCAATGAATTGAGAGCTATTTCTGAAGTGTGCACTTCAAGAGTATTGGCTGTTAATTTGAGGGGGTTAGTTGTACTGATTAGGTTGCTGTTTAACTATGCTACAATTCAGAGTGTGAGGCTGCTAATGGCAACACTGAAGATGTTCCCAAACTGCCTGAAAGGGAGGGTGTTGTTCCTTTTCTAAGAGCCAAAGTTTAGTATCAGGAGCAAAGTGTGGTATCATCTTCTATCTTGTGTACTGAATGGGAAGAACAACTTTGAACAGAAAAGGTAATAAGAATCCATATGGAATAATTATGTTTCTTTTTGTTATTTCATAGGTGTTTTGACTAAGTAATTCAGCAGGTTAAATGATTTCTTCCTAACAAGGGGAATGAATTACCCATTTATCAAATCAAAACACAGATTCAAATGGAGATGGTTGATAAAACTGCATGCACAGATGCTTCTTATTTATCATTTCAGTTAAAATGTAATTATATTCTCTAATTTGTTTATATTAGTGTAATTACTCCACAGGAAAAAGAAATATTACCAGGGTACAGAAGTTAGCACTTCCATGAGAGCATTTGTGTGCGTAGAGAAGAGACAGGATCACAACTCCTTTGTAGCAACCCACAGAGCTTTAGCAACATCACCCTGGAAAAGCTGTACAGAGGAAAATCAGGATGCTACCTACTGATTGCTATAGATATGCATGGCCATTCAATATTAAGGTGGTTTGGTCGTTTGTTTTTGGCTTTGTTCTCTTTTGGCTGGGCAGCAAACTTGCCAAGAAACGCAAGGATGCCATGGGCACCACGCGCCAGGAGATGACACACATGGTGAACGCCATGGACCGCAGCTACGCTGACCAGAGCACCCTGCATGCAGAGGATCCTCTTTCCATCACCTTCATGGACTCCCACAACTTCAGCCCCAGGTGTAAGTATGCCCAGGGAGAGAGGAGGTAAATATAGAGACATGGAAAACAATCATACTTTGTCAGGAAAACTGTTGGAAGCTTATGGGATTGTTTGTGTGTTGGAGGATGCAGTTCTCCTTGACAATTGTCTGTGCTGAGGTAAGGATCCCTCCACATTCCCAGGGTTTCCTGCTCTGTGACAAACATTTTTGAGGCAGATTGCTTGAGAACTGCAGCTCCATTTTGTCACAAGAGCTATTAATATTTTAAATTTTACTTCCAGATTGGAACAAACCCAAGTTGTGGATTCCACCATTTCTATCCAAATCAGCACCTTTCTCTCTGCACAGTTGTAGCTGTGATAACAAATGATGAAATTCTATGAATTCTATTCAAACAGCTGCATCTGTGTATCTATGATTTGCCTCTACTCATTAAAAGCAATATCTTTGGTGTTGCACATAAAGAAAAGCTATTAACTGTAAATATGTATATAATTTTTTACCTGGGAGACTTTCAAGCAATACCATTTTATTTTGAGATGAGCTATTACATGAGAGGATGGGCTGCAAAGGAAAGGGGTTGGTTCCCTGAAAGTGAACCTTTATTGTGAAGCAAAGGAACAATAGTGAAGGAGGAGCCCTCTCAAAAACTAAATTGTATAGTGATGTCTTCTTGATTTCATTTCAGTAAGAATCTCTTTGCCTTTAGCATCACATTTCTGAAGTCCCAAATCACTGCCTTTCATTCCTCTTTTATTCCAGATGCTTTCTGCAACTGTGTATTCACTCTGGGTTTCTGTTGTAACCAAATTAGTGGGGTTTACTTATCACTTGGTTCTGCTCTGAAGTATATTGTTTATTGAGGGGAATGCATTTCTTCATGAGCTTTGTTTCCCTACAGTGCCCAATGATCCACTTGTGCCGACAGCTGTGTTAGGTGAGGAGCTTAGTCCTTCCTTACCCATTCCTGCATGACTTGTGTCTCCTTGCATGGTTGAATGTTGAAACAGCTTGTGTGGTGTAAAAAGATGGAAAGAAAATCATTCTACACTCAAGTTTATCAATTCAGAATTAAACTGACACTGCTCTTAGAATAGAAATGATTTTATGGCCTTGTTAAGAAGTTGTTAGTAGTCAGTGCTAAGTGAGGAACATAGGAGGAAAATGGAAAGCACTAAAAACTCTTCTCCCCTGAGCATTCTAACTGATAGGTGAAACTAGAACTCTATGAAGAAAATTCTAGAAACAAAATTCAGATCCATATTAGCACTACTTAGCACCCAAGGCTCAATTTTCTAAGTAATAAGAATGAAAACAGAAATAAAAACAACTTCTGTAATATCCAAGAAGGAACAACAACAAATACTCCTCTATACTTCATATGAATTGTGGATTTCAATTGACCTTAGCTACTAAGTTTTTCAACTTTATACTTACTTTAAAAACAATAAATGTTTATAGTGGCCACGCTGCTACATTCTTTATTGCATCTCTCACTGAATGCTTGTTTTAGAGGGTTTTTACAAAGATAAAAGTATGTTTTGTGCCCAAGTTCTTCGTTTGGCAAACACAATGTGCAATATTGAGTTTCAGCCAATTGCTGAGCTTATATTAGGATAAAAGACAACTATCATATAAAGTGTAGTGGAAAATCAGATTCCTAGAAGTAAAGCTTCAAAGGACCTGGAGGCTATTTAATCTCTCAGTGTACCCAAATTGGGCCATTAAAGATAAAACATAGACAATGGATTGCCTAGTGTGTTTTAAAGATGTGCAGTTAAGAGAATTCTGCTGTTGCAGTGGCACCTTCCAGTGCCTCCTAAATATAAGTAACATCCAGATCCATATTAGTATATTATTGAGGAGCCAAAGCTCAATTTTCTGAGTATTAGTTACTACTTAATGGGTGTTACAACTAAGCATTGTTAATGCTCACTCCTGGTTTTTCCTAACTAGACTAATCTAGACTAAATCTTCCCTGCTGTGGACTGAGTCCTTTTCTTTTGAGAGACTCATAGGAAATATGGAGAACTGACAGCCTCCTGTCTTTTCCCCATGGAAAGGCTCACAAGTCCTCAGCTGGCTCTCTTCTAGCTAAGTTAAAGCCAATTCTTTCACTCATGATCATGTAGCTGATGTTTCCTTAGCCTGTTACCATTCTTTTCCTCTGAACACTTTCCAACTCATAGGTTGAGGTTTTAATTTGAGGTGTCCCAAATCAGGTACAGTTGTCAATGCTGAGCTAAGTGGAATAGGTACTCCAATGCTCTACTTGTAGTGTTCCTGCTGCCTTCCCTCTACTTTGTCCTTTTTATTGTGCTCGTGTTGCTAACTTGTACTGAGTTACCTGCTAAAATCCCAGCTCTCATTACTCCATTTAGTACTTGCATATTTGACATCCCTTTCCTACACACATTGCTGCTTCACTGTTTAATTCACCTTGTGGCTTTTGTTGCATTCTTTCCCAAATTACCAAGATAACTCTGACCCTGTGCTTGTGAAGTGCTTGTGGTGCCTTATATCCCTCAGTGTCCTCTGCCCACATTTTCAGGGTATTTTCTATTCCATTATGCCAGTGGTGAGTAAAACTATTTGCTAGGAAGCCTAGAGTCCTCTGAGCCTGACAGCAAGTTGCTATTTGTGATTAGCTTTTGTCTTTTGTCAAGCTGGTTGAACTCACCATGTGGGACATGGATCAAGTCATATTCTGCTGGTTTGTGTGTGTTGTAAATGCTATTTTCTGGATGATAGTAATGCTTGAGAAAGTTGATAACCATCAGAGCAGTAAGATGCTGGAGCCTTCCACTTTGGGCCCATGGAAACCTAAGCATATTCCAAAGGTCAGTGTGTTGCCAGGCACAGATACAGGCAACTCTGAGCAGCAAGGAGAAGGAAATACTTGAAGGACAGTTTCATAGTTCCTGTCTGCATTTCTGTCTAGTGGTGATGGTGTTTGGGGCATGAGAGTCTCCTGCTATAAGCAAGTCAGTGCCAGTTGCAAGAGGTAATATCAAAGCTAGTTGAATGAGGTAATATTTTCTATCATGTGGGCTGAAATAGTGGGGAGAAGGAGACAAGCTTTTGGAACCAGATCATTTGGCCTACTCCATCTCCATATAGCCCTTGCTTGGCCCAGCATCACACAACAGTTTTCCTCTGGTTTATTTAGAGATGAGCAAAGTTTTATGGGCTCTGAATAATAGAGCATGTTATTTTATATGAAGCTCTTATTATGTTGTAGCTGTACTAGGCTCCTTTTTTTGTTCATGTATAGGTTATTAATGCTACTCTCTCTTCTGTGTACATTAGCACTAAGTTAGTAGGACAATTTGGTTTTTCTCAAGTCCCTATCATTACCTTGATGGCATAATAACATGGCCATGATCTTTTCTTAAATGCTTTTCATTGTTGCCTATTGTGAAGCTTTAACAACTTTTAATGTCATTTTCTTGTAGTCATTTTCTAATATTGCCCTGAAATAAATTTCTTAGGTTCTGTTCACTCACTGTTTGTTTGTTTTTTTGCTGCTTCAATGGGTTAAAGTGCCTATTACTGGTAAGTATACTGCAAGGAATGAGGCAAACTGCAAATCCTGAGGTGGTTTGAAATGATTTAATGTGGCTAACACCACAATAAAAAGTGACTGCTGCATGTCACATTATTAGGCAGTTTAGTGAGGCATAAATGTGCTGAAATTAACAACTTGTGTGACAGTTCAAAGAATCAGCTTTCTTAAGAGGAGATCTCATTTCAGAAGGCATGAAGGAGGTTTGTTTACATTTTGGTGGAATTGTAGCAAATCCAACCCTTGGGAATGCTCATTTTCTCCCAGAGTCTTTTAACTTCCTAGGCTGAATGCTTTGGAAGGAGAAGAGAAGACTTTGGAGGGACCTACTAGTGACTTTCCAGTACCTAAAGGGAACTTCCAAGCAGGCTGCAGAGGGCCTGTTTGCAAAGGCCTGCAGGGAAAGGACAAGGGGCAATGGTTTTAAATTGGAGAGGAGTAGATTTANAGCAGCTTGCACAGGATGTGTCCCGTTGGCTTTGGAATCTCCACTCCAGCAGCTCCCTGGGCAGCCTGGGCCAGTGCTCCAGCACCCTCCTCCTGTTCAGATGAACTTGCAGGGGGCTAGTTTGTGCCATTGCCTCTAGTGCTGTCCCTGGGCACCCCAGAACAAAGCCTGGCCCCAGCCTCCTGCCCCCCACCCTGTAAGGATTGCTCAGCATTGCTCAGCTCTCCCTCAGGCTGCTCTGCTCCAGCCTAAGCAGCCCCAGCTCTCTCAGCCTGTGGCCAGCACACAGCTGCTCCAGTGCCCTCAGCATTGCAGTGTCCCTGCTCTGTTCCCTCTCCAGCAGTTCCCTATCTCTCCTAACCAGAGGAGACCAATTTCAGTTAGAACTTTTCTTCATCTATAAACTCATTTGAACTGCTGATTGCTAATTGAAAATACTAATAATAATGAAAAAACCCCAACCAAACAAGAATAACCCCAAAACCATTTCACAGAAGGGATCAGTGAAATGTAATCACCTTGTAATCACTTCATGCAGCTTTGACATTTACTTTGGATAAGAGGATTGGGGTAGCATAGGGCATTAGAGGAGACTTTGTTGTTTATACAGAGCCAAAACAGAACTGTGGCTGAAAATCAGCACACTCAACACTTTCATTTCTCTCCTAAAAGACCTGAGTTAAAATGACCACTCTTGAAGTGCTGATTCATCTTCCCAAATGGAGGTG
This sequence comes from Bucco capensis, assembly GCA_013396975.1. NCBI lineage: Eukaryota > Metazoa > Chordata > Aves > Piciformes > Bucconidae > Bucco > Bucco capensis. The sequence goes on from VWZO01019935.1 coordinate 126,351, forward strand.
ATGTTCTGAAGTGGTAGCATAATTGCTTCTCTTTTTTTACTGGGATCTCAATTTACTTTAGACACATGATGTGCTGCTACCACTACAGAGTTATTCTAATTTACTGTTTAAAGTGTACTATTGCTGTTGATACATATTAGCCATTAAAAGAGTTCCTTTAGCTGATAGAAACTGGAGTTCCCAAGTCCATTAACATCATAAAGTTTTGTAGCTTCAAATAAAATGCCCTTCAAGACATCTTTATTGCAGGATGAAGGATTGCAAACTTTTGTCTGTGTTTGCAGTTAAATTCCTTGATGTACTTCACGGTCTTTATGTGCTAGAGAGGAAGTGCTTTGTGTTCTCAGGCATGTTTTGGAAGGAAGAAGTTGGAAATAGATGTAGAGCAGCAGGTGTTATTGCTCTGTGGGTCTCCTAATGCCTTGATTTCTTGTGAATGCAGATGAAAACCACAGTGCAACAGCAGAGTCCAGCAGGCTCCTGGATGTCCCTCGTTACCTCTGTGAAGGCACAGAATCTCCCTACCAGACTGGCCAACTGCACCCTGCCATCAGGGTGGCTGATCTCCTGCAGCATATTAACCTCATGAAGACCTCTGACAGCTATGGATTTAAAGAGGAGTATGAGGTGAGATCTTCAGTGGTGGCTGTTTGCTAGGGAACATCCCTTTGCAAGGGGGATTTGTTGGCATCGCGTTGCAAAAGGATGCAACTCGACGCCATGGGTTTAAGTGGAAAACAGATCATCAGACATAAGATTCCTGTATATGTAACCCAAAAGTGAAATAGTGAATGGTTTTGAGCCTTTGAATCTTTTCAGTATATTGTAAGAAGTTGCCACCTTTCTGTTGCTCCTTTTGCTGTGATGAGTTGTGTGAGCTTTCTGAGCGATCTGCAGTGCATTTAGGTGTAAGTCAAGATTGAACCTGGGTGCTTTTTGCAAGAAGCACTGACTTGAAGCACTCTCCTGATTTATTAGAGCATCTCAGTAGGGTCATAGTGGTACTAAACTCCAGCTGAGGAGCAGTGATGAAGACGTGCTGAGGGTAGTAATGGCTTGAAGTTCTAATTAGATCTGCCTGAGCATGTCTAATGTTAAACTGAAGCAGCAATTCCCAGCACTGGAGGTAGAAGATGAGCATAGATCTGTTTCATCTCTGATCTCTCAATCTTTTGTGATTCTTTGGGATTAGACTATCAGGCAGGACACAGAGTAAAGATGGGAATGCTACTGCTGAGGTCTCTGGCAATGCAGCTAGGTTTAAAATGAGTTTTCTCTGAGTAAGTAATCTCTTCTGACTCAGTTTTCAACCTTCTCTCCTTTCTGCAGCTCTCTCTCCTGTAACATAAGAACTGGAATAAATAAATGTGTGGCTTTTAAAAGAATATTATTCTCTTTTCCTCTCTTTTCCTTAAATACACTTCGTTATGCTTTGCCTAACTTCAGGGCTAAGCCCAAGTGTCAAGCACTGCTGGGGGGGTGGGGAGGGTGGTCCCTGATGCCACATCAGGTATTTTCCTACTTGCTGCTACTTCTATTACACAACAGCTTTTCCTGGCTTGGGCTTCTGAGTGTGCATTAAAGTTTTGTTTCCATGCCTTCTGTCTGCTTTCTGGAGGTAACTTACCCAGATCAGGTGAAGAGAACATCTGGAAGGAAAGAATAGCATAGACTTGTAACAGCTGTAAAATATCTACAGGCAATGAAGAAAAAGCCAAGGAGGAGTAAAAGCTGATTCTATCACTGCTGAGAGAGCAAACTCCTCAGAAGGCTTCAAAGATGTAGAATAATTTTGCTAGTGGCTAGAGGGAGGGATGAACATTGAACATGAATGATGAACATTGGCAGAGAAGGCTTCCCAATGCTTTGTAGGAAGAAAAACCATGTTACTAAGCAATAGGAGGAAAGCACTGGAATGTTACCTTGAGCAGCATATTCCATATGTCACAGTGTCTCTTGTAAGAAGGCTGACCTGTCTCCCTATGCTTCCTCAACTTACTCTTGTTTCTCCAGAGCAAGGCTGTCTGAGCAAGTTTAGTAAATCCCTTCCAGTCTTGCCAGGATTTGAAATCCCTCAGTGACTTACCCAGTGACCTGTAGCAGTCAGAGAGAGAACCTCCCTTCTTCTCTAGAGGGATTTGGGTGACCAGAGTGGACCAAGAAAGCTGAGCTTACTTGATGGCTTTATGGTAGGGCCAGTTCTTTGAAACTGTTATTTTTGGAGATAAATTAATGGTCAGAATGTTTTCTTTCGGAACATTTTTATTTATAGAGTTTCTTTGAGGGGCAGTCAGCTTCTTGGGATGTCGCTAAGAAGGATCAAAACAGAACAAAGAACCGCTATGGAAACATTATAGCATGTGAGTATTGGTGTGCTTGGCTTGAGCCCTGTGTTCCTCGTGCTGTCTTCTCTCTCTCTCTTTATTGCAAGTCCCCAGTGGGCACAGCTGCTTAATACCCCAAAATGGAGAAGGAGGACAGTGCCTTTTCTAGCTTTTTTTTGTTTTTTTTTTTAATTATTTATTGGGGTTTTTTTTTGTCCTTCACAGTTCAACTTTCTTCCTTTTATAACTCAGGCTGAATTTCTCTGTGTGTGCCAGCTGTGGTAAGCCTAAAACAGTGACAAGATAGCACTCATTGGGATGGTAATTTGGGATTTGGATGGTATTGGGATGGTCATTTGGATTTGGATGGTAATGCTCTTAATTGTTTTCCAAACTGCAACTGAACACAGGAAAAGGAAGCTCCTGGAGAAGTCTAGAGAGTTACCTCTGCATCGAATCCCAAGTGCACTGCTAACCCCTGTGGTGTGACTTCCTTTATGGGTTTTTAACTGTCTCAGTATGAATTTAAGCAGGCTGGGATCAGAAGTAAGGCAACAGTCATGAGGATATTTTGGTTTTCTAGATGGCCATCAGTGGAGGTGATGTTGAAAGGGGCTCTGGTTTCTCTGTGTGAGAGGGTGATCCCTTTCAGCCACGCTTAAGGAGTGCTTTGGAAGTAATTGGAGAGCTCAGACACAATGGTTCTTTGTAATTCTCTCTAAACACTTGCTACTTTAAGTGCTGTAAACCATGAGGCACTTCTGCCAGTTGTTTTTTTTGATTTCTCTAGATGATTTACCATAATATCTTACTTGAAAATATCAGGCTTCAGAAAGGCACCATAACCACTTGGTTTTTACAGATGACCACTCCAGGGTGATTTTGCAACCTGTTGAGGATGATCCATCTTCAGATTACATTAATGCCAACTACATAGATGTGAGTGGATTGCACAGCTTTCTCCCTCTCAATTTGCCAGCTTCTCTCTCTCTCTCTCTCTCTCTGTTGAAACTATTGCATGTTATGCCTACAAATGTATTGAAAGCTTTCTTTGATTAAGAACAAAAATGTACACTTTCCTTGTTCTGCGTCCTAGTACTCACTGACATTGTTGTGCTTTCTTTCACATCTGACTTTGGTTTGGGCTGTAGATTTGGCTGTACAGGGATGTAAGTACCACTATCTGTGAATAACAGCATCCTATTGTAAATATTGAATATATAGACCTTGTTATCAGTTACTTTCCCCCTTCTGTTTTTATCAGTCAATAACTATGCATGCCTCATCTAATTTACCTCATCTGTTCCTTACAAACTTTCCTTTTGTGTGAATATTTTTTGTACCTGTTTTTCCAAGAGAATTTAATGACCTCTGAATATTATTAGCTGTTGGTAGATAACTCAGGTGAACCTACCTGTTAAAGAGAATTTACTGTTCACTTTTTTTTTTGGATGATGATGATTTTGGCCACTAGCTTTTTCTTTTCCCCTTCCTGTTTCTGTGTGAGAAGCTGAGTAGTAGTTGTCTGAGAATGTACCTGTGAAGTAGTTGTAATCTATGTTTGACATATATGATGGGCTTTGGGGGGGGGGTTTTTTGTTTGTTTTTCAGCAACAATTTGTCTCAAGGTGCTAATTTAAGTGTTTCAAAGTATATACACAAACATATATATATATATATAAATGTTTTAACCTAGTAGAAATTCCCTTGCTTCTGCAGAAAACCTCCATATTTTGATTAAAATGCAAATTAAATTATACTTTTTTTTTTTAACTGATAAATAAATAGGAAATGTGAACAAATTCTGCCAGGTCTTTTGATTAACAAAATATAACTTTTATCTAATTAACACCTTAGGAGTAAACAAGTTATATTCCAAGTAATTAGAAAGATATTGGAACAGCTAGTACAAGTGTTTGTGAAATACATGGCTTTGGTTATCTTTTCTTTGACAATCCCACCTGACTAATTTTTTTCCTTCTCCACTGTTAGTTGATACATTATTTAAGACCCTCTTGACTTCCCAGGATATAAAGATTTAGTTGAAGGTCTATTGCTGTCTTTTTATTGTCATATATTTAACATGTCAATCTCTGTGAAGTGTGAGGCCTGTGATATTGTGCCTGGGGCCTTAAGCAAGAAAACTCTCCCAGATTTGTAATAATTCCAGTTCCTTGAGGATGTTGTTTCTCTTCTTTAGGAGTAAATTGAATCTCATTATAAGCAGACAGGAAAATTCCAAGTTAAAACGGGCACTTTGCAATTTGAAAGTGGCACTTTGGCATCCCTGAGTGTAAAGCACAGGTTCCACTTTCACACTTTGAAGCCTGGGCTTCATAGTAAGGACTCCAGGATACAGGGTTGGTTTTTTTTAGTCATTTGAGGCAATCTTGGTCTCTTGAAAAGCCAAGAAGAAGGTTTTTTCATAAGCCCAGAGGAAGGTGCACTCACTTGAGACAGGATAATGAAGCAGTGCATGGGAAAGGATGTGAACAACTTGGGTACACTGAAACCCTTCACTTGAGCAGCAGCTTCTGAATCCCAAGAATCCGAGGAGTGGTGCTCCCCTGAAATGCAATACTTGAATCAAGGGGCCTAATAAAACTATAACCTAAGAATACTGTGGAATACTGTGTCCAGCTCTGGAGCCCTCAACACA
>VWZO01019935.1:131849-146037 GCA_013396975.1 Bucco capensis
ATAGATATATAGAGAGCTATAAATATATATGTATGCCTGTGTATATACTTGTGTGTATCATGTCCTCTAGAACTGATGCACACTTTGTGCAGTAGAGCAAAAGATTTTGCAGAAGATTCCACTGCAGCAGGAACCTTGATTCTCTCCACACAACCACAGTGCTCAGCTCTGTCCCCATTAGTTTTTGGCTTTTTGTGCCTTACAAGAATTCAATAATTACAATACAATGTGTATTTTGTTTTTTTTCGTACTGGCTAAGCTGGAAACACTGATCAATGATTGAGCTGTTCTGATGGCAAAGACAACTTACTTCTACTAAATTTTCAATAAGCACCCCAGTGTATTTGGCTGGGGAGATAATGTCCTTAGAGGACTCATTTTTAGGCCCAAGGGACCCATCTAGAACATTCCTTCCCAGTACACTACAGTGTCTGTTCAAGTCAGATGTTCTTATTTCCATTTTATCTTGTGTCATTCAAATCTTTTCAGTGTTAACCTTTTTTGAGTTTTTGAGCTTCATTCTGCTCTTAAAAGTCTTGGTTTGCTCTGAAAACATTGTCTAGAGATAAGAACACTATAGTACCCTTCTGCTTTTGTTTTTCCCTTTCTGGTACTACTATGATACTCAGACCAACTTATATTGCTGTTTTAGGGATATCAGAGACCAAGTCACTACATTGCAACCCAAGGTAAGAACCTGCCAGCATTCATCAAACAGAAACAAATGTTCTCCATGATGTCCAGCAGTGTTGTGCTAAAATGGGCAGTAGATGAAAATAGCCAATATTGGGAGTTGTCATCTTGTCTTATGGTAAATGAATAGAGCATGGGCAGGTGGAGTGTGAATAACTGCAGCAATGGCACTCATTTGTCACGTTCATTAGCTATTGAGCAACTCTTTCAGTGATAAATGCAGCTGATGAAGTCAGAAGCTACTGCCATCATTTGCAATTATGAAGATGAATAGAGAAAAGAGGCATGTGGACAGAGAAGAGAACACTTTCAACCTATCCTGAGGCATTTTTCTTTCCTCAAACATGGAAATGTAAAAGAATACTACATTTCTGATGTGTTATTTTATAGTCCAGGATGGAGATGGTGAAGATCAGGGTTGATAAATCAAGCTCTATCTCAGAAAATCTGGGGAAAGGAAGGCCAGAGGAGGACAAAACCTCTTTGTAGGAAGAAATGAGGGAATCTTGATCCTGGAACACCCTGCTAATAAAAGGGAAAATTGCATTTCTATGGAAACGATTAATTTTGTATTTCTGATAAAACTCCTCATGATAAGGAAAAACAACTAGATTAGTCTTCAGATTCTGCTGAAATATCAGGGGCTGTGAATTAAAGTGAAAATAATTAGATTTAGCTGTGCCATCATTTGATCTGGGAGAGCAATCAGAGAGTTGTCTGGAGATCTCCTGTTCTTTGTGCCCTTGGTTGGTTGGAGCTGCAGCCAGGAAAGCCAAGCTAAAGGCTTGGTTTAAAGCAGGATGCTCAGCTTTTGCTCCACATGGTTTTTCATTCTTGTCTAAGTGCATCTAAAGAGATCTCTCTGTGGCAGTGAAGTCTGCATTTATGTTTTATTTCTGGTTTACTGTGTAAATCATTGCAAACAATGGTCTTTAAAGGACACAGAAAATGTATTATTGCTGCTTTAGTATGCAGCCTTGGCTCTAGGATATGGAGGAATATGACTGGACTGGGGCCAGTCCTGTTCAACATCTTCATCCATGGCCTGGATGAAGGGATGCAGTGTACCCTCAGCCAGTTTGCTGATGATACCAAACTGGGAGGAGTGGCTGGCACCCAGGACAGGCTGAGAGTTGGGGGAGAGGAACCTCATGAAGTTCAACAAGGGCAAGGCTAGAGTCCTGCACCTAGGGAGGAATAACCCCATGGAGCAGGATAGGTTAGGGGTTGAGCTGCTGGAAAGCAGCTCCACAGAGAAGGACTTGGGAGTCATGCTGGGCAAATCCATCATGAGCTAGTAGTTGGCCAAGAAGGCCAATGGTGTCCTGGGGTCCAGAAGAATGTGAGCAGCAGGTCCAGGGAGGTTGTCCTCCCCCTCTACTCTGTGCTAGTGAGGAGTATTGTGTCCAGTTCTGGGTTCCCCAGTTCAGGAGAGACAGGGAGCTACTGGAGAGAGTCCAGCAGAGGCTACAGAGATGCTGAGGGAACTGGAGCATCTCTCTGAGGAGGAAAGGACCTGGGGCTGTTTAGCCTGGAGAAGAGCAGACCCAGAGGGGATCTTATCAATATCTGAAGGGTGAGGGTCAAGACGATGGGGCCAGGCTCTTTCCAGTGGTGCCCAGTGACAGGACAAGGAGCAACAGGCACAAACTAGGACACAGGCTGTTCCACCTAAACCTAAGGTGAAACTTCTTTCCTGTGAGGGTGCCAGAGCACTGGACCAGGCTGCTTAGAGAGCTGGTGGTCCTTTCCAACCCCCATTATTCTGTGATGTGCTCCTCATTAGCTTCACAGAAAAGTAATTGAGTTAGATCAAATATCCTCCAGTGGGAAGTTAGTGGCTCAGCACCTACTGTGTTTAGGAGCTAGATGGTACCAGGTACCATGAGCCCTCCTGGCTGACACTTCACTCTGGTGTGGGCATTTCCTCCTCTGTCAACAGCTGACAAAGCTCACACTCAGCATGCTTGACAAATGTAGAACAAGCCTAGAATAACTGTAGATTGAGTCCTACCTTGCTGTGTCCTTGTAGCCCCTTCAGGCAGCTCCTGGTGTTTCACTGTGTCAAACACTAGTAATTCCTTTCATGTGGTAACTCAAAGTGAGAAAATTCAGCATTTCTTAGCAATACCATAGTCTGGAGACTGGCCTGATGGGATGTGGTTTCACCAAGCTTTCCTCTTGGAGCAAGTGTGTTCATGTCTCTGAGATCTGATAAACATTGGATTTTATTTTTAGTGTTGTTTGTTTGGGGTTTTTTTTCTTGCAGGTCCAGTTCATGAGACTGTGTATGACTTTTGGAGGATGATATGGCAAGAGCAGTCAGCTTGTGTTGTGATGGTCACCAATTTAGTGGAAGTTGGGAGAGTAAGTTTGTGTTTACTTCTGCTTTTTTTAAATCATGCAAGCCTAAAGAAAAAAACTTGCTGGCAGGAGATGCTATGAGCTGAGTGTAGAAGAGTCTTAGCAAGGAGGAGCCTGCATCATGAGAGAAGAGAAAGGATTCCAGATGTGGTTACAGTATTGCTAGCTTCTGAGGAAGACCTGATGCTGTGTTGCTTTCATGGGGTCAAGGTTCAGGGCTGGGTCAAACACCAACCCAGGGATAGATGTTCTCTCTTATCCTCTTTTCCCCCGCTGCAGGGAGGAAAAAGGGGAAATGAACAGAGAGAGAGGGAGGCTTGCAAAGTGGAAATGAAACTTAAACTACTTGAATGCCAATAACAAGAAAATGAGGAGTATATACACATACAAACCCAATAGCAGAACCAAACTCCCTTTTGATGGTAACTCCCTCCCCAGTGATGCTGTAGCAGGAGGACTCAGTAGCAGACAGGACTCAGGCTCAGGAGCTTGATCCTGGAACTCAGGAACTCTTGGATGGAGCTGGAAAGCAGAACAGAGAGAGTCCTGGAGGAGCAGAGCTGGGCTGCTGAGCCTCACAAGGCTCAGGGTGCTCAGTGTGCCAGGATTGAAGGCACAACAGAGAGAGTCCTGAGGAGCAGAGCTGGGCTAGTGATCCTCACAAGGCTTAGGTGCTCAACTTACCCCTCTCCTTATGTATACTAGTTGTTAATTAGCTGCTAATGAGCTTAATTAAGCACCTGTTTGCTTGGTCTTAGGCTTCATGCAAGCAACCTCAAGGCCCAAGCTCGATATCAAAGCCTCAAGGACTGAATATGATCTCTATGGCATGGAACAGCTTATTTTGACTCACACTAGGACACACGGGTAGTGAAAAATTGTCTGAATCCAAAATCCATGTTTCAGAACATAGCTTTGTATCCTGTCACTCAAATGAGCAGAGTCAAGTGGACCAGTGAGCAAATGTGCTTCTGTATCACTGGCTAGAGATCAGCACTTTATTTACAATTTAGCAGTAGCACATCCCTCAGGGAGTACTAGGAAGTATCTGGGATTCCTTACAACAGTTTGATTGCTGATAGGAAATGCATCTCAGTGGAACATGAGTGGAAATGCCTTCCATAGCTCAGCACTTTAAAAGGGATATAAATGCTCATTTAGACATTAATTTGGCATCTAAGTACAGCTGTGGAAAGCAGTGGAAGCTCCTTGTAGCTAGGGCTTAGCCATTAGCAATGCATGAGGAGTGCATGGTCAAGACACCTAGACATGCAGTTAAGTGCTTTTCCTTTGGTGTAAAATGCATGCCTGTTTTCTCTTTAGGTCAAATGTTATAAGTACTGGCCTGATGACACAGAAGTTTATGGAGACTTCAAAGTGACTTGTGTAGAGATGGAGCCCCTTGCAGAGTATGTCGTCAGGACCTTCACTCTGGGAAGGGTGAGCACATTGGCACAGAATCACAGAACCAGTCAGGTTGGAAGAGACCTCTAAGATCATCAACTCCAACCATCTACCTATCACTCCCATACCACTAAACCATGGCTCTAAGTAGAACATCTCTATGTCTCTTAAACCCCTGCAGGGATGGTGACTCCAGCACCTCCCTGGGCAGCCTGGGCCAAGACTTAACAACCCTTGCAGTGGAGAAATTCCTCCTGACATCCAATCTAAACCTCCCCTGGTGCAACTTGAGCCCATTCCCTCTCATCCTTTCACTGTTAATGCTGGAGAAGAGACTTACCCCATCTCACTCCAAGCTCCTTGCAGGGAGTTGTAGAGAGTGAGAAGATCTCCCCTGAGCCTCCTCTTCTCCACACTAACCAACCCCAGTGCCCTCAGCTGCTCCTCATAACACTTGTGCTCTAGACCCTTCAGCAGCTTTGTTGCCCTTCTCTGGACACACTCTGTGTCCTTCTTGGACTGAGGGGCCCAAAACTGAACCTAGTAGAAAGGCTTGGCAAAATACTGTTCCCTAGTAGCAAGGAGCATGGAGGATGCTACTCTTGGCTCATCTTCTAGTCCCATACCAAATCCCTCTGGCTGTTTAGAAAGTCCAGAGTGTAGGCAGCCTTAGGGCACTGTGGGAGCAGCATCCAAAGCCATGTGTCACTGTGGGATTTTGGGTTTGCCCAGAAATGTTGCTTGCTCCTGTGTGTCAGCCACCTCCTGTCTGTGGCCACACTCGTGAGCTGAGCTCAAGGGCAGAGTTGAGTCAAGTGTGCCACCTCTGCCCTGGCTGCTGCTGAGCCAATCTCACTTCAGCAAAGAACAAACTCTGCCAGTGGTGTTGTGGTCTTCTGGTAAATCATTAGACTTCACTGGAAATGGCTTAGGTCTCATTGTCTTGATTAGCAACACTTGTGCCAAACCTGTGTGAATTGAATCCCAGTCTATTAATAAAAGAGAATTAAAATCCAATGAGGCAAACGCTGTTCATGGCAAAAGTCATAACAATTACCAACTTCAAAATGAAAAGAAAATGACATCTTTAAGCCCTGTCTTGTTTTTTCCTTTAAATAATTGGGTGAAAGGCTGAAACCAGCATGTGCATTCTCTCAGTGTGTTAGCATTATTTGAGGAAAGCATCTCTAGTCTATGAAATACTTGGAATTTCATAACCTTTTATAGTGTTGTTTTCTTTTTGTTGCAGAGGGGCTACAATGAAATCCGTGAAGTAAAACAGTTCCATTTCACTGGCTGGCCAGATCATGGAGTTCCTTACAATGCCACAGGCTTGCTTTCCTTTATTAGGAGAGTCAAATTATCTAACCCTCCTAGTGCAGGGCCTATTGTTGTCCATTGCAGGTGTGTATAGAAGAGGTAAACTGATTTGATGTGTGTGTGTGTGATTATTTCCAGTAGTCTCTTGTGAAGCATCCATTATTTTGGAAGTGGTTTGGTTTTGTTGTTTGGGTTTTTTTCCCAATGTTTGGGAAATAACTAGATTCTAATCCATTTTTCCTAAAGAAAATAGCCAGGGATTTTCTTTTCCCTGCAGCAGGTAAATCAGATGTTACTTGAGGCTAATCATTTAGGTAGCCTACCACAATTTTGTGACAGCAATCAAGTGTAGATGGAGCTGCTCTGAGAATATCTGGACAGCTTATTAATTGAAAGCAAAGTAAACAAGCAGATGAAGGAAGATGGAATGAGGTTAGTGCCAATAAATAGAGAGTATTGTTTTTCCTGTGCAAGTTTTGGGTTGTTAGGACACAGTCTTTTGACAGATAGAATTTTCTCTCAGCACTGTGAAATGTTTTCATTGCATTCTATAGATAAAGTTACTCAGCTTTATGGATTTTAAGACATGCAAAAACTGTCCATGACTTTATAGAAAACCAGAATAATCAGTTCTTCTAACTGGTGTTAATTATGCTGCCTGAACCAGCTTAGAGCTTGGCTGGCAAAACATACATTGGAGTTTCTTATTGCAATATAGAACTTAAAAATCATCCTAGTCTTATTAAAGGAAGAAGATCAACCCAAGATCTGTCATACTTTGAAGTGCATGAGCTTCATCATCCTCCAGATTTCAGTTTAACTAGCTTTTGCTTTTCTACTTTAAGTATTGTTCTGGGTGATAAAAGAAAGAAAACAAATTATTTTGCTTGCTGTTACTTAGTAGGACAAATCTGATGGAAAAGGGTTGTTTGGGGCACATTAAGAGCTTCAAAGAGCACTATGAAGAGAAGGAAAGGAGATGAAAATGAGATCGGGGTTGTGATGAAAGAACTGGATGACTGTAACAATGCTCTCAGTGATGGGTTTATAAAGTTTATAGGTGTTTTCCATGGGGCTATTCCTAACAGAATCTGCTGATTCTTTTCAGTGCTGGTGCTGGAAGGACAGGTTGTTACATTGTGATTGATATCATGCTAGATATGGCAGAAAGAGAAGGTGTTGTGGACATCTACAACTGTGTCAAAGCTTTGCGGTCCCGGCGCATCAACATGGTCCAGACAGAGGTATGGCACTGCACCTTCCCAGCACCTGGCTAGTGGTAAACCAGCTTTAGTATTAAGCTGAGGAGAAACTTGTTTGCAGTGCAGGTGCCAGAGCACTGGCCCAGGCTGCCCAGGAGCCTGTGGAGTCTCCTTGTCTGGAGCCATTGCAGAGCTGCCTGGACACATTGCTGTGTGAGCTGCTCTAGGTGCTCCTGCTCTGGCAGGGGGGTTGCACTACATGATCTTTCTAGGGCCCTGCCAACCCCTAATATTCTATGATTCTATGATGCTTTCTTTCTGAAAGGTGCCTTCCAACCTAAATTATTCTCTGATAGGTTAGAATTTCACTGTTGCTCAGACAGGAGCAGGCAGTAGCCTTCTTGAGGGGTTACCTCTACTGGGAAGCACTGCTCAATGCAAACAGCACCCAGAGCAAGTTCTTGTGATGGTCATCTAGAAAACAGTTGATGGGAATGGCAATATAGAATCATTAAGGTTGGAAAAGACCTCTAAGATCATCAAGTCCAACTGTCCACCCACAAAGCCATGTCATCAAGTGCCATGTCTGTGTGGTGTGGGATGGTGACTCCACTACTGCCCTGGCAGCCTGTTCCAATGCCTAACCACTCTTGCAGTGAATAAGTTATGTCTAATATCCTACCTGAATCTCCCCTGGCACAGCTTGAGGTCATTTCCTCTTCTCCTCTCACTGTTAACTATGGGAGAAGGGACCTACCCCCACCTTACTCCAATCTCCTTTCAGGGAGTTGTAGTGAGTGAGAAGATCTCCCCTGAGCCTCCTCTTCTCTAGACCAAACAACCCCAGTTCCCTCAGCTGCTCCTTATAACACTTGTGCTCTAAGACAAGGCAGCTCAGGCTGTAGAGCCCAAATATGACCATGTTCCCTGGATTTGTGCTGTAAATAACCTCACTGGTACCTACAGTAGTGAGGTGAGGTTGGCACAGTCCTAAAATAGATTTACATCTATTACTTTTGGGGTGAATTACTATAATAAGCAATGGGTAAAAATTGACAGGAGGCTTGATTGAAATAGCAATGCACTTGTCTAGGGCTCAGGATACCTCAAGGCAAGTGAGAAGAACAAAAAAAAAAACCAGGAAGAGATGCTGTTTCTGTTGGGACACACTTGAGTTTATTACTGCCCTAGAGCTGCAATGTGCCAAATAATTGCTAATCACACTAATAGGGCTTGAAGCAATTTCCACTTTCTGCTACTATTTTACAGGGCTGAAAGCTATTTGTAAGAACATCCCAAGTCAGAGGCACGTAGGCAGAAAACCACCAGCACCAAAAGAGAACTGAAAACCTCCCCTTAAAGAGATTGCTGTGCCTGCTCTCTTCAGTTTTACTGAATTGAAATGGCTTCTGAAGAAAACATCCTTGTCAACTGCAGCCCAGCTAGAGCAAGATTGTGCTTGTGCTAAACTGTTATTTAATGAATTGATGGACACTGCCTCAAATGAGTTTTACAGTGGGCAGGGGATGTGTTTATCCTCAAAGAAAGGAAGATCTGTTGTTTTGAAATGGCTGTAATCCTTCTTTTTCTTTCTTTGCCTAATTTGGTAGGAGCAGTACATCTTTATTCATGATGCCATTCTAGAAGCTTGCCTGTGTGGAGAAACTGCCATTCCTGTCTGTGAATTCAAAGCTGCTTATTTTGATATGATTAGGATAGATTCTCAGACAAACTCCTCGCATCTCAAAGATGAGTTTCAGGTATTCACAGGTTCCTCCTGGCTCTGCATGTGACAGCAATATTTCTTTTTGCCTCTAGGTACACTGAATTTGTTTTAAGGGAAAGGGTTTTTCATGTCATATTGATAGCATTTGGGCCCTTACTTTTAGTCCCCAAAATAAAGCCCCTGTGTTTATCTGCTTTTCAAAGTTGGTTTCGATATGGAATATCTCCCTTTGGAATGAAATCACAATATCTGTTGGGAATAAAAAGCACTGCCTGGGAACCAGAGAGAAGTTTGGCTTGCATTTCCACAGCTCTTTAGGGCTCCTCTTTGTTTCCTTCCTTGAGGAGGAGCTGGTGTCACGCAGAATGTGTTCAGTGGTACCTTTTCCACCTCCCCCTTGAGAAGCCCCAGCGCAGCTATCAATCAGCTAGGACCTCTTATTTCCTTATGCCTCCCATTTGCCCATAATGCAATCTTTTTTCCTCTTAATCCTTGGAGAAATCTCTGTTGGTTCAGCATCCTAAAGGCAGCATCCTGTCTCCCTTAGACCCTGAATTCTGTGACCCCACGGCTGCAGGCAGAGGACTGCAGCATAGCCTGCTTGCCAAGGAACCACGACAAGAACCGCTTCATGGATATGCTGCCACCTGACAGATGTCTGCCTTTCTTAATTACTATTGATGGGGAGAGCAGCAACTACATCAATGCTGCTCTTATGGATGTAAGAGACTGTCTTCTTTGTTGCTGTAGCGTGTCCTGTAAAGCTGTGTAACGTGAGAGGGAGCACTCGCTGCTTTGAGAAAGGCTTCTTCTTTCTTGCTGTAGTTTAAACAAGGAAAGGAGGGTGGAGGGGAATGGGTAAGAAACCCCAGCAGCTTGTGGGGCTTGTTCAGTGAGTTTGTTATTGTAGAATCACAGACTTATTGAGGTTGGAAATGATCTCTAAGATAGAATCGTAGAACAGGCTTGTTCAGTAGGTTTGTTGTTGTAGAATCACAGAGTTACTGAGGTTGGAAATGATTTCTAAGATAGAATCCTAGAACAGTTCCAGCTGGAAGAGACCTTGAAGGTCATGAGTCCNTCCTCAAGTCCAACTATCCAACCAACATCCTCATGCCACTAAACTGTGTCACCAAGTGCCACAGCTACACTGCAGGTTTTTGAACCCCTCCAGGGATAGTGATTCCACCACTTCCCTGGGTAGCCTCTTCCAATGCCTGACCACTCTTGCAGTAAGCATTTTTCCTGATATCCAGCCTGAACCTCCCTTAGCACAACTTGAGGCCATTTTCTCTTGTCCTGTCACTAGTCCCCTGGGAGAAGAGGTCAACCTCTCCCCTTTTCAATAGCATTGGTCTCCTGCTGGGTCTCCTGCACAGGATGCCTGAAGCAGAGATGCTCAGCAGAGCCCTGAAGAGTGTGGACATTGAACAGAAACAGGGTTTGGGCTGTAGCAAAGCAGGAGGCAAACCTGAGCAGAGTCACCTCTTTGTTCTTACTGGAGACACTAGTGTATTTTTAACCTCAGCTTTGGTGAAGTCTGGTGTCATT
Source organism: Bucco capensis (assembly GCA_013396975.1). Lineage (NCBI taxonomy): Eukaryota > Metazoa > Chordata > Aves > Piciformes > Bucconidae > Bucco > Bucco capensis. The sequence goes on from VWZO01019935.1 coordinate 142,110, forward strand.
GATGTCACAGCTTTGTATGTCACAGCTTTGTTCTATTTCTATGTTGGTTTTTCTTTCTGCTGCAGTGTTGGAGTAGAAGTTAAGTACTTCCTCTCCCAGTGCTAATCAAGTTGTTTGCCTTCCCAGAGCTACAGGCAGCCAGCAGCTTTTATTGTCACCCAGCATCCTTTACCAAACACTGTGAAAGACTTCTGGAGACTGGTGTATGACTATGGCTGTACTTCTCTTGTGATGTTAAATGAAGTTGACTTAGCACAGGTAAGTTTGGGCCTTCAGTTTTCCACGTGCCCTCACACGCTTTTAATCGCTTTGCATCCACTAGAAGATCAAAGTGCAAGTTATTCCCTGCTTTACACCAACTAATTAGCACTCAGTAAAGGTTCAGCGTGGTGTCTGCAAGGCTCGTGTTGTAACTTGCTGTTGTTTTACACCAAACCAATTGTTTTATAGCAGTTGATGTAAAATGTTGCCTGTTTTGCTCTGGCCCAGGGCTGCCCCCAGTACTGGCCTGAGGAGGGGATCCTGCGCTATGGTCCCATCCAAGTGGAGTGCATGTCCTGTTCCATGGACTGTGATGTCATCAACAGGATCTTCAGGATATGCAACCTAACAAGAGTAAGCATCACCCTTAGCACAGAATCCTGGAATCATGATGGTTGGACAAGATCTCACGCTCACCGCTAATCCATCTCCCCAAGCATCATATCTGCATGCATGGGTTTGGAACTCTTCCAGGGATGGTGATTCCACCACCTCCTTGGGCAACCTGTGGTGGGTGAAGAAATTCTTTCTAATCCTAGAATCCTAGACTGGTTTGGGTTNCTGCAGAGGAGCAGAGTGCAGTGGCAGATCCAGCAAACCTGATCCAGCAGGTTTGCAGTTCTTTTTACTCTTTGTCCAACCTCAATTTGCTTTGAGAATGTTAGGGGTTGGAAGAGACCTCTGGAGATCATCTAGTCCGACCACCCCTGCAAGGGCAGTTCATGCATCAAAGCCAAAAGTATGGCCTTTCATTTCTGTGAGACTAATAATAAAACAGTGATGGTTTTAATTGATTTTTGATGGTAAGGATAAAAACTCTTGACAGAATTTAGCAAAGTTTCCTTGGACATCTTCCTTGAGCTCAAGTGATATGAAATCACTTTAGATTTTACACTTTAGTAGAGATGCTACCATGCAGTCATAGAATCAGACTGGTTTGGGTTGGAAGGGGTGTTAAAGATCATCTCCCTCCACCCACACTGCCACAGACAGGGATGCCTCCCACTAGTCCAGGTTGCCCAGGGTCTGTCCTTGAAAACTGCCAGGGATGGAGCATCCATAACATCTCTGGGCAACCTATGCCAGCGTCTCACCACTCTCCAATTAAAGAATTTCTTCCTAACTCCTTATGTCTCTCCTCTTTCAGTTTAAAACCATCACCTCTTGTCCTATCACTATCTGCCTGTGTATAAAGTCTCTCTCCCTCTTTTTTGTAAGCTCTCTTTAAGTATTGGAAGGCCACAATGAGTTCTCCCTGGAGCTTTCTCTTCTCCAGGCTGAACAACCCCAACTCCTTCAGCCTGTCTTCCTAGTGGAGGTGCTCCAATGTGTACATATAATATAAACACTTAGTTTTCATGTTAGTTGTCTATTTTGTTGTTCTAAACCAAGATGTAAAGTTGCCATATTGACCTAAAGACCTTTGCTTTCTGTCAGCCTCAAGAGGGCTATCTGATGGTGCAGCAGTTCCAGTATTTGGGATGGGCTTCTCACAGAGATGTACCAGCTTCCAAGAGATCCTTCTTGAAGTTAATTCTCCAAGTTGAAAAGTGGCAAGAGGAATGTGAAGAAGGGGAGGGTCGAACCATCATCCACTGCCTGTGAGTAGCTGAGAGAAAGCCAAATACTCAAGTGGCTGCTCTTCAAATTAATGCTTAGAAATGAGGTCTTATTTATCACAGAATCACAGAATGTTAGGGGTTGGAAGGGCCGTAGAAAGATCATCTAGTGCAACCCCCCTGCCAGAGCAGGATCACCTAGAGCAGCTCACACAGCAATGTGTCCAGGCAGCTCTGCAATGGCTCCAGACAAGGAGACTCCACAGGCTCCTGGGCAGCCTGGGCCAGTGCTCTGGCACCTGAACTGCAAACAAGTTCCTCCTCAGCTTAATACTAAACCTCCTGTGCTCCAACTTGCTCCCATTCCCTCTTGGCCTACCATTGGATGCCATGGAGCAGAGCCTGGCTCTCTCCTCCTCACACTCACCCTTCCCATATTTCTAAGCATTGCTGAGGTCTCCTCTCAGTCTCCTCTTGTCCAGGCTGTATCCAAGCAGTATCCTTAAGGCTACGTTCCTTTACACATGCCTTTGTTTCTCTTGCTGAAAATATAAGAGGGGAAAAATAAGTACCACTGGTTCTTTATGCTGGCATTGGGTCCACCTTCAGACTTGTCAGGTCAAGTTACCATGGCAATGAGTATTTTGGGCATAGAATCATTTAGGTTCTAAGACTTCTAAGGTCAGCAAGTCCAGCTGTCAGCCCAACAGCCCCATGCCACTAAACCATGTTGCTAAGTTCCACCTCTGCATGGTTTTGAACCCCTCCAGGGATGGTGATTCCACCACTGCCCTGGGCCAATGCCTAACCACTCTCTCAGTGAAGAAATTGTTCCTAATATCCAAGCTGAACCTCCCCTGGCACAACTTGAGGTCATTTCCTCTTGTCCTATCACTAGTCACTTGGGAGAAGAGACCAAGCCCCAGCTCACTTCAAGCTCCTTGCAGGAAGCTGGAGAGAGAGATAAGGTCTCTCCTGAGTTTCCTCTTCTCCAGACTAACCAACCCCAGTGCCCTCAGCTGCTCTTCATAAACCATGATGTGTGTTGTCTGTTCCTCTACATGAGAGCATGTTTTTCAGGTCCCAGAGAATGACCAATCTCTCTTCTGCCTGATTGAAATATAAAGTTTAAAACTTAAGAATTGAATTACTCATTCCTCCTTACTTTAAAACAAAAAGGCTTCTATTTAAATATCCAGAATTAACTTGTGGCTCCTTTCTGCCCACCCCTCCTCATTATCCCTGGCTAATTTAAACTTGAGAAGATTAAGTAGCTACCTTAAATTCTTTGAAATGGAGATTAAAGTAGTTCAGAAGTATCCCCCAAAGGTCAACAAGATACAGGATCAGTGATGCCTTGGCATTAGTCTGGCTAGATAATCCTCCTACCATAGGATCATTTAACTAAGTCTCTTTTCAGAACTAAAGGGAAAAATGTTGTACTTGCCATTGAACTGAGCTTTTTACTTCTAATCCTTCTGTAAATTAGGCTGTAGCATAGCTGGGCATCATGGTGGGCTCTAAGATTCAGGAGAAGTGATTGAGAGGAAGATCAGAAACAGCAAAATATCTCCAAACCAAACCTACCAGAGCTGCAAGGAGCTTCCTGAAGCCTCCCTCTCCCTGTGGGAGTTGCTCATGCTTAGAAGAGGGAAAGAAATGTCTTTTGGATGTTGTGGTGAGGTTTAAGCAACTCTTTTCCTTGCCTACAGAAATGGTGGTGGCAGGAGTGGGATGTTCTGTGCCATTGGCATTGTGGTGGAGATGGTGAAAAGGCAGAATGTGGTGGATGTTTTCCACGCCGTGAAGACTTTGAGGAACAGCAAGCCCAACATGGTAGAAACTCCGGTAAGGCACCAGCTGCTCAGGGATCTCAGCTCAGCTCTGGGTGAGCTGCCTGTGCTCACACAACACAGCAAACCTCTGGTGGGCCACAAGAAGAAAAGGACATGCATACATGTATATTTATAGCTCTCTCTATATTTACACAGGCAGATAACTCTACATAGAGCCACAGAATCAGGAAGGTTGGAAGAGACCTCTAAGCTCATCCAGTCCAAGCATCCCTAGCACTGCCATGCCACTAAGCCATGGCCCTAAGGAGAGCA
>VWZO01019935.1:146211-203121 GCA_013396975.1 Bucco capensis
AAACCATTGCCCCTTGTCCTTTCCCTGCAGGCCTTTGCAAACAGGCCCTCTGCAGCCTGCTTGGAAGTTCCCTTTAGGTCCTGGAAAGTACCTAAATATGAGTTTGAGGTTCTTGGGCTCTCCTTGTAGTGCAGAGTGAGCAGAAGCTGGTTTGATTCATGATGTGCTTGGGAAAAGTTCCATCCCAAGGTGCAAATTGATGGAGTGTAGAGAGAAGTCAGCATCAGGAGAGGCCAGGCTAAGCATTGATGCTGCTTTGCCTGGACCATGCTTTTCACAGGAAACATTCTGAGCTAGCAGAATGCTCTTTAATCTCCTAAAGAACTTATTGGAAGAGAAGTTGTAGTGTGTTGTGTTTGCACAGACCTGTCTTCAGAATTTTGTGGAGTAAAGCATTTCTTCTGCATAGAAATAAGCTGTATAGTCCAGATTAGTAGCTGGAGGTGTCAATATTTTGCTTTTTAATAGCAACTGCTGCTTTAGAAGCTGGACTGGCTAATGGTAGTGTTTGATACTTAGATTTGTAGTCATCAAAATGATAGCTCAGAGCTTTAAATTCAAAGGCTTGGAGCTAGGAAGCTGGAAATGAAGAAGCTTCATTGTTGTGCATCATTTCCATCCCTTGCCACCACAACAGGGATTAAGAAGATGGTTAAAATGTGAACAGACAGAGTAGAAATGAAGAAGATGGTTAAAATGTGAACAGAGCATCCTAGCAACAGTGACATTGGGCTAGGTGTTGCTAGGTTTGCCACAAATCCTCTGCACTTTGCTGTGCCTTAGACATCTTGGGACACCCCACAGAGAATTGCTGCCTGGATTCCAGTTCACTGCTGTGAAGAAAACAGAGCAGATCCCATGGAAAATCACTTGTGTCCCTGGCAAAGGGAGGACAAGGTTGTGTTCCTGAGCAGTGCTCTGTAAACTTACGCATTTTGTCTCAGAATTGTGCTCAATTCCACTGTAGCTTGAAGCTGCACTTAGGGACTTTGTGTCGGTTGGTGTTTCCATTGTGTGGGTTTTGATTCAGAGCTCTTCTTCAACAGCAGCAGCTGTGGGGGAAGAAAACAAAGCAGGAAAAGCAATATATAACCCTGTCATCTGCCCTACATTCAGCAGCAGGATCAGACAAGAGCAATGAACAGTGCAGTAAAGCCTTGAAGACATCCTCACCACTTCCTCCTGCTCATGGATCGCTGCTGGCTTCCTCTGCAAGCCCAAATCAATCACAAAAGCATGTTTGTTTGTGTTAGTTCACAGGGACAATAGAGATGGGATTCATTTCCTTGGGTTTTCTTCTCCTCTCTCCCCAAGTATCAGCTCTGAGCAGCAGCCTCGTTAAGGAGAGATTCTAACCATGATGAAATTTGGAGTTTTAACTTCTTTTCACTCTACATTTGATCTCTTGGATGTGACAGTGACAGGGATGTACAAATGGGCTGTGGGCCCAGAGCAGCTTTGGGTGACAGCTCAGTATTCCCTAGCCATTCCCTGGCCATCCAAGCAGCAGGCACTGCTTAAGGTGCTCAGGAGCATTTCTAAGTAGAAATAGGGTAGCAGAGTGGAGATGCTTTCACTGCAAGAATGCTCTGACTGATGGGAGGAGAACTTGTCATGTTTGAATAAGCACTTCAGAAGCTGGGAAAAAAAAATCAGAGAAGCAATTCCTTGCATGTCATGGATTTTAGGGGATTTTTTTTCCACTTGGTTGGCTAGGGTGAGTTTTTTAATCAGAGTTGCATAGTAAGAAATACAAAAAGCAACCCCAAGCACATCAGGCTTGAAGTTAAAATTGCAGAGTAGTTAGCAAGGACCTTTCTTATTTGAAGACATTGCTGCTAATGCTTTAGAATCTTAATTTAACTTCTTTTTTTTTTCCCCTTATAGGAGCAATATCGTTTCTGCTATGATGTTGCACTGGAATATTTGGAATCCTCCTAGTGGGAATGGAATGGATGGGACAAAGTTCACCAAATAACCTGACTCTCAATCCTACACTGTTTTGACAACAGTTCTTGATCCTGTGAAGAAAGATTTTAGGGGAAGGAAGGGTGGGGTGGGGGGAAAGGGGTTGGGGAGGGGCTTTGGAATTTTAAATGCAAAGTATTTTTCTTATGAAGTTGTGTATCTTAATAAAAGAACTCAATCTGTTTCTATGCTTGTATACAGTTATCAACATTTAGTGCCACAGAACTCCTCGTGTTTGATGAGAGCCAGAGGCAGAAGAGATTGGCTCAGGATGAGGACTTTCCAGTGGTTGTAGCTGCAGCCACCTCTCAATTCCCAGCTGTTGCATGGATCAATATTTCCTAGATGGTGTTGATTTTGATTTCCTTTGGGGTTTGTTTTTTTTTCTTCCTTTTGATACATTGTTGAAGTACAATAACAGTGCAAATGGATAATAAGGTTCATTCTTTATATGTTTCCAGTGATGCATATATATATATATATATATATTATATATATAGTAAAAAAAAACAAACAACCCACAAAAAACTGGCTTATTTTGTTTTAATGTGCAATGATGGCTGGATCACATAAAGATCTTTATAAAGAAACTTAACCATAAGCCAAAGACTCAAGTGTAAATATGTCTATATGGAGAAAGCACATGTATTTATTGTTTACTTGCATTCCTTTTTTGGATGGCTGGAAAAAAAAAAGAGAGAGAGAAAAGAGAAAAAAAAAGAATCATTTTTCTTGAAGAAAGCTTTTTTTGCTGAAATGGAGTGTAAACAATTTTTGTAGTTTATTTTTTGTATGTTTTAGTGTAAGTAGAAGACATCCTTTTTATGCATAGGCCAAGAAAACATTGGTATAGTGGTTTTGTTGTGTACCTGCTTGTGATGCAAATCCATGGAAACAACCCAGTTCTGGAAAGTCTTTAACTGCAGGACCAAAATCAAAGCATTTTCCTGAAAAATCTATAGGGTGTTTTTACCACAGTTGAATTAGTGAAGTACTGCTCAGAAGAAAAAAAAAACTATGGAAGGAAGGGCACACATCCCAATGGCCTTGGCCAAGATTGGGAGGGATTTGGAAGCACCATGAAGATTGTAAGGGAACCCAATTGTTTCCCCAAGCACAGGAGAAATGCCAGAGAAAAGAGAAGGCTCTGCAGCTGCCCTTCAGGGTAAAAAAAAATAGGATTTGTTGAGCAAATTGTACAATGAAGCAATGTTTATTTTGATGTTTACAGCCATGTAACCTCTGCTTCCAAGAAAGCAACCATTTGAATAAACCAATGCCAGCTCCTGATGATAGTTGTAGTGTACAAAATATTACTGTGCTTTGGCTGAGCTTGTATCCATTTGTTCACCAGGTCTCCTCTATTCTACCAGCTCCAATCATTCCAAGTCTCTTGTTGGTCTTTTTTTAGAACTGACAGTAAAAATGATAAGGTGCTTTTAAATAATCTGTAAAGTAAGAGTGAATTAAACTTTAATTATTTAAAGGTGACTTTATATTCTTTCCTATTTTGATGCTCTCTCACTTACTGTCCTTCTGAAGGAATCATTCTTAGCTGGGAGATGATATATTTGGATAAGGAGAACCTCAAAAGGAAATTGTTTTCCACTCCAGTGTTTCAGGGAATATTTGAGAAGACTCCATGTCCTCTCTATATCCTAAGTTTCTTCCTTTACTTCAAAGACATGGAATTGTGTTTAGAGAATTCTGCTTCCCAGGCTTTTTGAGTGCCTCCATCTCTTATTGCATAGCTCCACCTCATCCAGCTGTGGGGGGGAAAAGTCTTTTGGTCACCCGTGCCTACAAACAGCAAGGTAAAGAAATCAGGTTTGGAACTGTTCCTTGGGGCTGGGTTCTTAATACTTAAAATTGCTCTTTTTTTCCCCCCTTCTTTTGCTAAATTGGAAAGCAGATTATAAGCAAGAGAACTGCAGCAGCTTTCTGTGTGAGGCCATGGTGTCCAAGTCACTTGGGCAGGCAGAGTGCTGGCTCTGTCAGATCAAGCTAGCTGCCAGCTCACCATTTCTGTGCTGACAACACACCTGCTGCATCCAGCCTGGCACATAGAGGAGTGTCTGGCACTAGAAGGAATTGGACTCTGGAAGAACCTTCCTCTGTTGTCCATAAAAGATGTTGAGGAGATGAATCTAGAAGTGGAGATTCACTTTTTTTCTGGTAGGTGAAATGAGTGACTCCTAGGGTTGGGGAAATGCAAAAGCCACGTTCCATCCTGACCAGAGGGATATAAAGGTATGTTATATAAAGGTATATTTTAGGGTTCTCTCAAGCCAAAGACAGTATTAAAATCAGCTTTTTGGTATAAAATTGGGAAGAGTTGGCAGTTTGCTTTCGTTGTGGCAGCTCTTTCCCCTCTCCTATCTCACTCAGTGGCAGCTTTGGGCTCACCAGCTCTGTTCCCTTGTCCTCTGTTCCATTGTCCTCTTCTTACACCTTTAGGAGACAGAAGAAAGAGAAGTGGGAGGACTATGAGAACTTGTCCCAGAGGGAGAACAGATATTTCTGATGGAGGGAGAGAAATATTCCTGACCTTGGGCACTTGAGGAGGGGAAATATTTTCCCCACCAGCCCTGGTATTGCAATGTGTCACCAGCTCCTGCCCTGGAGCAGTCTATAGCTTTCAGACTCCTGCTTAAAATCTTTCTGCTGGCTACTGCCCTTGCTGAAATATTAGGACAGAGTTGGTCAAGTGGCTACAGTCTCCAAGGTACACAGGTTCTGCTTTCCTCCATGGCAGAAGATGGAAGATTGGACCAACACGAGCAGTGAAGATGGAGACAGCAAATGGGCATCAAGTCAGAACACAAAGAAGAATGGAATATATGAAGCTGAAACTGGTCTAATGTCACAACAAGAGGAACCAAAGGAGTGGACAAGTCCCCAAAGCCATCATTGCTCTGCGCGAGAAGGTATTCTGTGTTCTGAAACAGAGAAGTGATGACTCCTGTGTCCTAGTCTCCATGGCTTCTAGTGGAAGGAGTTCTGAGTGTCAGTTTGGATGCTTTGGTTTATTTCCTGTAGAGCAATAACCAAAAGGGATGTGTTCAAACTATCTGGGTTTCTCCCTAAAGAACTGGATCTTAGGATCCAGAGTGGAAGAACTGTCAGGCCTTGAGCATCTTAAAGCCTTGGAAGTGCCTAAAGCAATCTCATGGTGATTGACTGCTAAAAAGAGCATCCTGAATCTGCTTCCCCTGCTCCCAGTGCCCCAGCTCCAGCAGAAGTGACCCAGCTGTTGACCTTTTATCCAGGTCCTGAGAGCTCAGACCCCAGCTGGTGGATGAGATCCTAGAGTTGGCATTTCCTGCTTCCTAGGGAAAGGAAACAACGTCTTTGAAAGAGAATCACAGAATCCTTCTGCTTGGAAGAGGCCTTTAAGATCCTCAAGTCCAACTGTTAACCAGCACTGCCAGGTCACCACTAAACCATGTCCCTCAGCATCACATCTCCATGGCTTTTCAACCCCTCCAGGGATGGTGACTCCAGCACTGCCCTGGGCCAGGCCTTGACAAGCCTTTTGGGGAAGAAATTGTTCCTAATCTCCAACTTAAACCTCTCCTAGTGCAACCTGAGGCTGTTTCCTCTTATGCTAGCACTTGTTCCTTGGGAGAAGAGACTAACCCTGACCTCAGTCCAACCTCCTTTCAGGGAGTTGTAGAGATACCAAACCTACCTGGAGGCAATCCTGGGCAAGGCTTTGCCTTCCTGGAAAACAGTTCCAGGAATGAGTTTGGAGCTTGAAGCTTAGAATCCTCAGCATATGCCAGCAGTTCCTGGGATTGATTTCACTCAGGTAATAGTATTCTGTAGTTCATGGTGCATCCTTGCCTTGTTCCATGAAGGAACACAAGATGCCTTAAGAGGAACATGAAAGCAAGAGTGTGCTCTTCCAAATGGGTTAACAATCACCCAAATGAAAGGTCTGAAAAAAGCCAGCTGGGAAAGCAATGGTAGGCAAGAGCTATGTCACTGAGCCTGCACCCTGAATGGCAATGTTAAAGGACAAGGCTGAGCAAAAGGCTGCAGGATGATTTCATGGCCAGGCCACCTGAACTGACAAATGCCTCTCTCCAGGGCCTCTTGGAAGCTTCATTCTGCTGCAGTGTCAGAAGAGACCCTGAGATCTCAGAACTCAATGTAAAAACTGCTTTTACAGTGCCCTGCTCTGGAGCCAAAAGAGAAAGAACTCATTTTCTGCTCTACTTTCCCTGTGTCACTTGCAGGGCTGAATGGAGGTAAGTGATCCTAATCTCACAAAAGAACCTTAATTGCCAGTGCTCTTCCTTTATTAAACAAAGTGCTTGTAACCTCTGCAGATCCAGAAGAGTCAAGGCTATCAGTGAATATTCACTTTTATTCACCTTCTGCCACTGAACAATCTGCTAGGATCTGTGTATCCTGGGGATGACATGCAGAGGTTTTGACCCCCATCAATTTCAACTTTATGCAGCAAAACCTCATCTTCAGCATTGTTTTGTTTTTTGTAACTGGAGGTTGAGCTGTTTCTAAATTATTTGGAGCTTGCTTTCTCTTTAGGCCTGAGGAAAAGAAGGATGTGAGCTTGTGGTGGTGGTTGACAGGCAGAAAGGTTCTTCTGGCCCAAGTTAATTCTTCCCCTGCTGTTGGGTTTAGAGTCCTAATTTATACAGAGCTTGACATGTGTGATGACAGGCACTATAGGATGCTTACCTAATAATCGTGTTTATTAACTGTGTCTTGGCCAACAAAGAACAGATGGGGTTTTGTGCCTTGTTGAGGTACCAAAGCTCGATTTCAGGAGTCTTTTGTAACCCCTTCTAGCTTCCATCTGGATCAGAAAATAGTCCTGACTTTACAAATCACATCAAGATCAATTTGAAAGCCCCATATGCTCAGAGGTTTGGGGTGGTTTTTTTACAGATCTCCACTAAGCCAGCAGGAAAAAATGAAATCTATGTTAAAAGCAGGAAGAAATTACACCAGCCACACACACAATCACAGAATCATTATGGTTGGAAGAGACCTCTAAGATTATCTAATCCAACCATCCCTATCACTCCTATACCACTAACCCAAGGCCCTAAGGAGAGCATCTCAGTGTTTCTTAAACCCCTCCAGGGATGGTGACTCCAGCACCTCCCTCTCTTCTGAACATGGAACCTCTTCTGCATGCCTTGGAATACCCTGGAGCTTTTGTTTTCTGTGGTAATGAGCATAAAAATGGCATGTGGCAGAAGACAGTAGCTGCAGATTGTGCTAATGTGCATCTCTTTCCCTGCCAGGTGCAGAGCAGTGTGAGCTCTTCCCATTTCACACTGGAAAACTTTTGTCTCTCTTTTGCTTTGCTAATCTTTTGTAGAACAGGGACTGAAACAGCACAGGATTTTACCTGAAATTTTGTCTTTTTTTTTTTGCACTCTGATAGCAATTATAAAACAGAGATTCTAGCACCTGTAGAGCTTCTCTCTCTTCAGGGAAGCAAGAGTAAGTTGGGTTTTGTAGCTCCCATGAAGCCAAACTCTGGTAAGTTTTGGAAGAGGTTTGTTTTCCTCAAGTCCCAGCAGGTGAAATCCCAGTTTATTTACAGTCAAGGATATTAAGCCTTGCTAATCATGTTGAATTAGTCTTTCTTCACAGAAAAACAGGATGGTTAAGGTTGGAAGGGACCACCACGTGTCATCTAGTCCAACCTCCCTGCTCTGGAGCACATTAGGATTGTGCCCAGATGGATTTGGAAGAAGACTCCACAAGCTCTCTGGGCAACCTGGGCCAGTGCTCAGTCACCCTCAGCAAAGTTCTCCCTCAGCTTTAGGTGGAACTTGTTGTGTCCACTTGCTGTATCCATAAGCAGGCACAAGAAACAGCCCATTTGGACTCACAGGCTGAACTCACTTCAGCACAGAACCTGCGGCTGTAACCTTTCTCCCCACAGACCCTGGGGCTGTAACCTTTTTCCCCACAGAATCTGGGGCTGTAACCTTTCTCCCCACAGAATCTGGTGCTGTAACCTTTCTCCCCCAGTTTCAGGATGAAGTTGTTGTGAAACTTGCTGGTGACACAGATTAGCAATCAAAGAATTGCCTGTATTTGCTGGAAAGGCTTGAAAGCAGCTGCTGGAGGAGTGTGTGTGCCTTCAGGTTGGCTTAGTAGGGGGGACCTGCTAGTGACCTTCCAGGACCTAAAGGGAACTTCCAAGCAGGCTGCAGAGGGCCTGTTTGCAAAGGCCTGCAGGGAAAGGACAAGGGGCAATGGTTTGAAATTGGAGAGGAGTAGATTTAAACTGGACATTAGAAAGAAGTTGCGCCCCACGAGGGTGGTGGAACACTGGCCCAGGTTGCCCAGGGAGGTGGTTGAGTTGCCATCCCTGGAGGCATTGCAGGTGAGGCTTGCCAGGGCTCTGGGCAAGCTGCTCTAGTTGGGGATGTCCCTGGCCACTGCAGGGGGGTTGGACTAGATGAGCTCCAGAGCTCCCTTCCAACCCAAATGATTCTGTGAACTCCCAGGCATAGGAATCTGCAGCCTTTTCTATTGCACAACATCATCTTGCTGAAGCTTTGGCAGATGCAGTTGCAGCTGCATAAATGGGTTGCTGCTTTCTTTCATCTTCTGACATGATGATGGTTCTCCAGCTTCCCTTGCACGGAGCAACACAGCAGTGTATGAGCAGCACTTCTCCCAGGTCAGGTAAGTTGAGGGATGAGGAGAAACATGGAGTATCAAAGCACAATAAGCATGGTATGGGTTCTTCTCACATTGCTCCTGCAGCAGGATGAGGTGGTTCAGGTGGTGTGACAGTCAGCTCTAGCTGCAGCTCTGAGAAAACAGCTCTGTGGTTTTTGCTGTGGCAAAGACTGTTGAAAATGGCTTGAAGAAGAAAAGAGGGAAGGGGAGCTAGGTTTTGTTTTTGCTTCAGTGTGCCTTCCTTTCTCTTTACTTCAGCTAGTAGCCTTGCTTCACACACAGAGCCTTTCTAAAATGATAGTCCTTCAAATGCTCTGAGTTGCAGCCTGCAATCTTAAATACAAGTTTAATTGTTGGTGGGATTGTGGATTAAAGTAGCATGCACAGGTATGGTGGATGCTAGAGTGCAGTCAAGGGGGAACTGCAATGGGCACAAGTCTTCCAGGATCTGCAGGGGCTACAAGAGAGCTGGGGAAGGACTTGTTAGGCTGTCAGGCAGTGCTAGGACTAGGGGAATGGATCCAAGCCGGAGGAGGGGAGATTTCAGTTGGCTGTTAGGCAGAAGTTGTTCCCCAGGAGGGTGCTGAGCCACTGTGCCAGGTTGCCCAGAGAGGTGGTGGCAGCCCCAGCCCTGGCAGTGTTGGGGCTGGGAGCAAGCTGCTCTAGTGCCAGCTGTCCCTGCCCATGGCACAGGGGTGGCACTAGAGGAGTGTTAGGTCCCTTCCAACCCTGACAATTCAATGAGTCTTCTCTTCTCCAGACTGAACAATCCCAACTCTCTCAGCCTGTCCTCAGAGGAGAGGTGCCCCAGCCTCTGAGCATCCTCATGGCCCTGCTCTGGACACCTTCCAGCCCCTCCACATCTTTCTTGTAATGAATCCTGTCATCTTTAAAGCTCTGTGGGCTTTAACAGCAATGCAAAGCAGCACAGGAAGAGGTTTGGTTAGTGATGTCCTAACCAACCTAGTTGGTTAACTCAATAGCAGCTCCTAGATGTTAAGAGAAGTGAAATAGGAATATGTGGACATATGTTCTCCTGGGTGTGTGGTGTAACAGACTTTGTGTTGTGACAGTTCCTGCAGTGTGCTGCACTGAAGTGATGTCGAAATGAGACTTAAAAATGAACTGGTAAAGGGAGTTTGGCCAAAATCTCCTTTCCCCCCCCAGCTTCCAATAGCTGGGGTCCTTGTGGGAGTGAGGAGATGTGCTTGTGCCTCTTTGCCATGGTGCTGGGTTAAAACACCTGGCTCAGGGACTGAATTCAGCAATACAATGTTCTGGGAGGACCATAACTGCCCCAAAATGAGTGAGGCAGCCCAAGTGACAAGCATCTCTGGAGTCAATTGCTTCCTTCACTCTTTAGGCTGTGTTTGCTCTAACTCTGCTTGCTTTGATTTTATTGTATTCTCTCTTCTAGGAGGACTTTGAATGGATTGGTTGATCTATTTCCCCCCACCCCTTTTTCAAGTCCATTGTCTTATAGGCTGCATTTCATCTCACTTGGCAAGCTTGGCTTGAGAGAAGCCAAGAAGAAGAAGCAGCAAGAAGCCAAGAAGCAAGGAGAACCTTGCTGTGTGGTTGAGTTGTGTAGGTGAGCAGAGAGCAGGAAAATAAATGAGCACAATGAACTTTGGTGGAAGGGATGGCTTTGCAGATCACAGCTTTCATCCTCTAGCCATGGCAAGTCTCTTGGAATTAATTTGTTGACATCATTCTGCCAGAATGCTTCCAAATCCATTCCGTAGAGAGATGTGAAGGGAGCCATAGACTTTGATGCTTCCAAATGTAGCTGTCTATCCACGTGGACTGTTTGCTAGATGTCACAACATGCTTAGCACCAGAAGGTCCAGGATGCTGTAGTATCCCCACAGGCTCTCAGCACCCCCCTGGCTTGGTATGGTGAGGAGAAGGAGAAGGGCCCAACTGCTGCACTGTCTGCTTCACCCAGGAGAACATGTGCTAGGAACACATTGAAGGAGATGCCCAAGGGTCACAAATGCTCTTGAATGTCAAATAAATGTAGATGCAGCAAACTGAAAAGAAGATGAAAGGCTGGCAGAAAGACTTTAACTCCAAAGTGAGAGCCTCAGGATGTTTCCACACAGCCTGTTTGAAATCTTAGCTCATTTTAATGAAACCTGTAGAGCAGGGCAAGGTGAAAGAGCCTTAGCTGGATGCTAACATATGCTCCATATTGCAAGGCTGCCTAGAAGAAGGCATGGATGCAGTATGTGCTGCTCAGTCAGTTCCCACTCTCCAGGAGAAGTAAGGAGGTTTATCATTAATCATTCAGGTTGGAAGAGACCTCTAAGATCATGAAATCCAACCATACCTATCACTTCCATACCACTTTGTCCTTAAGTAGAGCATCTCCATGTTTCTTAACCCCTTCCAGGCATGGTGACTCCAGCACCTCCCTGGGCAGCCTGGGTCAAGATATAACAATGAATTTTTTCCTTGTATCTAATCTAAACCTCCCCTGAAGTCATTGCAATTCAGTTTGTCAACCACATTGCTGAAGCTGTTTCCAAAATCAGGCCAAGCAAGAGGCTTCTGTGCACCTGATTGACAAAGGTTCCTATTCATGGTTTAAAAGGAGAAAAAAAATTAAGGGGAAAAAAAATTAAGGAGAAGAAAAAGGAGGAGAGAATGTTTGGTTGTGTATGTGTTTGCAGCTGATATTTCATTTCCAATAGAGATGAGCAAACATGCTCAGTGCCACCACTTCATCACTAATTTGCAAGTCAGCCAAGTCTGTCATTAAAGATAAATATTGAGGGTGACAAAAAGAAATTGGAGGGAACCATTATTGCAATCAATGTTTTGTTGATGTGTTTTCCTGGCTGCTTAAAGCAAACTCTGGGTTCTAACTGCTCTCATCCAAAGGGCTTATTAGTGCTCTTTCTTCTGCTAATGTAGACATTAAGGAGGGAAGGTGTGCCAGATGCCAGTTCTCTTTCTAGTTCTATTCAAGTTTGGTTTTTGCTGTCAGGGAAAGTCAAATTGTTTTGCTTCTTTTTCTGTAGAAAATTGTCAGTTGATAGGTGAAACTTCAGCAATAATTAGTGGAAGTCAGATGTGCAAATTCCATGGGGGGAAAATCAATCTTTCACAAATGTATTTAAATGAATTCAATGTCCTTTTCTTTGAACAGTGGCAGGGAGCACCAAAAAAAACCCCATATATATATATATATATATATATATATATATACACAGTATTTTGAACTCTTTTAACAGCATCTAGAAGCCTACATTGCCTCTTTAAAAATAAATTACAGCACACCCCACTCAAGAAATCACAAAGGGAGAGAGAGTGATGTTTAAAAGGAATTCAAAAGGATTGCTCCAACATGTCTCCAGCTGTCAAAAATGCACTGAAGATATGCCAAAAACATTTCAAAACACTTTTTTTTTTGTAATTGGAAGATATCTCAAGTCATTTTTTTCCTTCCCAATGTAAATCTTTAATGGACTTGTACATCTCCCTAAAAGTGTGGGATGGCTTTTCTCTTCATTTAGGTTCCTCCCTTTCTTTCTTTTTCCCTTCCTCCCCACAAGAAACCATAAAAATCAAATATTTAATGTAATCTGCAGAGGTGGTTGAGTTTGAATTTATTCCATTTTTTATGGGTTTTTTTGTTATTTTGGGGTTTTTTTAGAGTAGAAAACAAGTTCTGTGGTGACAGAGCTCAGGTCAGGCTTTGGAGATCTGGACACAAGGCATAATTCTTCCATAGATCTTGATCCATGGAGCCATGGATAAGTCACAAATTCTCTGCTTTGGGTTCTGCTTCTCCCAATTCCCAGAATCCCAGCATGTTAGGGGTTGGAATGGACCTCTGGAGATCCTCTAGTCCAATCTCCCTGCAAGGTGATGCCTCAGAGTGAAGGCAGAGACCACAAATGCTTCACAGTTAGCTGCCTGTTGGAATGCTTAGGATCACTCAAGTGCCCAGATAGGTTTTTGGGGTCCAATAGGAATTCTAGGTTCACCTTTTGTGCTGCTAAATAAAGAGTTAACACTAATTGAGGGTCACCTGTGTGTAGAAATACCCATGTTGACAAGGTTCCTCTTTGTATTGGAAAGGCCCCAAATTCCCATTGTAATAGATATTTGTATTCCAAAGGCCCCAAACTCCCATGTGTTAGACATTTGTATTCCATTTTATCTTCAGAATGCTTTCTAAACACTGAAGAATCAATCATCCTAATACATTTATACAGAGAGCATTAATTAATACCTGTCAATAGAAGGGATGTGGAGGGGAGGGGAAATATTTAGCTTGAGATTTTGAGCCCATACTTAGAAATCTCAGCTCTTATCCCTACTGTGGTTGAAAATAAAACCATGAGCAGAGCTAACTGCCTGTGAGCACTTGAACCTCTCAGGGGTTTGAATGTGCAATGCACACACAGCCCTAAAACTTTAGATCTTTTTATTAAGGCCATGGTACAAATCACACCAACAGTTGGAGAGAGAGAGAATTCTGGAGATTTATTCCCTAAGTTTTCCTGATCTATGCAGAGCAATTAGTCTTTGTTGAAGAAAGTTTGGGAAGAAAAGTCCTGTCAATATTCTTTGCATGACTGCAGCTCAAAATGCCATTTATCAGCAAGGTGTTTCTGGGGGAAACCATAACTCTTCCTTAGGAAGAAGCTATCCCACCCCCTATTAAAATCAATGGGAAGACCTTTCTGACCTCAGTAGGTACAGAATTACTCAATAAAATGCAGATAAATACCCACAGGTCCTTATTGTTCAGTCCCTGAAAGCAGTCAGCCAAAACCTATGCTATTATTTGGAGTTGTAGTGAGTGTAGATGTGCTTTGAAAAGCACTGGGGAGGGAGGGGGGCCCTGGTTCTTCAATAGACTCTGGGCTGGAGTCAAAGCCTGGCAAACAACCCTCTGAGCTCAGGAGCTTTTCCTAACAACCTCNAAGTCATTGCAATTCAGTTTGGCAACCACATTGCTGAAGCTGTTTCCAAAATCAGGCCAAGCAAGAGGCTTCTGTGCACCTGATTGACAAAGGTTCCTATTCATGGTTTAAAAGGAGAAAAAAAATTAAGGGGAAAAAAAATTAAGGAGAAGAAAAAGGAGGAGAGAATGTTTGGTTGTGTATGTGTTTGCAGCTGATATTTCATTTCCAATAGAGATGAGCAAACATGCTCAGTGCCACCACTTCATCACTAATTTGCAAGTCAGCCAAGTCTGTCATTAAAGATAAATATTGAGGGTGACAAAAAGAAATTGGAGGGAACCATTATTGCAATCAATGTTTTGTTGATGTGTTTTCCTGGCTGCTTAAAGCAAACTCTGGGTTCTAACTGCTCTCATCCAAAGGGCTTATTAGTGCTCTTTCTTCTGCTAATGTAGACATTAAGGAGGGAAGGTGTGCCAGATGCCAGTTCTCATTCTAGTTCTATTCAAGTTTGGTTTTTGCTGTCAGGGAAAGTCAAATTGTTTTGCTTCTTTTTCTGTAGAAAATTGTCAGTTGATAGGTGAAACTTCAGCAATAATTAGTGGAAGTCAGATGTGCAAATTCCATGGGGGGAAAATCAATCTTTCACAAATGTATTTAAATGAATTCAATGTCCTTTTCTTTGAACAGTGGCAGGGAGCACCAAAAAAAACCCCATATATATATATATATATATATATATATATATACACAGTATTTTGAACTCTTTTAACAGCATCTAGAAGCCTACATTGCCTCTTTAAAAATAAATTACAGCACACCCCACTCAAGAAATCACAAAGGGAGAGAGAGTGATGTTTAAAAGGAATTCAAAAGGATTGCTCCAACATGTCTCCAGCTGTCAAAAATGCACTGAAGATATGCCAAAAACATTTCAAAACACTTTTTTTTTTGTAATTGGAAGATATCTCAAGTCATTTTTTTCCTTCCCAATGTAAATCTTTAATGGACTTGTACATCTCCCTAAAAGTGTGGGATGGCTTTTCTCTTCATTTAGGTTCCTCCCTTTCTTTCTTTTTCCCTTCCTCCCCACAAGAAACCATAAAAATCAAATATTTAATGAAATCTGCAGAGGTGGTTGAGTTTGAATTTATTCCATTTTTATGGGTTTTTTTGTTATTTTGGGGTTTTTTTAGAGTAGAAAACAAGTTCTGTGGTGACAGAGCTCAGGTCAGGCTTTGGAGATCTGGACACAAGGCATAATTCTTCCATAGATCTTGATCCATGGAGCCATGGATAAGTCACAAATTCTCTGCTTTGGGTTCTGCTTCTCCCAATTCCCAGAATCCCAGCATGTTAGGGGTTGGAATGGACCTCTGGAGATCCTCTAGTCCAATCTCCCTGCAAGGTGATGCCTCAGAGTGAAGGCAGAGACCACAAATGCTTCACAGTTAGCTGCCTGTTGGAATGCTTAGGATCACTCAAGTGCCCAGATAGGTTTTTGGGGTCCAATAGGAATTCTAGGTTCACCTTTTGTGCTGCTAAATAAAGAGTTAACACTAATTGAGGGTCACCTGTGTGTAGAAATACCCATGTTGACAAGGTTCCTCTTTGTATTGGAAAGGCCCCAAATTCCCATTGTAATAGATATTTGTATTCCAAAGGCCCCAAACTCCCATGTGTTAGACATTTGTATTCCATTTTATCTTCAGAATGCTTTCTAAACACTGAAGAATCAATCATCCTAATACATTTATACAGAGAGCATTAATTAATACCTGTCAATAGGAAGGATGTGGAGGGGAGGGGAAATTTTTAGCTTGAGATTTTGAGCCCATACTTCAAAATCTCAGCTCTTATCCCTACTGTGGTTGAAAATAAAACCATGAGCAGAGCTAACTGCCTGTGAGCACTTGAACCTCTCAGGGGTTTGAATGTGCAATGCACACACAGCCCTAAAACTTTAGATCTTTTTANTCAGGAGCTTTTCCTAACAACCTGTTCTCTACCTGCTAAGCCATTTAATTCTCATGAAGAGCACATCTAAGATCTCTCTGTAAGAAATGTCAAAGAACCCAACACACAGCTCCTGGAAACAGAAAGGAAAGTTCACAGCACAACCACAGGAGATGAAACTGCATCCATTGGGATAACCTCCTGCTTTGTGAAGCTGTTAGGATTTCCAGTGTACTGAGGCCAAAAAGCATGGGGCAGAATAAGAGAGGAGCTTTAAAATGGCTTTAGGAGATCTTTAATCTTTATCTCTGGGCTTCTAGCTATAGAGATGTTTATAAACCATGTAGATGTGGTACTTAGGGAGATGGTTTAGTGGCAGGGGGCTGACAGGTAGATGGTTAGGCTTGATGAGCTTAGAGGTCTCTTCCAACCTTAATGATTCTATGGTGAAATAGCACAAATTTCTGTGATTTCTGAAGAGACCCAGCTCTCTCAGCCTGTCCTCCTAGGGCACATGCTCCACTCCTTTCAGGATCTTGCTGGCCCTGGGCTGGACTCTCTCCAGCAGCTCCCTAGCCTTCTGGAGCTGAGGGGCCCACAACTGGACACAGCATNACAAAAGCTTTGCTAAAGCCAAACTCAATTTCACTCTTCAGAGGAGTGCTGCTGCTATAACAGCACTTGATTAGGCTCAGGGCACCAGAGTTGGGACTAACATTGCTGGTTTACCCCCAGTATAGTCTGATTTTCAGACAATAGCCTCCTCAAATACATTCTTACTTCAGCATCTCCAATTCAAAGCCCCACAAGTCACTGGTGACATTAAAAAGCCTTGGCCATTTTGCACAAGAACATTGTGGTTTAATACCCATTTGCATAGCAAAGTTATTTGTAGTCTATTTGTGTGTCTTAAATCCACATACAACATTTAAAGCAGCAAAAAAAAAAAAAAGCCTCAGAACAAGATAGTTTCACTTCTTTTCTTCAAAGGCTCCTTGTGGCTTTGAAGAGAACAAACACCAAACCATTCTGTTGTGCTCCAAGATGAAAAAACCCCAAACAACCAAAAACTATCCAGACATGGTAGGTTTTTTCCCCTCCACACTTTGGGCAATGCTGCTCTTCAGTATTTTCAGTGCACAGGGTCAATAACCAGCAGTGAGGAGATGGAGTTTTGTGGCAGGTCCTCCTTGCCCCACTCTGAAGTCCATCAGCCCCAAGACCTCCCAGCTGACTGGGAGCACTTGGTGGGTACAGGTTAGCCCAGTCTGGTGTGTTGGGATCATCAGGCTGGCATCTCCCTGCCTCATCCCACTCCAGCTGTAGCCATGGGAGGAGGTGGCCTTGGAGGGGAAGAAGCAGAAGTACCTCCTGGTGTTGCTCCTCCCCTCCAGCCCAGAGCCCCACAGCTCTCCTGGGCACAGCATGCTCCAGGCTGCAAGTGCTGTTGCCTCAACAGCTTTCTGCTGCTCTTTAGGTGCCAAACCCACATGCTGCCTTGCTGCAGGCCATGACATCGACCCTGGAGAAGTTCATTCATTCTCTGGATCCCAGAACCCTTCCCAGAGTCCTCCAAATCCAGTCAGGCATCTATTTCCAAGGTAAGCATTGGATGTTTGGCAAGTCTGTCTTTAACTTTAGGTCCCTCTTGGGACTGGGATGCTGGGGAAGCAGAGGGAGGATGCTGAGTTGTCTTGCAGCAGTTTTCCCACCAGCTGCAATTCTCCCTTTGAAGAACCAGTGTAATGCTTGTGGGTTTGATTGTTGCATTTGATATTGGAATGGGTTTGGGAATGTCTTTGCTAGGGTGTGCATCTGTTCTTCTCTTGTTGGACTCAGTGATCTGAGAGGTCATTTCCAGCCATGAATGTTCTGTGATTCTCACAGGCAGGGAGGAAGGAGATAAAGTTAGTCCTCAGTGTATCCTGGAAAGAGTTCTGGAATGAGTCATGGATTTGCTTTGCACTCACACAGAGACATGAACCCAGCAATCCTAAATCACCTGCCACAGGTTAAATGATTAAACCTAGCTCTGGTCTTCTGGGGTTGGCATGGAGTGGTGCTCTCTGCCTCAGAAATAATGAATCAAGGAGTCTGGCAATTGCTTGAATACTTGTGAGGGACCATAAGATTTTCCTAAAGCTCTTTAGGTGTACTTCAGGTGGTGCAATAATACAAAGGGATGGGTGCAAGCCAGACAGGAGCATCCCATGGGCAATTCTTCTGCTGGCTTTTCCTGCTGCAGATCTTCTTGTGGTGCTTTTAGTGATGGGCTCAAGAGGTTTGCCCTGGAGGGAAAAGTTCTGCACTTTGTCAGGGCATGGACTTTGTTTAATGACAGTGAAACCACAGTGTCAAGCTCATGTATCAGCACAGGAGAAGAAAGTTACCTCCTTGAAAACTTGGGGTCACACTAAATACAACAGAGAGGACTTCATGAAGCAACCTGCATATAATATATCTTTGTATGCTGGTGCACAGCAGGAAGAGAGAGGAGTTTTACCACTGTTAGCTGTGGCCATGGTAAATCTGAGCTGTGAGCAGCAGCTCTGGAAACTGCCTAGGGCACAGGAATAGTGCTGCTGCACAAAAAGGCATTCTGGACAAACAAACTTGGCCTAAATACCAAGGTGTGCCTGACCTTTGACACGTGGCCTCTTCAAGTTTTGCTTTCTAAAGTGGCTCAAGAACTTGAACTGAATTCAGTTCTTGAAAGGGAGGTTACTACCTAAGTGATGAAGCATGGTATTGAAACTAAAAGTGGGAAGATCACCTCCTTAAGTTGGAGTAGCTGCAATATTTGTCCCTTTCCACACACCTAGAAAGCAGAGGTAATAGAAATAGAAGTTGTATATGTATATAGATATATATGTGTACACAAAAGACTGTGAGATACATATTTATACAGAAAGTTATGATAAAATCACAGTAGCCCAGCTGTCAGCAGGCTTCTGAGTCCCTCCAGCCTGCATCCTGCTGCTAGTGGATGATAAAGCTCACAGCAGTCCATCTTTGGAGCTTCATGCTGCTTCAATCTTCAGCAGCACCACCTCTTCCTGTCCTCTGCTCCTGGTGGCTTCCTCTCAGCTGTATTTGTATGTACAGCTAGATGCAGCCCTAGCACACATGCAGGTTATACAGCCAGCAAGGGTGATGCTGCTTGGCTCCTTCCATTCACAGCTGGCACATCCCTAGAAGACTTGCAAGCATCTAGAAACCTTAATGGTCACTGTCAGGCTTGTATTGCTTTCTCTTTCTTCACATCCTTGCTTCAGAGGAAGCTTGAGACCTTCCTGTGATCTAGTTTGTGCCCATTGCCCTTTGTCCTGTTGCTGGGTATCACTGAAAAAGTCTGGCCCCATCCTCTTGACCTTTAGCTATTGATAAGATCCCCTCTGGCTCTGCTCTTCTCCAGGCTAAGTAGCCACAGGTCCCTCAGCCTAAAAACATCATTTATGCAGTCCTAAAAACATCATTGCTACATTGTTGAGTCCCTGAAGGGAATAGGGAAGCTGATTATAAAATGAGAGCAAGCTGGCCAGATACAAATGTTGGTAATATTCACTGATTAGAAAGGAATTAGAGTGCAGACTGATGTAGAGGACAATTGCAGAGCTCATTCTAATATATTATTAAGAAAAAAAGAGAACTGCTGAAACTCCACTGGAAACTGATTGGGTTGAATGTTGATCTTTGAACAGCTTAGTAAATATTGATGCTGAGTGAGGGAAGTACAACATGACCACTGATTTTTCCAGAGAGCAGGCAAGTAGGAGCTTTCATCTCTAGATTGTACCAATAATGGCTGGTTTAATGCTGATATAATTATTTGATGGGTAATTGCATTTAATATTCTGCAGGCTTAATTTATCTAGTGGCAGAACAGTACCAAATGTCAAACTTTGTGACAAATGGAGAGCTGCTCAAGGAACCTGTTCTCTTGGAGTTTCTTACCACTATATATATACTATATATATACTATATATATATACATATTTCATTTTCTTATTATTATTTTCACTCAAGTAGTTTAAGTTTCATTTCCAAGTGATATTTGATTCTTTAAGCCAACCTAGAGGGAATGAATCCTTCTCCCTTTTTGGTGTGAAGAGTCAGTGAAATCTTCCCCAGGGCTGTGCTGGAGTCACCATCCCTGAAGAGGTTCAAAAACCATCTAGATGCTCTCCTTAGGGCTATGGTTTAGTGGTATGGTTGGACTTGATCTTAGAGGTCTATTCCAACCTTAATGATTCTGTGAGTCTGTGCTAGATGTGAATAAAACAAGCAAACTTCCCCTTCAGGGCTTATCAAGGCACTTTTTCTCATTCAAAGAAAAAGCAGCAAGATAATTTAAACAGAGATGCTAAAGCCTGGGCAGCTTTGATGAAGATAATTCAGGTTGTGCTTCACAGAGGTGGAAGATCAATCAGACTGAGCTGTGCATTTAGTGCTTGGAGCTTCAGCTGAGTGCATGGCAAAGGGAGAATTGCACATGGAATGCTAGAAGTGTGTGGCTCAGTGTTTGCACTCAGTAATATGGCTCATTTTTCATAGAGGGGAAAGACAAATCTGTCTGTAAAAATGGAAGATGGCTTGGTTTGGTTTTCTGGGTTTTTTTTACCCTCCTTGGACATAGTTGTTTCCTTTCCTCTGGATTCAGCAGTTAGCAGCAAGAGCCTTAGGTACAGCAAGAGTAACAAATAGTTTGGGTTCTTTTTTTGTGCCCAATAGCCAGAGCAGGTTGAGGTAATTTATCCTCTATTAATATGTACTGAAACTCTCCTACACTTGTCCAGGCTGCTTCAAACCCATGTTTTATTCTGAACAAGAAGAAAAGTGCCCTTCAGTGCATGCAATATGAGAAGAAAAGCTTGACTTTTATGGGTCATCTGCTGCTCATGTTATTCATGCTGCTGCCCTCTGGGCTGACTCAGCCAGCTGCAGGGAGCAAAAGCCAAGCCTGGGTAGCTTGTGCAGAGCATCTCCTCATGGGATATTCCTGCTGTGACATTCAGCTTCAGGCCTTTCTGTGGATGCCATAGGAGATGAGAGCAGAATACCCTGTACCATTTAATATTTTTATAAACAATATCAACAGAGCAGCATTGAGTGCACCAGCAGCAAGTGTGCAGATGACACCAGGCTCTGGGGTGCTGGGGATAAGTTGGAGGGGCAGGATGTCATCCAGAAGGACCTGGACAAGCTGGAGAGGTGGGCCCAGGGGAACCTCAGGAGCTTCAACAAGACCAAGTGCAGGGTCCTGCCCCTGGGTCAGAACAATCCCCACTATCAATCCAGGCTAGGGGATGAGATGATGGAGAGCAGCCCTGCAGAAAAGGCCTTGGGGTGCTGGTGGCTGAGAAGCTGCACATGAGCAAACAGTGCACGCTGGCAGCCCAGAAGCACAATGGCATCCTGGGCTGCAGCAAGAGAAGC
Source organism: Bucco capensis (assembly GCA_013396975.1). Lineage (NCBI taxonomy): Eukaryota > Metazoa > Chordata > Aves > Piciformes > Bucconidae > Bucco > Bucco capensis. The sequence continues at coordinate 167,172 of VWZO01019935.1, forward strand.
GTGGCCAGCAGAGCCAGAGAGGTGATTGTGCCACTGCACTCTGCTCTGCTCACACCTCCTCTGCAATACTGGGTCCAGTTCTGGAGCCCTCAACACAGAAAGGACATGGAGCTGATGGAGCAGGTGCAGAGGAGGCCACGAGAATGCTCAGGGGCTGCAACACCTCTGCTCTGAGGACAGGCTGAGGGAGCTGGGATTGTTCAGCCTGGACAAGAGAAGGCTTCAGGGGAACTACTAGTGACCTGCCAGGACCTAAAGGGAACTTCCAAGCAGGCTGCAGAGGGCCTGTTTGCAAAGGCCTGCAGGGAAAGGACAAGGGGCAATGGTTTTAAATTGGAGAAGAGTAGATTTCAACTGGACATTAGAAAGAAGTTGCTCCCCACGAGGGTGGTGGAACACTGGCCCAGGTTGCCCAGGGAGGTGGTTGAGTTGCCATCCCTGGAGGCATTGCAGGTGAGGCTTGCCAGGGCTCTGGGCAAGCTGATGTAGTTGGGGATGTCCCTGGCCACTGCAGGGGGGTTGGACTAGATGAGCTCCAGAGGTCCCTTCCAACCCAAACCATTCTAGGACTGCCTGGCTTGTCCTGATGCAGGGGTCAACCTCATGCCTTGGCTTGCTGAAGTTGTTCTGCTCTGCTGGATTCCTTGGTTGGTGTTGTTCTTGGCCCTCCAGGGATGGGAGGAGGAGATTTATTTCCCTACACATGAACCTGTCTTTCTGTACAAAAATACCAGGATAATGTGCACAAACTGAGGCTCTGGAAGAGTTCAAAAGATGCGTAGACTTCCCAGAACTGGTGATCTATCCATGAGGGATTACTCCAGATTCCCTGCAAGGATTGTTCAGTCTTGTCCCAGGCTGCCCAGGGAGGTGCTGGAGTCACCATCCCTGCAGGGGTTAAGAAACATCTAGCTGCTCTTCTTAGGGCCATGGGTTAGTGGCATGGGAGTGCTAGGGATGCTTGGGCTTGATGAGCTTAGAGCTCTCTTCCAGCCTTCATGATTCTGTGAAGTCACAAAGAGTTAAAGCAGTGTCCTGTGTCAGCAATTCTGACTCCTGTGGGTAAACCCAAGCCAAAAAAGTCAAAGAGGTTGCACTTGGAGCTGTGGTTTCACTTATTCTTTCCATGGCAGTGAGTGCTGCATGCAGAGCTTCAGCCCTTTGGGTAAGAGGAGAATCAGAAGAAAGTATTAAAAATAAGAATAAAAGAAATGGCCATTAACCTATCAGGAAAGGAATAAATCAGAAAGTTGCAGAAGTAATTTTTTTACAGAATTCCATTATGATTGAAATGGCTTAAAGCACTTGACATTTAAAGTTTGACTGTCTATGGCAAAAGATAAATCTTACAGCTTCAGTTTTGTGCTGGCAAAAAAAAAAATCAGACAACCTGGCACAGTGGCTCAGCACCCTCCTGGGGAACAACTTGTGCCTAACAGCCAACTGAAATCTCCCCTCCTCAAGCTTGGATCCATTCCCCTAGTCCTAGCACTGCTGGATATTTTCAGTCTCTTTTTGCCTTCCCCACAAACTGTTAGATTATTTGAGTTTAGTGCAGAAAATCCAGCATGCTGATCAACATCTTCAGTGCTCAGGAGGTGTTGAACTGCAAAAATTAAGGAGAAAGACACCTAACTTCTCACCATCAGAAATTGCTTTGGTTGCTTTTCCCTGCTGTTGAATCAGAGGATGATATCATTAAAGTTATTAAGGCAAAACTCTCCTCCCTGCAGCTTGCAAATGGATCCCTCCTCTTGCCAAAGAGCATAAACTCTGAACAACTGGCTAGCCCCCAAATAAGGCTCATAAAGAATGATATCTTTGTTATTGACACTAATTATTGAGACATGATGCCCTTCATGTTACTTTGGGAGCCTGCAGCATGCCTTCATCATACTGATTTCAGCTGAGCTATGTTGTAGGGGAAAGGAGGCTCTTGTCATTTTGGCTGAAGGACTTTACCAGGGATTTTGGGGCCTTTATGAACCATTTCACCAGCTCCTGAAACAGTCACCTCTGATTCAGAAAGCCAACACCCAGATGGGCAACTGATGACAACAAAATAGTGGAGAAAGAAGCCCTAGGGGGAAAAAAGGGACATGGGGACAATATTCTACTCTTTCAGATGTCAGGAGATCTTTCATCTCTCTGCAAAGCAGCCAGGTTCCTGGATCTCTTTGGAGCTGCTTTCAAAGAGCACTCAGTCTGCCAGCTGCAATGAATTCAGGAGATGCTACTAAGAGATGAAAGGGAGAATTTTGTTTCCTTCAAGGATTCAGGCTCTCAGGGCTGGGGAGTCAATGCTTAGTGTTTGGCCTGCAAGTTGATTTGGTTTTGTTAGGAGAAAAAGCTTGGTCTTTGTTTAATTATTAGAATAATAATGTAGATGGTATCTCCATTAGATATCATACTGATGGAAGCCTATTTAACCTAAGGTGTTTGAAGGCCCATACTAAGAGCATAAAGCATCTTGTCCAGGAGCTGCTTTATGCTGCTGACGCTGCCCTTNCCTAAGCTCATGCTCTCTGGGCAACTTGCCCCTGGCTGTGGCAAGAGAGGAGCCCCGAAGAGGAGATGCAAGGACTCCCTGAAACAACAGCTCAGCCTTGGCCATATTGCTCCCCTGAACTGCTCTCCTCTGGCCTCCACTCAGCAGCTCTGCACACACACTAGTTTGAATGCCGCCCATGGTTTGGAGCAGGCACGCAGGATCACTCTGGAGGAGAAAAGACAGCGTAGAAAGAATCGTGTCTTGCAGCTTCTACCTCCTGAGGAGTCCTTGTGCTGTGCCTTTTGCAACCACTCTTGTCTGTCCCAAATTGGCCTTTGCAGCCAGCAGCGCTTGGAAAAAGCTCTTGGGAAGAGCGTGGATGGAGCCCTCCCTGGAGCTGCGTTCACAAAGCCTGGCCATGAGGATGATGATGAGAATAATAATAAAAGAATGTGGGATATGTAGAAGTGCTTAGCAGCCAGCCTGGGAAGTCTTGAGCTCCAGCCCTGCTGTGAATGCTCTTCTGTGCCACCTTAGGGAAGGTGTCTTGTTTGCTTCCTCTCCATTCTCTTACTTGCTAAAATGCCCAGGGTTGTGCAGCAAAATAAAAGGAGTAATGGATTATTGCTTTTTAGTCAGGGACCTGATTTTGAGTCATGCTTCCTATCAGCATCAGTGGAGCATTACCTTTGAGAGCAGTCACTGAATGGGCCTCTCAGCTGCTGAGAAGAAAAAGGGAGCTATTAGTGAGATGTTTGCTGTCCTAGCTTGTGTTGTAAATATTTCTCTCAGTGGCACTGCCATGAAGAGTGACAGTCTCCATCAGCTCATGCATCAGCTGTATTTCTACTTTACAGTGGTGCTTGGAGTATCAAAACCTCTTCTTGTACCTAGAATGAGAAATGAATCCAATCAAGGGCTGGTGTGAGGGAGGAGAGTGGTGTGGCTGCTTTTAGCATCTGAGGCAAGGTGGAGGAAGAAACTATGGAGCCAATTGTTCTGGATGCTTTGATGTGATCACTGGTTTGCTAACGGGGATTGTCAAACCAGAGGTGAGCTTATAAAAGGATGGAAATGTGGTTTTTATTGAAGAAAGTAACAATAAAGGGGGGAAAAAAGGTGATTTCAAAGACAACGAGCTCTTTAATTAAAGCCTTCAGGGGCATTGCTTGATCACTGTAAATAAGCTGCTTTATTCTGTTAAAATGGGTTTTATTTGCATTATGTTGCATACCTCTTTCTCAAATCAAACAAGACACAATCCTTAAGGCTGCTTGGTTTACCTTTTCAGCATCTTTGTGGCTTGATAGGTATGGTTTGGACTTGATGATCTTAGAGGTCTCTTCCAACTTTAATGATTCAGTGAGTGGTAAAACCACAGTTGCTGATGTGCAACAACAAATCAATGTGCTAAAGGGCCTATTATCATTGCAATTTTACTTTTTCAATACATGTGTCCACGTCACACAGCTGAAGCCAAATCTATCAGGGATGTGTTGTCTCCTAGCAGATATTTCCACACTCTTTCAAGACTAATTATCATTGGAAAAAAGGAAAGGAAAAAAAACCAAGTGTTTTTATTGTCCCTTTGGAAACCTAAACCATTTCTGTCCCTGAAAACCAGGCCGTTTCACTCCCTCCCTTTTAGCAGCACAAATATTTTGCTGCAAATGCCTCAGATGACAAATCACACAGGTAGCATTTTTCTTGTCTGACTCTAATCTTCATTGTACTATTCCAGGCAAGTCGCCAAGCAAAGGCTGAAATCAGCGCTAAGGCAATCTTGTTGCAGACAAATATGTAATTACAATCAATACTGTATGTGCAGTTGAACTCCCCAAAATGAATCTGTTCTTGTGTGGCTGGCAGTTTCATTTCTTAATGATTTTTTTTTGTGGTGGTGGTGGTGTTTGTTGTTATTTTGGCATCATTAAAAATGAGGCTTCTGCAAACAAGTCTGTCTGTCTGTTAGGAGAAGGATTCCTAACCTTTCAACCACTTGGTCTATTATAAATGAATCTGATAAAGGAAGAGGTAATTAACAACCCTACAATAACCTCTAGGTCTTTAAGTCTTGGCCCAGGTTGCCCAGGGAGGTGCTGGAGTCACCATCCCTGGAGAGCTTTAAGCAACATTGAGATGCTCTCCTTAGGGCCATGAGTTAGTGGCATGGGAGTGCTAGGGATGGTTGGGCTTGATGAGCTTAGAGGTCTCTTCCAACCTTAATGATTCAGTGAGTTGTCCATGTGAATAATCATCTAGGTGGTTATCTATCTATCTACCTCCATACACATATCTCTATCTGTCTATCCACTCATATTACTCCTGATAAGCTATTGAAGGTTGATCTCTGGCTTCCTCAGCTGGGTGGAAAATGGGGTGGCAGAGCTCTGTTACTTTTCCTATCAGAAATTTATCCAATTTCTCTTCTGGGGTGAAGGTCCCATCCTATCATCATGAGTCCTGGCATTCTTGGGCACTCTCCACTCTGCTAAATGTATTCCTCACTTCCAGAAGCTGTATGATCTACTTAATGTCCTTTTCCCTTCTTAGTGTTGCCCAAATTATATCCTTTCCTCCTTCTTTCTTTAATTCAGGAATGGGTTCACTTCCCTTGGCACTATTACATTTGTGAAGGGATTATGTACCCATGTAATAGTTTAGTTCTTTGATGGTAAAGACAACTAGCTCCATTGATTTTACGTGCTTCCCCTTCCCCTCCGTGCTTCCCCTTCCCCTCCGTGCTTCCCCTTCCCCTCCGTGCTTCCCCTTCCCCTCCGTGCTTCCCCCTGCTCTCTCTTCTCTTAGCTGGGAGCTGATGTGCTGTGGCAGCTCTGTGTGTCTATTCTGTGCACACTCTGCTGTGGCTTTGCAGCCTGGCATTTATAATCCATCTTTTTTTTTTCCTCCTGAATCCATTATCTTGGTCCTTGATGTTTCAAACAGAGCCTGCAGCTCCATGTAATGCTTTTTGTAGGCTCCAGCTTGAACTCCATATGCTTGTCTGCCTCAGGTACTTTCTTTTGTGAGTGCAGATTTATTTTGCCTTGTGTATTTTACCTTTTTTTCTTGTAGTCTTCTAGATTCTCTGCCATTTTTACAGTGCCAGGCCAGTGTTTACCTTCTGTAAGTTATCTTCATTTCTCATCCTTTGCAAATTTAGATGGCTTTCTCAAAGGCTACATTTTTTGGTCCCCACTCATGTGGTTTGGAGTTACAAGCAGGCTGCAGAGGGCCTGTTTGCAAAGGCCTGCAGGGAAAGGACAAGGGGCAATGGTTTGAAATTGGAGAAGAGTAGATTTAAACTGGACATTAGAAAGAAGTTGTTCCCCACAAGGGTGAACCAGGTGGACCAGGTTGCCCCAGGAGGTGGTTGAGTTCCCATCCCTGGAGGCATTGCAGGTGAGGCTTGCCAGGGCTCTGGGCAAGCTGCTCTAGTTGGGGATGTCCCTGGCCACTGCAGGGGGGTTGGACTAGATGAGCTCCAGAGGTCCCTTCCAACCCAAATCATTCTATGAGTGTTTGACAGAGCTAGTTTCTTCTCTTGGCTAGTGCCAGATTGGATCTTCAGCCTTGGATCTGTCACAAACTGATCAGTGTTTGCCCTTTTTTGCAAGCTTTGTTTATACCTTTTATTTTCTTAAACTCTCTGTAGTACAATTTGTAGTTAAGCTCTCATGCCTGAGGGAAAACCAACTACCTTGGAATAAACCTTGTGTGGTGGCCCCAGAGTCAGTGGCTGGCTCTGGCTGGATTAGTGCTTGGGCTGTTCTTGTGCTGTGCATGGGGAACATGCCTGGGTTTCCTCCACCCTGGATGTGGAGGAGATGCACTGCCTTCTCCTCCCTCCTCTCTCCACTGTATGAGCAAGGAGAGGGCTCACATGTGCATCAGAGCCAAGTCAGAGCTTCTTCTGTGTGTAAATGTTGCAAAATGTGTGGTGTTGTGAGAGTAGGGAGCTGGACAGGCTGGATCTGTGGACTGAGGCTCAACAAAGTCAAATGGCAGCTCCTGCACTTGGCTCACAACAACCCCATGCAATGCTCCAGCCTTGGGGCAGAGTGGCTGGAAAGCTGCCCAGAGCAAAAGAAGCTGGGGTGTTGGTCAAGAGTGGCTGAAGATGAGCCAGCAGTGTCACCAAGAAGGCCAACAGCATCCTGCCTTGGATCAGCACTAGTGTGGCCAGCAGGACTAGGGCAGGGATTGTCCTCCTGGACTAGGCACTGGGGAGGCCACAGCTCAAATCCTGGGGTCAGTTTTGGGCCTTTCACTCCAACAAAGACATAGAGGGAGTGGAGTGTGTCCAGAGAAGGGCAACAAAGCTGGGGAAGGGTCTAGAGCACAAGTGTTTAGGAGTGGCTGAAGGAACTCGGGTTGGTTAGTCTAGAGGAGGCTTAGAGGAGATCTTCTCACTCTCTCTCCAACTCCCTGACAGGAGGTTGGAGCCAGGTGAGTGTTGGTCTCTTCTAGGCTACCAGTGATGGGACAAGAGGAAACAGCCTCAAGTTGCAGCAGGGGAGGTGTGGGTTGAAGATGAGGAACAATTTCTTCCCTGAAAGGGTTGTCAAGGCCTGGCCCAGGCTGCTCAGGGCAGTGGTGGAGTCACCATCCCTGGATAGGTTTAAAAGACATGCAGATGTGATGCTGAGGGACATGGTTTAGTGGTGATCTGGCAGTGCTAAGTTAATCATTGGACTTAAAGGTATTTTCTAACCAAAATGCTTCTCTAATACAATGCTTCTGTCATTCTATGTTCTGGAGATCAGCCAGAGCCAGTGAAGCCACTGGCCCTGTGTGGCTTGATGATTCTGTGGAGTGGGACCTGGTTGCATTGAGGGGCATGCTTGCAAACACTGTTCAGCACCCATGAAAGCCAAGGTGCCCAAACCCCATCATTAGTGCAGTTAGTTTCCTGTGTTCAATTGTTTCTAGGGGTCTATTTTCAAGGAGAAGCTGGCTCTAAATCTGCACTGAAGACAACAGAGCCTCTAGAAGCCATGAGATGCCATTTTGGGTAGATTTTGCTGAACTGTTTGTTTAGAGGTGAGACTATTGGAATTGGTTGCTGATCTTTGTTTCTCTAATGCAGAGCTCATCACACTGGCTGCTCTGGGATTCCCTCTATCTGGTAATCTCATGGTTGGTTGTGATCTCCACTGTGAGGTGAGATGGTTCAGCACAAAAGGAATATTAACCTCTCCACAGCTGCTCAATCTCTCTCTCCCTCTAATATGAAATAAGTATTGCACAGACTGTCCTGAAATATCCTGTGGAGCTCAGCTAAAGCAATGAGAGCTGTGGTAATTCCTCCTGTGTTTAACAGAGCAGCAGCCAGCCTACTGATGGGATCTGGAGCAATATCCATCTGAGCAATTCAATGTGGACTAAGGGAGAGCAAATAACTCTGCACTAGCTTTACAATAAGATTGTTCTTTATTCTTTTCTTTGGGTAGAAACTCTCCTGGTCTTCTGCTCAGTACCAGGTTGGTTGAGAGCATGTTCTTTCACTTGCCCATGGTTGGTATTTGTGTGGCACTGTAATCCAAAAGGTCTCTGTGCTAATCATCATCATCCTGGTGGGCAACAGAAAGGCAGTAGCCTACTGGAGGAGTTTACAACAGTCCCAGAATCACTTTACCACTTGCTCAGTGTTACTCTCTTTCATCTTCCACTCCTGACTCAAATCCTTTGGGGAAGGGAGAAATGGAAATGAGAAAAGTAGTATTTTAAGTAGCAGAGCAAACGAATACACTCTTGGGAGTGGAAGTGAGAATAAGGTTGCTCACCACAAGGGAAATGAAATTCTGAGATGAGATTTCAGGAAGGGAACTTCCACATCAATTCAGGATGGAGCTTGGTGAGTCCTTGGAAGAAACTGCACAGCATCAGAAGAATGGAAGCTAGCATTAAAGGCAACATCTCTGATGTTCTGTGTTCAGTGCCCTACAAGTGGAACAGTGTGTTTTCCTTTATATATCATTGATCCCATGCCTCAAACCTTAAATAAAGAGGTTTTTGCTGCCAGGTCAGCATCAGGAGGTTTGTTTCAGCATGAGGTAAGGATTACCACTGTTAATTGGCCAGGCTTCCAATTCCTTCTGCTTCCTTCAGGTTTTGTGTTACTGCAGAGAGCCCAAATGCTGTTTGGACCTTGATGTCTCCTAGACACTTCTAGGGTCTCTTTCATTTGATGGTCTTGTTGTTTGTTATGGGATATGCCTGTGCCCTGCAGAGAACCTTTCCTACCTGAGCTCCACTGCCTGAGGCTTTCAGGAGGCAGCTCCTGATGACCCATGTGATCCTAGATTGTATTTTGTTCTGGTTTGGTCTAATACTTGGAAATTCAGGTTCTTGAGACCTTTTATGTCTCTAAGAAGAGTGTGGGCATAGCTGATCCAGAGCTCACTGAAATCACCAGATGGATTTTCTCATGACACCAAGGAAGAGTTGGACTTGCTGATCTCAGAGTTCTCTTCCAACCCAGTTGATTCGATGAAGCAAATGAATATTAGGTTAGTTATAATTATTGTTTCATATAACTGAAGTATATTTGCTTCCATTCAAAGAGGTAATGACACTTGGCAACGTGAGAAAAGGCTGAGTAACACTTCTCTTTCATTTTGTCTCTCTCTTTTCAGGCTCCATCTATGAAATGTTTGGAAATGAATGCTGCTTTTCCACAGGAGAAATCCTTCAAGTGATTGGCTTCAAAATTAATAAGCTCATAGCAAGTATCTGTGAGGATCATGAAGTCAGCCAGTTTGCAACCAAAGTGGAATTACCACTAAATTTTCCTGGTATAGTATTTCATGAATGCATGTTTTTGGAGGGAATTATAGCCCCAAGTAAATCACCTTTTCCTTTTATTGTTTCTTTCTCTTGACTGATCTTTGCTTGAGGTTGCAAGGATGGAATTCCATCAGATGGCACAAGACACCATCAAACTCATTCAGGAATTTCAGCTCTCCCAGTTCTTTCTCAAGCCTGGCTAGAAATTATTCATGTTATAATGCTTGGTACTCAGTGTAAGGATTATTGCAGAAATCTTCTTCTCAGTTACTTGTGACTTTGCCAAACTGTGTGCTGAGATCTTCCTTGTTGCTTGCTCAGACTATGATTTCTGTACTATGACTAGATTCTCATTCATATTATTTTGGATCTAAAATATGTTGACTACTTTGTTACATTTTGTGTTTATTTTAATGCTTTATCTTAATTCCAGTGGCCAGAGTAGCAGCTCCATGCCTGGAAAGAGGATTAGAGGAAAATGCATGTGTTTCTCTGCTTCAAATCACTTCAGCTCTTCTCTAGACAAGTCCCCAAATATCCATATTTTGGAGGATAGACTTGAAATTTGGCATGTGGTGCTGACTTGTTATTTAAAACCTATCTTGATCTGTTCATGTGGCTTTGCTAGGCAGAGCTGGCCAAGCACTGTACCTAGTTCATCACCTGTCATCCCAATTCCTCTGCTGTTAGGGGAAATGGCTGGAGTGCAGAGGGAGAAGAGCTGGACTGTGAGTATCCATGTGTGGGAGGTGGAGGAAGCCAACTAAGTTAGGAAACTGATAGTAAAAGATTGGAGCTCAGAGCAGGGCAGAAGGATGAAGACTTGATATTGAATCATAGAGGTATTTAACTTGGAAAAGACCTCTAAGATCATCAAATCCAAGTGTTAACCCAACACCCCATGTCACTAAACCATGTCCCCAAGTGCCATGTACATATGGTGTTTGAACCCCAGCAGGGATGGTGACTCCAGCACTGCCCTGGGCAGCCTGGGCCAATGCCTAGACAAGAAATTCTTCCTAATATCCAACCTGAACCTCCTCTATCACACTTGAGGCCATTTCCTCTTAATCATCTGGGAGAAGAGACCAACACCCATCTAGCTCCAACTTGCTTTCAGGGAGTTGGAGACAGTGAGAAGGTCTNGCCTCTGTTTTTCCTCTCAAGACTTGTGCTCCAGACACTTGATCACTTCATATACTAGGAGTCCCTTAGGGAGAGGAGATGATGTGGTTGGAATAGAGTAAGAGGAGCCAGTGGGATGTGGGAGGGAGCCTGTGTAGGTCTGGGAGAGAAGTTACAAGGCACCTGCAGGTAGTTGAGTCTAGCACAGAGCACCCAGGACACAGCAGCTGTTGAGAGGCTGAGCTCTCCCTCAGGAGTCACTTTGGTGCTGTGCTTAGCTAATGCACTGAGTGAGAGTACAGGTTTGTAGAAGATAAATGAAACAGAATGTCAACATTTCATTAACACTTTATTGTTCAGCAGGCACTGGGCAGGTTAAATGGATGCTGCCCAGGGAAACATCAGCTGTGTTTTCTCTAGTGTTTGGCTTACCAACCTCCTTACAGTTGCTCTCACGTGAGAATGTGTGCCCATGCATACATCTATATGGTATAGGTTATATCAGTACCCAAACTGCTGGGTGATTTTTTTCTGCAGAGGGAGGAGACAAGACACACTTCTTGAGGCAACTAAGATGGAAAAGCACAGAGCAATGCAGCATTTTGTCTGAATTCCCCAGGAAAATAGCTTCTGCTTTGCCTTCATTTTCTATCTCCAGACCATCAATTTCTCCCTGAAATAGTCCTATAGATCATCTTCTTTTCCCCAGCAGATCTTTGATTTACTCTCATGTTTTTCTTGCTTGGTGAAACAGAACCATTTGTATGACCACTTATTAAAGGCCTTTTTTTTTTTCCAGAGGGCCATTTCCAAGCACTAGCAGGGCCCAAATGTGGTCATCAAAGGCATTTTAATTATCTGTGCCTATCTAGACATATTGAAGTAGTGTTGTGCTGTGAACTCTCAAGATACTTCATATCTTTTCTTGAAACCCAAGCTTCTTGGCTGTTATTAGTTTAATCTCTCTCTAAAATATAAATGCATAGTCTAAATCTTGACTGGCAGATGAGTTTGGCCATTGGAATCCTGGAACATCCAACACAACAGAGTGATAAAAGTAATCCTACATTCATTAATGTTGAATCTCCTGATTATTTTTAATGTTTTTAATCCAGATTTACTTGTGATTTCCAGTGGTGAGCCTGGATTTCTTTGCATCCAGGTGATCAGTTGTAAGACTTGGCATTTGGCTGTTGAGCCCATGTTCAGCATCAGGCTCCTCACTACCATTTGCATGCAGAGTTATGAACTCTCCTAACTAGCCTTGTAGAAAACTGGGTTATTTTCCCTAGACAAATAAATTCAGAGTTCCTTTTGGCTGAAATTTATCATTATTATCCTCCTCCTGACAGGCACTGCTGAAGAGGAGCATAATGACACTTCTTATTAGCCCAACAGGGAGCAACTCTCTCTCTTGTTTCCCTCTCTATTCTATGCATTTTTGGTAAGATGTCAATTTGTCATTTCTCTAATTGAGTTAGCTGAAGAATGATTCTGCTCTACAAATCCAAATGTCCCAGTCTCTGCTCATGCTTGATCTTTTCCCTTTTCATTTCCTTACATGCACATATCCTATTAGAGAACATTGTACTATTGAACCCAACTGAGGATGATCTTCTCAGTGCTATTGACCTCAGTAAAAACCCCTGCAGGTCTCTGGGAGCCTGCCATTGTATTTACACTCTCCCACACCATGCTCTCTTGCCAGTGTTGATGCAATGGAATCTTTTGCTTTGATGCCATTTTCCATTTCCCTCTGCTGTGAGCTATCTGCACACCATGGGCTCACTTTTTCCTTTCACCACGTGCATGTTGGTATAAGTAAGCAAGAGGTGGCTTTAAAAGAGACTTAAACTTTCTCTTTCTGAATGTATTTGCAGTCTACAGAACTCTTTTTCTTGTCTGCTCTGGAAAATCAAATCCTTGATAAAGGCCTAATCTGCCCTTGGCTTTAGAGAAACTGCTGCAGCCCTGAGTTCACTATCTGTGTTATTTCATTTTATCCTCATTCTCATTTGTTCTCTTCCATGCCTCAGAGGACCAGGCTATTCTTTTTATGCTCATAACATTGGCTAAAATCAAGCAAAGAAGCCTCATGTTCCAGGAGACACTTCAATGCTTATATCTAACAGCACTTTAAACTGCACTTTTCACCAGTGACAAGTTAGCAAAGACAGGTAATTTGCACAACACCTGAAGTGGGTGTCAGCATCAATTAATTCATATTGTTCTGCTATGTTCCTCCTTCTGTCCCTGTCCCTAGCAGTTGCAGTTGCTTGTTCTGATGTGGTCTGACAGCAGGGTGCCCAAGAAAGCCAACAGCATCCTGGCTTGGATCAGACATAGTGTGGCCAGCAGGACTAGGGCAGGGATTGTCCTCCTGGACTCAGCACTGGGGAGGTCACAGCTGGAATCCTGAGCTCACTCTTAGGGCCCTTGCTACAAGAATTGCTTCATCAGTGATTTGGCCCAGGGGATGGAGTGCAGCCTTAGCAAGTTTGCAGATGACACCAAGCTGGGTGCCAGTGTCCATCTGCTTGAGGGCAGGGAGGCTTTCCAGAGGGATCTGGAGAGGCTGGATGGCTGGGCCAAGGCCAATGCCATGAAGTTCCCTAAGGCCAAATGCCAGGTGCTGCCCCTTGGCCATAGCAACCCCCAGCAGTGCTCTAGGCTTGGGGAGCAGTGGCTGCAGAGCTGCCAGGCANCTGGACTCATGATCTCCAAGGTCTCTTCCAGCTGGAACTGTTCTAGGATTCTAAGAAGGACATTGAGATGCTGGAGTGTGTCCAGAGAAGGGCAGCAAAAGTGGTGAAGGGTCTAGAGCACAATTGTGAGGAGCAGCTGAGGGCACTGGGGTTGGTTAATCTGGAGAAGAAGAGGCTCAGGGGAGACCTTCTCACTCTCTACAACTCCCTGAATGAAGGCTAGAGCCAGATGGGGTTTGGTCTCTTCTCCCAGGTGACTAGTGATAGAACAAGAGAAGGTTCAGGCTGCATATTAGAAACAATTTCTTTCCTGCCAGAGTGGTTAGTTATGGGCCCAGGCTGCCCAAAGCAGTGATAGAGTCACCATCCCTGGAGGGATTCAAAAACCCTGTAGATGTGGCACTTGGTTTGGTGACATGGGGATGTTGGGTTGACAGCTGGATTTGATGATCTTAGAGGTGTTTCCTAACCTAAATGCCTGTGCCTTGGAGCTCTCAGCCTCTCTGAGCCACAAGACTTGTCTGTGGCCAAACAGCACACGCATGGAAGAACAGGAGTTAGGTGGTAAAAGAATCATCTCAACAGGAGATGATGAAGAGAGATGAGCTTTTTGGGGCAGGATGAGGAGAGGAGGATGCTGGAGCAGATGAGGAAGCAGTGGATGGTGGAGGTGAGGAAAAGGAGGAACAGCAACTGAATCAGCTCCAGAGAAGTTGGGAACTGAGCTCTTCCCACTCTTCTGCATTACCCTGGGGAACAGAAACTCCTAGTCTGGGACAGAAGGCCTTTCTACTTGTTTCTCTTCCTTGAAGGCTCCTTGCTGCTTTGCTAGGTGAGCCTAGCTACTGGTTTTCTGTAGGGAAAAGAAGGCATAAAAGGGATAGTCCTTTCCTTCAGGACTCTCATTAAGTCTGTAAAGCTCTAACCAGAAGAAGAAAGCTTCACACAAGGTAAACAGGTGGTCAAAACATCCTTCAATCCAAACATGCTTCCACACAAGGGGATCCTTGGCCTGTGTTTTCTCTCCCACACCACTAAAAATGATTATTTTATTTTTTTTTCCAATTCCCAAACTTTGTTTCTCTACCAAAATCAGCATGAGCTGATTAAGTTTGGGGTTTATTGGTTATGATATTATGGCTAAGCAGGCACTTCACCTAACAAAATGCCCGGTGCAAAGGGTTCATGGAGTGTGGCAATGGTGATCTATTCCTATAGGTATTCTATATGTGTAGTTACTCTTGTTTCCATCTGTAATTTTTTGGTTAGAGACCAGATTACATTTAGAAATCAGATCTATAAGAGCAATAATGCCAACACTCAATAAACCAGCTGGCCTTCTATTTTTCCAGGCTTGCTATTCCCATCTGTCACTCCCCTAGTAGTCCACCAAGTTCTCCTAGGAAAGCTTAAGTGAATTTGATTCAGTGATTTATGAAAAAGTACACCAATATTTTAGTTTGACCTCAAAATGTCCAAACTTTAGCATCTCAGACTTACCATATGTCTCCTGCTCTGGAGATTTCCTTGTTGCCTTAGGTCTGGAAGCCTCTTTGGTTTGGCAATTGGATTGGTAATGATTCTAATAAGGTTCTGAGTGCTTCCAGGTAATGTTATTTGGGTTTGGGGGCTTGTTGGGGTTTTTCTGTTGGCTTTGTTTGTTTTGTTTTGATTTGTTTTAAATGTATATCATAGCAAGGAGAACATTTATGAAACAATAGCATGGTAGGTTAGGAACAACAGTAGCTTTCACCCTCTGTTCTATGGGATTCATCAACACAGAAGGTAAGTGTCCAAGGCCACATAGCTCTTTAGTTGCCTATGCAAGTGTCCTGTGAGATGGATTGGGAACTGGCTGAAGGACAGAGCCCAGAGACTTGTGGTCAGTGGAGCAGAGTCTAACTGGAGACCTGTGACTAGTGGTGTGCCCCAGGGCTCAGTGCTGGGGCCAGGACTGTNGAGTGGAGCATGTGCCCTAGGAGGACAGGCTGAGAGAGCTGGGGCTCTTCAGCCTGGACAAGAGGAGACTGAGAGGAGACCTCAGCAATGCTTAGAAATATGGGAAGGGTGAGTGTGAGGAGGAGAGAGCCAGGCTCTGCTCCATGGCATCCAATGGTAGGACAAGAGGGAATGGGAGCAAGTTGGAGCACAGGAGGTTTAGTATTAAGCTGAGGAGGAAGTTGTTTGCAGTTCAGGTGCCAGAGCACTGGCCCAGGCTGCCCAGGAGCCTGTGGAGTCTCCTTGTCTGGAGCCATTGCAGAGCTGCCTGGACACATTGCTGTGTGAGCTGCTCTAGGTGCTCCTGCTCTGGCAGGGGGGTTGCACTAGATGATCTTTCTAGGGCCCTGACATACTGGGATACTATGTTACCCAAATCAAGAAAGAAGGTGAAGGTTTTTTTTCCTCCCAATCCTGGTATAGTCAGACTGCCTGGGCCCAAGGGGATAATCAGTTTAGATGAGATCTGGTAATTATGCTTCCATGTGGAACCTGCATTCCAATGAAGGATGCTCATCAGTTTGTGGCCAAAATATCTGGCTTCCAAACAGCTCTGTAGCCCCAGCATTTGGTAGAGCCTGAGCCTACTGTCAGACTCATAGAGGAGATGAATGTTGTGCATTGCCAAATAGTTTCAACTGGGAATGGTGTTCTAACAGAGTTTATGGAGGCTTTTTAGGGGAAATGTGTGTATCACAGATGGGGAATCACAGTTAGTGCCTTTGGGATGTGTCATATGCCCTTTGAATACATTTTTTTAATGAAGAAAATTCCTCTTTGTTTCCTCCCAGTACTGCCAGGAGGTGACACCCATCTTGTGCTTGCAAAGCATGGCACTGGGACACTGTCTGGGGAGGATGCTGTCCTTTCAAGAAGAAATAAATGGCCTTGAGTTGCAGCAGGGGAGGTTTAGATTAGATATAAGGAGGAATTTCTTCACTGAAAGGGTTGTTCAGTCTTGGCCCAGGCTGCCCAGGTGCTGGAGTCACCATCCCTGGAGAGGTTTAAGAAACATAGAGATGCTCTACCTAGAGACATGGTTTGGGAGTGCTAGGGATGGTTGGACTTGATGATCTTAAAGGTCTCTCCCAACCTTAATGATTCTGTGTGTGTGATTCCCTACTTTCAGTTTGTCATTGATGCTTTGTCACTGAGCTAAATGCTGGGGAGCCAGATAGTCTTGGTCTGCACTGACAGCTCCAATAGTGAGCAGGACTGGGCTAGTTAACTTGCTTGTTAACAACTGTGTCAAAAAAGGCTTTGAGACGGAAAATTGTGTTGAAGTTGTGCTTTGTTCTCATACAATTTTCATTCATGGATGTGAATTCCTTGTAGCCTGGGAAAAAAACCCAAAGCCTGAAGGCTTTCCAGGTGTGCTGCAGTGAGGACATCTATGTAGAGGATGTATTTGCAGAAGGGGGCTAATTTCACACAGGGAAAGCTAATTGTCATATAGACAGCAGTGAAGGCAGAAGGAAGGAAGGAGAAAAGGAAGGCAAAAAAGGCACTTTATCTCCCAGGGAGCTTGGCTGTTTTGTCACTTCATCTGTAGCTACCAGTTAATTTGTGTGATTCCCCTGGCTTGCAACCTCAACCTACAGATGACCTCAATGCTCAGTTCTATTCACTTGGAAGAGAGCTTTAGTGGCTGCCTGTCCCAGGAAGCTGCAATGTAATTCCAGGAGGCAGCATTCCCACTGCTGTGCCTAAGGAAGGAGACAGCTGAATCACCCAGGTCAGCTAAACCCTCTAAACCATCCAGTTCTTCTGCCTCTATAAAAACACTCATGCAAACAGAGAACTGTGCATATTTTTTTTCTTGCAGTGTGGACTCTTAATGAGACAGCTCCAAGGGGCATGATTAACATGGAATAATCATGTCCCTAGGGGATAGAGAAGCTCAGATGCAGCTTCTGCCTTGCAGTAAGTACATCAGTGCTTTAATTGCCTAGTGATGGCCACAGTGCTCCAACACCCAGACTCTGAATTATTCCAGCTGCTGGTCTGCACTGTCAGATATGCTAAACCCTCTTTCCTTTGCCCCTTTTTTTTTATCTGTAGGTGCTACTTTTATTTCTTTGTGATATGTCTGGAAACACACTTGATCTAGGAATCCCCAGCCTGTGTGTGGAAGGATGCTGAGCCCAATGTGTACCCAGAAGCTTCATCCTGCATTTCACTAATCACATTAGTGTTCCTCTTCCTCATGTCATGTCTGCTGCTTTTTTTTCCCCCCTAAAAGATTGGTTTCCTGAGAAGACAGATCAGAATTGAACAAAGTAACTTTTTCTCTACTTACCATGGATATAAGAACATTGGATGTAGAATTTACCTGCAGAATGGAGCTAATTCCAGCCACCTCTGTTTTGTGTCATGTAGATGAGATTCTCTTTATTGAGCCACATTTCTAGCAACCAAACTATCAACTATGATTTGTTTGATGTGCTTTGCTCCTCATTCTTATTGCATCCACACTCTAAGATTTGGGATGGATTCCTTTATACTTTTTTATAATGCAAGTTTTCTTTTCCCAGGTCTTTATAAGGTTGTGGCAGATAAAACTCCCTATGTCAGCATTGAAGACATCACAAGCAAAGTGTCTCTTGGGCCAACAAGACTTGGCCATCCCTGTTTCTCCAGCCCTGAAGCTATCAAACTGGCCACCCTCACCATCAAAGCTGGTGAGCAGATCACCTTCAACTCACTGGAAGAGGTCAATGGAAGGATGGCAGTGAACTGTGAGGTGGTCAGAAAGAACAAGGCTCATTCCTTTACTTTGCCCCTTTCTCAAGAAGGAAAATTCTATGAGTGTGAAGATGACCAGATATACACCCTGAAAGAGATTGCAGAATGGAAAATCCCTAAGAGCAGGAAGAGGATTGTCAAACTTGCCAGTCCTTTACAGACATGGGACTCCTCTAATCCACTGCCTGAGGATTTTGCTGGCTGCTTGCTCCTCACACCTGTCTATGAAGTGCAGGCAGTAATGCAATGTAAGTAGGAATCAAAGGCAATCTTCTCTTTCTCTCAGGATAGCAAAGTACCCTTAAAGACGTAAGAGTTTGTTATAAAGTCATCATCAAGGCCAGGCTTCGTGAACACAGCTCCAGGGAGGGCTCCATCCACACTCTTCCCAAGCGCTTTTTCCAAGCGCTGCTTGCTGCAAAGGCCAATTTGGGACAGACAAGAGCAGTTGCCAAAGGCACAGCACAAGGACTCCTCAGGAGGGAGAAGCTGCAAGACACGATTCTTTCTANATGCCTTTGCTAGCCTATTGTCTATCTCTCTGTCAATCTTACCATCCGAGGAGATGAGGCTGCCTAGGGAATTAAACTGTTATAAAGTAAGCAGGAAGGATTCAGTTTGGTTAAGAATTCATCATCCATTTTTGCCACTGATTTTAGTTTCAAGCTAGATACCTACCTAAGAGGAAAAAAACCCAGCTTAAGCTAGAAGATTTGACAGGTGATCCTGCTCTGGCAGGGGGGTTGCACTAGATGATCTTTCTAGGTCCCTTCCAACCCCTAACATTCTGTCATTCTGTGACCTTGCTTGAGGATATCCCAGGCAGTAGATGGAAGCTTGCTGCAATTCTACTTGCTGATGAACCCATCCTGTTTAAGCTTAGCTTTTGGGGAAGGTTTTACTACTTGTTGTGGTTACTAGAAGCAAACCAGGGAGCTTCAGAGAAATGAAATCCTACCCAAAGTGTGTCATTCATGAGGAGTCAAGGAGGATCATTCATGAGATGCTCTCCTTAGGGCCATGGGTTAGTGGCATGGGAGTGATAGGGATGGTTGGACTTGATGAGCTTAGAGATCTCTTCCAATCTTCATGATTCTGTGATATTAAGCAGGAAATCTTCTCACAACGGAGCTTTCTCTGGTGAATGATGTAAGGAAATGGAGGAAAGAGGAAGAAATAAAAGTGGGCAGAGACTGTTAGCACAATATACTGTGGCTGTTAAATGCTTCTCAGGAGACATTCAACTCTTCCTGCTCTATGATTTAATGTGTGAGATTGGAAAGTATATCTTCAAGAGATAAAATACTTGATTTTCTACAGCTCTAGCTAGATTCAGAAATCTAGCCTGTCTCCTAAATCCTAAAGCTGGATTCACTTAGCTGTATTTCTATACCCACTTAGATATATGTGCACAATCAATAAGGATTTAATGTTTCTAAAAAAAAAAAAAAAGCTTCCCAAAGAATCAGAAATGTTTGGTATTCACTTGTCTTCCTATGGCATGTTCCAGTGAGAGTTGTATTTGTTGGTTTTATTTCATGCCCATTCATGTTTCATAGGGAACTTAACATTTCAGAAGCTTTAACTATATCCTGAATAACTATTTAATGCAAACTTAAAAAGTAGGCTTCATGGTGCATGATACATACTTTCTTGGGGACCATGAGAAATGGATTTTCACCATTTTTAGAAGAGCTATAAATAGAGACAAGATAAAATGTGAGAAATACTCTCCACAATTCAATAGGCAAGATTCCAGATAAGAGGGACAGCAGATTACATTTCCACAGGCTGTGGACAGGAATCCTCTGTACTTCTCTCTCTTAATAATGAACTGATTATTATGTATGTGTGGAACTCCTCCAAAGTGCTCCTAGAAAACTGTTATTCTCTCTAGTCATTTCTCCCTCATTGCCTTTGCCTTGTGGTGCTCAGGAGGTCTGTCACCTGAAAGTGTCCATGTGACAAAAGCAAGAGTTGGAATAAACAGATCCTGAGTCAGTGCCATACAACTCTGTCACATAAAATATATATGATACCACCTTTTAAATGTAAAATATTGGTATATATGTCCTGCTACAAGGAGGTGTGAAGCTAGGATATCCTTTGTTAAGGGTGAGTGTGAGGAGGAGAGAGCCAGGCTCTGCTCCATGGCATCCAATGGTAGGACAAGAGGGAATGGGAGCAAGTTGGAGCACAGCAGGTTTAGTATTAAGCTGAGGAGGAACTTGTTTGCAGTTCAGGTGCCAGAGCACTGGCCCAGGCTGCCCAGGAGCCTGTGGAGTCTCCTTGTCTGGAGCCATTGCAGAGCTGCCTGGACACATTGCTGTGTGAGCTGGTCTAGGTGCTCCTGCTCTGGCAGGGGGGTTGCACTAGATGAGCTTTCTAGGGCCCTGCCAACCCCTGACATTCTGTGTTTCTGTGATATCCTCATGTGCAAGGCTATGCAGAATGAGTCATGAAACTGTGTTCAGTTTGGGGCCCTCAGTCCAAGAAGGACCCAGAGGCAGGAGAGTGTGTCCAGAGAAGGGCAACAAAGCTAGTGAGGAGTCTAGAGCACAAGTTTTCTGAGGAGCAGCTGAGGGCACTGGGGTTGGTTAGTGTGGAGAAGAGGAGGCTCAGGGGAGACCTTAGCTCTCTCTACAACTCCAAGCAAGGAGCTTGGAGTGAGATGGGGGTAGGTCTCTTCTCCAGGGTTAGCAGTGAGAGGGCAAGAGAATATGGCCTCAAGATGAAGCAGAGGAGCTTTAGATTGGATATAAGGAGGAATTTCTTTACTGAAAGAGTTGTTCAGTCTTGGCCCAGGCTGCCCAGGGAGGTGCTGGAGTCACCATCCCTGCAGGGGTTGGAGAAACATCTAGCTGCTCTCCTTAGGGCCATGGCTTAGTGGCATGGCAGTGCTAGGGATGCTTGGGCTTGATGCTCTTAGAGGTCTCCTCCCACCCTCATGATTCTGTGAGTTCCAGAGAGGACCTTCATAGAAGAAATATCTTCACTCCTTAACAAGAAGCTTAGACTTTGTTATACAAATGTTTTGCCTATTTTTTTACTGTTATTTGCTAGTAATTTTAGAAGTTTTCATGATTCTTATAAATATCAGAATATCTTCTTTCTGCCAGACTGGCCACAGCACCAGCATGTGTTAATGTGTTCAAATGGGATTTGATTATTCACATTTTTTCCTCACCCATTTCTTTGGAGAAACCACATGTCACCATGAAGGAAAAGGATAGGAATACATCTTGTACTCAAGAAAAAGAGTTTGATAAGAGAAAGAGCTGACAGAACTTGGAGATGCTGTAAAAAAGATACTAAACTAGATTACTTCTCCTTTTTCATGAACTGTTTTTCACTTGCACACCTTACTCTCATCTCCTCTTGCTTCTCTCTAGCTTTTTGAGGTCTCCTGCATATGATGGCTATGGATCTCAAAACTGTTAGACTTAAACTGTTAGACAAGCCCTTTTAATTATGCATGTTAAGATAGGAAGGTGCACATCTCAGGGAAAGTACTTCTAGGATCTGGCCAACCACACTTGTATATTTTATTCCAGTGTCATGTTGAAAAGTAAAATCAATGTATTTCTTTTTCTCTTCAGTTCGAAAGGACATAGTTCACCTCCTCTCAGACCTAGATATCGAGGTCAAAGATATAACAGACTGTTATGATATCAGCTCTTTCCTTCAGCCACTCTCTTTGGAAGATGTGTTTGAGAGGACAAGCAAGGAATTTCCTATGGTTGCTGAGATAATGGAAGGGCCTTCAGGAAGCCCAAAACCTTCTAACTTATTGCATAAAGGGAGAGAGATTGTCATCTACAGAAAGTACCAAGCAACAAGAGTCCTAGCTTCTGAAATCAGAAGTGATTCCCCCAAGAGACATTTTTTAATCCCTAGTAGCTACAGAGGCAAGTTCAAGAGAAGACCTAGAGAGTTTCCAACTGCCTATGACTTGGAGATAGCAAGAAGTGCCAAGGAAGAGCTTCATGTTGTAGCAACAAAAGCCTTTGATGCCTTTCATGAAGAGCTTTCCTCTGTTTCAGTTGGAGATCAATTTCTAGTTCAGCAATGCCAGACTAGCAAAGTTGTGCGTGTGGGAAGAAAGCAGCTCATAGATGCTTTAGCTTGTGAACAAATCCTAAGTGGTACTTACAAGAAGGTCCTCCTCCCTATGTACATGGAAGGTGGCTTTATGGAGGTGATCCATGACAAGAAACAGTACCAGCTTTCTGAGATCTGCAAAGACTTCCATTTGCCTTTCAACGTCAAAGTGTCTGTGAGGGACCTGTCTGTTGAGGAAGATGTCTTAGCTGCTGTGCCTAGTCTACAGCTGGAAGAAGAAATCACAGACTCTTACTTGCTGGTCAGCAGTGCCAGCAGGCCACTGGAGAGCTGGGAGATTCCTGTCTATCGCTTGGATATGTTGGTGCACTTGCTCCACAAAGATGTGCAGACACTTGCCCCACCAGTGACTAAGACAAGAGTGGAAGAGATCAGCGAAGAGCAATACTACATGCTGCGCAGATATGAAAACCAAACCCTTCATCCACCACCCAGGCCTCCCAAAAAGCCAACAACTGGCCCCAAACATCTTTCTGCAGGACCTGAGCAAGGTGCTTCTGATGTCCTACAGGATCTAAAGGTAAGGTTGGCTTTGGATCTCTTGTAATCCTCAGTTATATGTCGTGTGGGTTTAGAGTCTCCATTTCACTGGTGTGTCCTTACGGCATGTGGACAGATGGATCTTGGGTCCCTGTAATAGGCAAATTAGCCATTATAGACTGTGATGCTCAGAGGCTGGAGCACCTCTCCTATGAGGACAGACTGAGACAGTTGAGATTATTCAGTCTGGAGAGGAGAAGGCTCCATGGAGACCTTCTTGTGGCCTTCCAGTCAGGTTGACTGCATGGCTTTGTGCTTACCTGAGTGGCAAAGAGATTGGGAGTAAAAAGGGCAGATGTTTTGGAGCAACACTTGATCTTGAGAAAGAAGTGCACTCTCCTGGACAATTTTCTTTGTGGTTAAGCTCAGGCAATGTTCATTAATTTGTGTTGGGTCTGGCTGAGAGGGAGTTAACTTTCTTCACAGCAGCCTGTAAGAGATTGTGTTTCGGGTTTGTGACTAAAGCAGCACTGATAACATGAGAATGTCTTGGCTCTTGCACAGCAGGGCACACAGTGTCAAGACCTCTTCTTCCCAGGCTGTCTCCAATCTGGAGGCTGAGGGGGTGGGCAAGAGGTTGGGAGGGGTCACAAATGATCCCAGCTATCCAAAGGGATATTCCATGGTATTTAATGTTGTGTTCAGCAATAAAACTTGAGAGGTCATTGGTCTGAGAAGGTATCCATAGCTCAGAGATTGGCTGCACATCAATCTGCTTGTGGAAAGTGATGAGTGACTTCCTTTACACCACTTGTTTTGGGGGTATTTTTCTTCTTTCCTTCATTTATTAAACTGTTTTTCTCTCAACCCATGAGTTTTCTTCCTTTTGCTCTTACTGTTCCTTCTCCTGATTGGGATCATTGTCCTGATGCCAAGAGCCAGTGAGCAAGCACTCATGGTTGGAGTCAACCAACCACCCAAATATTCTTGCATATAGTGAAAGCATCAGAGAAAGATACTTTGGTGGATTTTAATGAGAGAGAGAGACTGTTCAGGAGGCATTTAACTTAGGTTAAATCTGAGAAGAAGGATAAAAAACAACCAACATTGGAAACCCTTCCAGCTCTCTGCATTGTGACTTTAACGGCAACAGAACTCATGGAACTATATTTTGATGGGAGGGGGGAATGTTACTGCTGGATGTGTGTGTGGAGAATAACTTACTCTAGACTAGACTCATGTAGGAGATAATCTTGCCCTGGAGTGAGGAAGGAGCAATAAGGGCAGGAAAGAGATGAGCTGAGGTTCCTTTGCACATTCAGGAGTGAGAGTAACCTTAGACTGCAGCTCTCCAGACAAAGAAACCCACTGAAGCAGATTGTTCCAGAAGAAATCTCCTTCCCTGGAAAGGTGAAACAAGTAGAGAGCCTTTCTTCATCACCTAACATCCTGAGCTGCAATGTGGCAGGTTGAAAGCCTCACTTGAACACATTACCTTTCCTATCCTGAGCATCACCTCTGAGAGGACATGGGTGGTAGAAGATCAGCTCTGCCACAGCAAACAGAGGGAGATTGCATTTTTTTCCTCTCTTTGAAGCTTCAGCAAGCTGGAAATGGTGCCAAGCTGATCAATGGTCCTCTCTGCATATTCTGTGACTATGCATAGGGCTGATTTGCATTACCAACAGCCCAAAGCCCTAACGAGCTGAACTGAAGCCTGGCAAGGTGGCAGGCTGGAATAAGCTTTAGCACTGCATCCATTGCCATACCTCTCCTGCAGGCAGCTCCCTGGGATGCTGGGATGGCTTCCTTGCCCAACCAGCTGGGAAGCTCTGCTTGGCTTCATGCTCCACGATTAAATGCTGCTGCTGCAGGAGCCCACAGAGGACTAAGATCCAGCTGGTTAGTGCCAATCCCTGAGGATGCTCTGGAAGGATGGGTCACCTCTCTCTACAGCTTGTGCTTTGATTCCCTTCTAGCTCCCAGCAAGGCTGGGAGGGCAGAGAGGCTCCAGCTGTCTCTGCCTGCTGTTGTCTGACCTTGGTGAGGGAACTCTAGGGCCTGTGTGTACTTTTGGCCATGTTAGTCACTGAATTGTGTGAGACTAGCAGCCAGCACGGGCTGGCACCTCAGATGAGTGCAAGAAATGCCTCTGCTTGCAGGCAAGGTGCAATGCTGCAGACATATGAATGTTTGTGGAGTTCAGCAGAGTCCAGAGACATCAGATGAATTCTCAAACACACTCTAAGTGCATTAAGCAAGCTCTTTGCCCAGTCTCTTCACAAGGCTAATTAAGTTGGCTTGGCTCCTGCTGACACAAGCTTTCACTTCCAGAGCCTGGGGATCTCTCTTCTCCCCTCCACAGTGCAGGGTAGA
This sequence comes from Bucco capensis, assembly GCA_013396975.1. Lineage (NCBI taxonomy): Eukaryota > Metazoa > Chordata > Aves > Piciformes > Bucconidae > Bucco > Bucco capensis. The sequence continues at coordinate 192,003 of VWZO01019935.1, forward strand.
CTTTCCCTTCTCTCTCAGCTGATCATTTTGTTTGGATAAGAAACATCCAGGCCACATATGTTTGCAATTTTGTGTTAGTTATTAATTGAATATAGAAAGAAAAAAACCCACTGGAAAGCCACAGCTCAGTCCTGATGCTCCTAATACCCCAAGGGCACTAAGAACAGTGCTTAAATAAGTTTAGAAAGACATGATTTGGCTGCTGCTCAACAGCATTGAATGAAATAGTTAAGTATTGGGGCATGAGAGTTAATGGCAATTCTGTGCTAAGGTCCATTATCCTTCCAGAAGTCATCAGAGTGTTAGGAACTGTCTTGCTTTCTTGCTTTTTAGTTCAAAATTGAAATGAAAGAGAAAAATGATCAGCATCCATCTGGCTTTGCAGTTCTACCCCCAGAACTATCCAGGGCTGCTATTTCCATACTTATCATATCAGTCTTCCCAGCAAAATGAAGACTTATCTGGAATTAAACTGATAAGACATAAGCTGCATTTTTCAGCAAATGAGTTTTCATGCAGCTCCTCCTCTCTTTCCTCCTAACTATTTCTTTTCTGCTTCCAGAGCATTTTTCATGGTTTTTAGAGCCTTTATGGAGCAGATGTAACACAAATCTTTCTGCTAGGTAGCAAGAAACTCACCTCCTTAAATAAAGAGGTGTTAGGAAATTCATGCAGGCCAGGCAGGAAGGGATAGGATAGAACAGGCTGCAGGAGTTCATAATCTTCTGGCACTGGAAAAGAGGGAGGAAAGTCTGGTTCATTAGCAGATGCAAAAATGTGGATGTGACCATGGAAGAAAAAGAGTTTCTCTCTGACAAGTGCATGGCTGCAGCCATTGCTGCTTCATCTTCTCTTTGTCCCCACTGAAGAGGAGATGTCCCTGTCCCTGCAGTCTCACCCCCCACCCTCTTTCTTTCCCATATACTCTTTCCTCCCTGTCATTTTCCAGGAGCTTTAATGCCCTCATAAACAGCATGGGAAGTTTGGAAGTGCAGCCCTTATAGCTAAATGAGAGAGCCTCTTTGCAAAGGCCTGCAGCAAAAGGACAAGGGGCAATGGTTTTAAATTGGAGAAGAGTAGATTTAAACTGGACATTAGAAAGAAGTTCCTCCCCACGAGGGTGGTGGAACACTGGCCCAGGTTGCCCAGGGAGGTGGTTGAGTTCCCATCCCTGGAGGCATTGCAGGTGAGGCTTGCCAGGGCTCTGGGCAAGCTGCTCTAGTTGGGGATGTCCCTGGCCACTGCAGGGGGGTTGGACTAGATGAGCTCCAGAGCTCCCTTCCATAGATCCTAGGATTCTATGTTCTTAGGAGCTCAGCAGGTCTGGTTTACCTTCCCACTTCTGTGCCACCAGAGCAGTCACATAAATATCATTGCCTCAAGGTAGAGGAAGAAACTGTCCTGTGTGAAGAAAGAGTGTGGGTTTCCAGCTCATTAGGTACTTTACATGGAAGCTTAAATCTCAGGTAAAAAGCAAGATATATTGCCTCATTGGGTCAGAGCTACCTCACATCTACTCTGGAGCAATAAGCAGCCAGGCAGTTGCCATGGAGGAGTTAATGTGCTGTAAATCCAAGCTCATTTACCTGGTGGCAGCTTGTTCATGTAGCTGTCTGTGAAGTGGGACACAATGCTTCATTTTCCCCATCCTGGGTGTTCCTAGAGACAAGCATCCCTTTGGCATGTGTAAAATAGGAATAGGAACAGCAGGAGCAACCTCAAAAATCATCACAGCAATGAAATTCCTGGAGAGGAGCACATGTTAACCTTGCTTAAAAGTTCATGTTGAATGTTAATTTGCAGGAGAGGTGCAAAAAGCAAGTGATGTGTCTAGGACAGCTGGATGCTGGAGTGTGGCTATTTGGAAGGGGAAGAAACAAGAAAGAAAGAAGAGAGGTGAGAACTTGGCACATTTAACATTGCAAAGGCCATGGTTTAGTGGCATGGAGTGACAGGTATGGTTGGACTTGATGATCTTAGAGGTCTCTTCCAACCTTCATGATTCTGTGTTTAGCCTTGAGGTCTCACTAAGCTTTGATAACCACTTCAGAGTTTATTCTTGTAGTAGACATCTTGCCTTCTGCCTCTCCTGTGCTGTATCGAGTGCTTTAAGCCTAGTTTTCACTTGGCTTGCAGAGCTAGGTTGAAGACATGAAAGGCTCTGAGTGGAAACTCGGATCCTTCTCAGAATTCCTCTCTGCATCTCCCCAGTTTGTGGAGCTTTGACAGATGAGAACATTAAACCCCAAGCTGCACGTTAAAGGTTAGTTTGTGCAAGTATGCAAGATGTCAGCCAGGGAAGAAAATGAGGGAAGAGACCACTCCAGTGTGGGTAATGTATATTTTACAGTGAAAGATCATATTTGGATAAATAATGCTGGACTAAAAGGTCATTTTTTTTTGAAGGCAACTCGAGCACAGAGCTTTTACAGCCATCTCATTTATACTGCTTGCAGTGATGGAGCAGCACAAGCACCAGCATTAGGATGGGAGAGCTGATTAAAGAGAGAGGCTAGGGAGGTGAAGTGGAGAACTAGTGAAACAGAAAAGTGAGAAATCCACTTCTATCAAACTGTGAAATGGGATGGGAAAGCAGAATTTATGTAGGAGGGAGGGGATTGCATTTTTCTGGTACAAAAATGCTTGTTTGGAGGGGGAGGATTTTTCGTTCTAACTATGTTCTAACTATGTTTTTCCAGTACCTAAAGGGAGATTACAGGACAGAAGGGGAGAGACTTTTAAGGAGGTCAGACTGTGATAGGACAAGGGGGAATGGCTATAAACTGAAGGAGGGGAAATTTAGATTGGAGATTATGAGAAAGTTCTTTATCCAGAGAGTGGTTAGGCACTGGCACAGGTTGCCCAGAGAGGTTGTGGATGCTCCATCCCTNTGTTCTTGAATATCCCTAAGTCAGAACTCTCCTGCCCTCATTGGCTCTCACATAAAAATGACAAGTAGTGTGCTGTAGAAAAAGTCTGCTCTGCTTGAACCACACACAGAGTGATCTTTAAAATGTGGGCATCTGTTGTGGTTAACACAAAATAGCTGCTGGTTATCTGCTGCTTTGCACCTCACTGAACAGCAATGGACCACAGAGGTCTTGCTTGGTTTGCTTCCTGCTTATGCTCCACACAAACATCTGAGGATGTGAACACCCAGGTTACAAACTTTCTACACCCCTGACATTATCCTCTCTGCTCTCACAGAATCACAAAGCTTGGAAGAGACCTCTAAGCTCATCAAGTCCAAGCATCCCTAGCACTCCCATACCTCTAAGCCATGGCCCTAAGGAGAGCATCTCAATGTTTCTTAACCCCTGCAGGGATGGTGACTCCAGCACCTCCCTGGGCAGCCTGGGCCAAGACTTATGTGGATATAAAAATACAAAAGCTAGGAGTAAACCACAAACTAAGTCCTTCAACAGCAGGATTAGATTAGATATTTGCATGAGGCTTTTTGTTGGTTTGCATCTTGAGAGAGCACAGAGATAAAAATCCTCTCATGAAATATTGAAACCACTTCCACCCTATATCTGAACATCTGGCTGTGACAGATCTCCCTCTAACCCTCCCAAAATGGGAAATAAACCTTCTTCTGAATGTTAGGAGTTATTGAATAATAATATGCCAGTGGTCTGCTGCTGCTATTGTGGAACCTAAATGAAAAACCTTATTAATCATGAGTTTGACAGCTCATTCAGTTATAATAATGTTTCCTGTCAATCCAAGCTCTCATTATAATTGGATCTTATTTGAAAAGGAAGATGCTCCATTGACTGCTCAGATGGAGGAAAATACAGGCTTGGAATGAAAATATCAGCCTGGATTCAGTTTCCAGGGAGGCTGCTTATGCATGTACAAGTTGGATAACACTTTAATCCTTGCTGTGTGTCACGTTGGGATGTTGCTATAATAAGATTCTCTCCCTGACTAGACACCAGCAGCAAGAGGCATGACAGTGAAGGGGGGAAGCAGCAGGAAGAGCAAGTGAAACTTAGAGAATCCTAGACTTGTCAGGGTTGGAAGGGACCTTAAAGATCATCTAGTTCCAACCCCTGGCACTAGAGCAGCTTGCTCCCAGCCCCAACACTGCCAGGGCTGGGGCTGCCATCACCTCTCTGGGCAACCTGGCACAGTGGCTCAGCACCCTCCTGGGGAATAACTTCTGCCTAACAGCCAACTGAAATCTCCCCTCCTCAAGCTTGGATCCATTCCCCTAGTCCTAGCACTGCCTGACAGCCTAACAAGTCCTTCCCCAGCTCTCTTGGAGCTCCATACAGATCCTGCAAGGCCACAAGAAGGTCTCCTGGGAGCCTTCTCTTCTCCAGACTGAACAATCCCAACTCTTCCAACCTGTCCTCAGAGGAGAAGTGCTCCAGCCTTTGCTCATCCTCATGGCCCTGCTCTGGACACATTCCAACCCCTCCATATCCTTCCTGTACTGGGGTCTCCAGAACTGGATACAGTACTCCAGGTGAGGTCTCACCAGAGTGGAGATGCTCTCTGGGATGCTGTTATATCATCATCACAGCAGCCTAGCTGTGAAGAATTAACCCAAATCAGTGGCTTGCCTATGTTAAGAAGTATGCCAGGCTATCAATTTACAATTAATTTGGTTTTCTGCACGGCCTCTTTTGTGGTCACTCAGTAAGTGCTCAGTATTTCATGTGGCATGGAGAGTGCATTAAGCTGCTTTGAATCAAGGCAATTCAGGGTGCTGTAGAGTGAGTGAGAGGCAAAGAACCATAAATTCATATATTAACATACTGCTTACTACCTTTATAAACAAGGCCAGGGCAAGGGAAGGGCTTAGGGCTTGGAATATTCTGCCCAAGGAGGTGCTGGAGTCACCATCCCTGCAGGGGGTTAAGAAACATTTAGATGCTCTCCTTAGGGCCATGGGTTAGTGGTATGGGAGTGCTAGGGATGCTTGGACTTGCTGAGCTTAGAGGTCTCTTCCAAGCTTTTCTGTGATTATAGAAGCAGATGAATATTCAGACTGAGACTGAAAGCACTTGGAAATGTATCTCAAATGGATAAAAGTCCTTTAGAAGAGACTCTGTGAGCAAAATGTAGACATTGCATCTTGGAAGCCACAAATCCATGAGTGTAAGAGGAGGAGCTGATCCACTTCCCTGCAGGACACAGTGTGTTAGGAGCACAGAAGCCACAGGATAAGTATAACTTAGACTCCAAGTATTACAGAAAGCACTTTCCTAGGGCAGAGCTGCAATGATAATTCCCAGAAGGGTTCTGGTTCACAGATAAACCAAGGTGGTTACAATAAATGGGAACTTAAAAGTAGCTTTGTGATGAGAACAAAGAGAGAGACATCCAATTGTTGTCACTGCCTTGCAGGACAAGGAGCAACTAAGCTGGTGACATCAGGTCAGACAATGGATAATGGGGCTGGAAGACAGGTAGTCCTGGCTGTAACAAAGCCAGTCTTCCCCAATATATATAGTTGTTGAGAAAGGTTCCCCAAATGATAAGAAGAAGTAGTATTCTATTGCAGAATTAGCATGATTTTGTGATACAGTCAACATTCAGTCATGCTGCAAACATTTTGTGTGTGGGAAAAGAAATCATACAATTAATTGAATGAATTCTCAGTTTTCCACCCCAAACCTGGCTAAAATTCAGGAATAGCTAGTGCTGGAGCTGTGATCTTCTTCTGCATCCTGTCAGCAATGGCAGGGTACAACCTGACACAGAATGGAGTGTAGGATCCAATCCAGAGCACAATTTAGCAGCCAGACAGAGACAATATGCTTTCTTCTTTTAATTGTCTTCAATCATTGCAGCTCAAGACTCTCTTCTTCTTTGCTTTGTGCCAGGCAGAGACAACTTAGTCTCCACTGAGACTCCAGTGACTGAGAGAAAGCAGGACAAGGCTAAGAGGGGAAAGTGCAGCAATGTGAAGAGGAATAAAATCCCAAGAGCAAGTGGAAAGCTCTTGTGGTTTTATTGTTGTGCATTCGAGTTTGATCCATGAGTAGCTGACTGATTTCTCATCTCTGAACAAGTAAATAGAAGTCAAGATGTTGTCAAGGTGAAGAGTTGATATCAAAGAAGGTTTCTTGTACCATTGAAGCACAGAGATCATCCAGCCACAGACTAAAAGTCACTCACATCTTGTTGATGGAGGTTAGACAATGGAAACCACCCATAAAATCTGCCATGGAACTCTGTCATCCATATGGTGGAAGAATATTTCAAACCAAGCTTTCCACAATGTAAAACTTGATCAGCAGCAGTTGAATGCATCAAGTTCATATTTATATTCCTGAGATAGCTGCCAAAAGGTCAAGTAGGAGACATTTGAATCCATGTTTTCAATTTGTGCCTCTGTGTTGACAGTAATAAATCATAGCAGCTCTCAGAAAGAACAACAGCAGCAGCAACAATAATATATGACTCTCAAATTTCTAGGGCCTGTAGATTAAACTAATTGGTTTCTCCTCAGCACCTAAAGAGATTTTCTTTAGTGGTTGGTTGTGAACTCTTATGCAAAGTCAAAAAGAGATTTGCTACCTAGTTGCATGCTAACAATTGGAGATCTGCAGGAACATCCAGCTTGTTTCTAAAGACATATTTGCCAAGCATTGCCATTGTATTTTTTTATGACTTTTTTCAGCTGTAAATCCATTTTCAAATCTCATTTTTATTTACAAGTTTCTGCTGGAAATGCAACTTTTCACCCTGCTTGCAGGTAAAGCCAAAGTTGTGATAACAGGACAGTCTACAACAGTCATTTGTTGATTTAAAGAGTCTTTGATAAATGGTTTACATGCTTATACATTGTAGGAACCCCTAACCAAAAGGTTGTGCTTGGGTTTCTTTCAACAGATAGTGTCCTTCAGATGGAACCACAAAGAAACCTCTACTCTGCTATGAGAATGACTGTCAGCATTTGGGTTTTCTAACTGACACTGATCAGCAGGCAGTGACAAATGGTTTCCTTTCCAAAATCTAGTGAGGAGTCTAGAGGATAAGTTTTCTGAGGAGCAGCTGAGGGCACTGGGGTTGGTTAGTGTGGAGAAGAGGAGGCTCAGGGGAGACCTTGTCCCTCTCTACAACTCCCTGCAAGGAGCTTGGAGTGAGATGGAGGTAGGTCTCTTCTGCAGGGTTAACAGTGAGAGGACANATTCTGTAATATCCAACCTGGAGCTCCCATGGCACAACTTGAGGCCATTTCCTCTTGTCCTATTACTTGTGACCTGGGAGAAGAGACCAAGCCTCATGTATATAGAGTTGTATGATCGAACAGATCCTTTCCTTCTCCCTCTCCCTTTTCCTGTCTCCTTCTCCTTCCTCACTGGGTATTAACAATTTTAACATGCCAACAGCACAAAATTCCTGAGCTTTCTTTCTCTTTTTGACTATTATCAGTCCATTTCATTCCTGCCTATTACAGAAGCATCTGACTGTGTTGAACTTCTGTCCTAGATAATTTTCAATGGTGCATAAAAGGAATCATCCAGGGAATCATTTTGGTACTGAAATTCTTTCTTTTCTCTAGTATTTATTATATGTCTCCCCAGCTACTAATCACAGAGGGTCTAAATTTTCATTAATAGGTGCAGTAAAGCAAATGTATTTCTCTTTCATGTTCCTTTCTGATCTTCATTTCTCTAGCATTCCTCTTTCATCTGGAAGGAGGTATGTGAAGGGATTTAATTTATAGAGAATTATGATTTACAAAATGCCACACATCCTATTGGGAACCCTTGCCTAAAGCACAGTAAATTAGTTTTTTCTATTAATTTACCTGGCTTTTACCTTCCTTTTTTTTTTCCCCCAAACCTGAGAGGATTATCTGCTGATACACAACTAGTAAGAACATTTTTGTACACCTATCATTCCATTACATTTAAAAGCTTGCCCAAACCTAGGAAAAACACACTTTTTCCTAGTAGAATTTGATTCACTTCTGCCTAGTCTAACAATAAATGCAATATTCATCTATAAAAAAGAAAAAAAGGGTGTTTTTTAGGCACTTAGCCTGTGTTCTCCACTTTGCAAGAAATGAGGTGATAGAAAATCTCCATTTAATAAATTGATCAGCCTGGGAAAACATCTCTGTCATTCAACTTAGAGAAGATGACTGGTGAGGAAAATATTCCCAATAAAGTGTATTCAATAGAAGTTCAGAGGATGAAGCACTTGCTGATGTCTCTATTTAGGCACTAGCTACTCTCCTACTACAGCAAATCCTTTTCTCTTTAAATAACTAAATGGATAGTTTTACCATCACATGCTGCTTGCTTTCTTGAATTGCTTTTTGTGGGCCTATTAGGCCCAAATTTCTTGAGAAGAGAGAATGCATCAGCAGTAAGTTGGAAGGAATGGAATTAGGAGAGAGAAAACAACAACAGAGTTGTTGGCTTCCCAATGTTCCCAAGGAATATTTGACAAGTGAAGTGTCTTGGGGCATGTCAGCAGGTACAAGTTCTGCTACCTGATGGCTTCTGAGGGATGGGAACGAAAGGAGAGGAGAAAGGAGAGGGAAAACAGAAGGAAAGAAGAAAGGAAAGGGAAAAGGAAGGAAAAGGAAAGGAGAAAGGAAAGGAAGAAAAGGTGAAAGGAAAGAAAAACAGAAGAAAGGAAAGGAGAAAGGAAAGAAAAAAACAGAAGGAAAGAAGAAAGGAAAAACAGAAGGAAAGAAGAAAGGAAAGGAACAACAGAAGGGAAGAAAAGGAAAGAAAAGGGAAGGAAAAACAGAAGGAAAGAAAAGGGAAGGAAAAACAGAAGGAAAGAAAAGGGAAGGAAAAACAGAAGGAAAGAAAGGAAAGAAAAGGAAAAACAGGAGGAAAGACAAAAGGAAAGGAAAAAGGACAAATGGAAGGAAAGAAGAAAGGAAATAAAGGAAAGGAAAGAAGAAAGAAAAGGAAAAATGGAAGGAAAGGAGAAAGGAAAGGTGAAAGGAAAGGAAAGGTAAGATAAATCCCACACTTGTGTCCTCTTTGAAGCACCATCAAAGCACTATGGCAAGATGACTAATCCACTCGTAGCCCTCTCTTTGCAGGCTCCATACCAGGCTGGAATAGAAATGCTTTAGCTCCAAGGCAGTGCTGGATGCAGAGCTGTCACTGAGGCCTGTGCTCTCCATGGCTAGCATCTTGGATTGTCTGCTCCAAGATTTGAGAGGCATGATCCCTTCTGGCTATAATTGGTACCACTTTAGTGTTACTTTTCTGGATAAGGTTTTAAATTCCATTGCAGCAAAAAAGAGGGTTTTTTTACCACTCTTTTATGACTCATCTGCATTGCAGCAGGAGATTCCATCCCATGTGTGGCTACTAGCAAGCCATACCAGTGATGTCAGGAGCCTGCTCATGGCTTCTCTTCTGCTTGTTATTTCTCTTTAGGAAGATTTAAGTTCTCCACTGAGGGACCTGAAAGCTCAGGGAATACTTTGGCTCTGACAATACTTAATAGTCAAGGAATTTTCTTGCTTTAAATGTGAGCACATATCTAATTTTCATGACCGTTATTCCCTGCTGGCATTTGTGGCCTTTAAAGCCAAAATGGCAAGATTGTGACATAATCAGCCTAGAAGCTTTAGTTATAGAACTCTCTTGTGCTACATGGTTCATCTCTGTGTTTCTTGAGAGCTGGAAATCCTCTTCCTATCTCTTTATTAACTTGTTTATGGATTCTCCAGATCTACAAATGTTGTAAAATCATTGACTCACTAGAGATGCCCAGAGGATTAATAATTTAAATACAAACAATCAGGACTGAGTTGCTGTTTTACAGGCAAAAAAAAAAAATGTCTTTTTTCCCCCTGCTCTTCCCCTTTTCTAGTGCATAAATAATTCCTCCAGCATGCTGAAGTGATGCTAATTTATACCCACAGAGGACTGAGTCTCAGAAGCCTAATTTAGATGACAAGCCTGAAGTGCAAGGACTTGCCATTTTTATTTGTATGTAAAGTACCAGGCACTCTAGTAGTGGTGTGTCATTAAATTATTGCTAGAAAATGAATTGCCTTTTGGAAGGCTTGCTCTTGGGTGAAATTATGTCTTTTGCTATGACTTAAGACAGATGCAATGAGTTCATTTGAGCAGCCTCTCTTCCCTTCTCTCATTTTCTTCTCAGTCCTATCTCCCATCACCCCTCTGCTGAGGATGCTTTGCTGAAAGAAATACCTCCTTGGACATGTTCTTCATGGCAATGTTCCCTCTACTCTGAATTATGGTGGTAAAAACCAAGGTAGTAGGGCATAAAAGTGGTTGATGTCAGCTCTAGCTCCTGGGGCAGCTAAAAGTGGGATGATAAGGCTGTTGGATGCCATCAGTTTCCTGTTGCACAGCACAGAATTCCCCCCTAGGGTTTGGAAGGGAGCAGTGATGGATTTGACAAGAGGTCTCAGCTGCACATTGGGCATGTAAGTATTAATGGGGCATTTCATTGCAGAGGAACCATGCCATTAAGGCAGCTGATGGTGCTTCTACTCTTCAGGTCTCGTGTTGGCAATTTCAGACAGGCTGTGTTCTGCTGCTGGTGGTCAGTTTGCTGTTCAGGATTAATTGTTGCAGTGTTTGCTTGAGTGGTTAGCTGAGACATGCTCCCAGGTTGTCCTGATCCAGCTCTGATGCTGTCATTCTTCCTTTTGAAAACAATGAAGTTTGGAGTCAAAAGGAGAGACATAGAATCAGAGAATTGTCAGGGTTGGAAGGGATGTTAAAGATCATCTAGTTCCAACCCCTGGCACTAGAGCAGCTTGCTCCCAGCCCCAACACTGCCAGGGCTGGGGCTGCCACCACCTCTCTGGGCAACCTGGCACAGTGGCTCAGCACCCTCCTGGGGAACAACTTCTGCCTAACAGCCAACTGAAATCTCCCCTCCTCAAGCTTGGATCCATTCCCCCTAGAGCCATGGACATAGGAACATGAGAGAGGGTTGCTGGGCTTCCAAACAGCACAGAAGAGATGATCCTTGCTGCAAGTTTGCCTTCTGAAAACAAAACACAACAAAAGCTGCAGAAATAAAACTGTCTCAAGCTCAAGGTTGATGCTGGAGTTGGTGTAACTGAACTGGAAAGTTTATGTGGCCTGGAAAGACATTGTGGGCAGTGAGAGAAGCTATTGCTTCATTAATGTTTAGAAATATG
>VWZO01019936.1:557-144366 GCA_013396975.1 Bucco capensis
CCTTCTCCTTCTTCATCACCACCTCCTCCTTCTCCTTCTTCATCACCTTCCTCATCCATGAGGAGCACGTGGAATTAATTGCCTTGCTGCTCAGGAACTGAGCTCCCAAAGGAAGGCTGAGCTCTCACAGTGACCTCAGCATGCAGGAACAAAGAGGATGCTGAAGTAGCAAGTCATGTCAAGGACTGGCAAAGTACAGACATCCCCTCCCAAAAATGAAACAAAGCATCACAAAGCAAGCCCATTACCAGCAGCAGCTCCCTGCCTGGGCTCCAGCCTGCAGGTTGTTAGAGAACAAGCCCAACAACTCCCAAGCTCCTCACTGCTGCTGCTGGCAGCTAAAAGCACCACAAAGGAGATGTCACCTGGCTAGAATCATCAACTTTCCTTTCAGGGAAAGTTTGGAGCAGCTAAATAAAGTTGAGCTTGTGCTTGCAGCCTCAACACAAAGCCCAAGCCATTCTGGTTTCTCATCAATAGTCTCTGTGCTTGCTCCTTCAGAAATCCATCAGAGGCTGTCAAAGGAGGTGCTAGAGCACTTAACTGCCAGTGCCCAAGCAAACACTATCATTACAGTGTATATAAAAGTCTCCTGGGGGAGAGGCTGGGCATAAAAATTCAGCTGGATCATTAGGAGCTGATGATTTAACTGAGAAAGCAATCTCAAGTCTCCAAGCTGGCAACAGAAAGACATAAACTGAGTTGGAGGAATTATTTAATGACTAGCAGGCCAATAAGGGAGATATTTCATGGCTCTGGAAGATCCTCTGCAGCACAGCAAAGCTGCAATTCATTCCCTACGAGTTGGTAGGAAGTTTTCTCCCCCTGCAGCTAATTTCTGTCACATCAGGGATAGGGAAAATCCCAGGACAAGCATCAAGCAGAGGCAGTGGAGATCACTAAGTGAGTGCTGAGCCTCTCTGGTAGCAGAGACTTGGAGGCTTGCATCTGTTGTGCATCATTGGGCACAGGAGGGAAGCAAGCTCCCTGCATCCTGAGCATGCCTGGGCTGCCAGGCTCAGATGCTGCAAGGCTGCATGCAAGGCCTCAGGGTGCCTGGAATGGAATATTTGGCCTCAGAGCCCAAATTCCTCCACCTGCCAGGCTCCTGGATGAGGAAAGCTCAGACACAAGGTCCTCAGGGTGCAAAGCAGCAGGGTACAGTCACTTCTGAGCTAGGACATCTTTCCCCCCACACACCTCTGCTCAACCAGGGAGGATTCTGAGAAGAGAAGAAAAAGTTGCTAACAAAATTCAGGGGGAAGAAAACCTCAAAAATCCTCTCTGCAAAACATGTTGGGCTCCTACTTTCCTGCCCTGCAAACACAGTAAGATCTGTGAAATCTTCCTGTCTGTCACCTGGAGGCTAGCAGATGTGAGCCTGGCTAACTGAAACATGCTTTAGATGCCCAGAAATCCATGTGGAAATGGGAGCTCAGGGAGCACTAGGAAGCCTCATCATGTGCTTAAGTATACAGAGCCCAAAAGTCAAGCTCCAAGCACTAGCAGCAGCGAGCAGATGGCAAACAGAGAGCTTGGAAAGACTGGGCTGAAGCATCTCTCTTGTTGCTGGGAGAGATGGAGCTGACAAGGCTAAGTGGAAAGGCTCCTGGCTGACCTAGGCCTGGTGTTCAGGATGTGTGCTTTGCTCTTCCTGGAGCTCAACTTGCTGCTTCACACAGCTCCTCTTCAACCCCTGCACAGCTGAGCTTCTGCTTGCTGCCTTTCAGCATGAGACCTGAGGAGCATTGCATGTTCCAGGGAGAGGGAGGATGCTGAGAGGCACCTGGGTGCTCCAGGGAGAGGGAGGATGCTGAGAGGCCACTTACCTGGATGTTCCAGGCACAGGGAAGATGCTGAGAGGCACCTGGATGCTCCAGGGAGAGGGAGGATGCTGAGACACACTTACCTGGATGTTCCAGGGAGAGGAAGGATGCTGAAAGACACTTACCTGGATGTTCCAGGCACAGGGAAGATGCTGAGAGGCACTTAGCTGGCACCAGAAGTCCTCCTGGGATGGACTTTAAGGATAGTTCTAGCTCCAAGAGTAGGCATACAGCTGCCNCGAGAGACACTTAGCTGGATGTTCCAGGGAGAGGGAGGATGCTGAGAGGCACTTAGCTGGCACCAGAAGTCCTCCTGGGATGGACTTTAAGGATAGTTCTAGCTCCAAGAGTAGGCATACAGCTGCCCATCACTGGTCCAGAGGGGAATTCTGCCCAGGATCTCTCCTATTAGCTGCAAAGGAAATTGGTATTCATTACAACAGCTCCAGGTAAAACAATGAGGGGGTTTCCCCCCCCNGCCAGGTAAAACAATGAGGAGTTTTCCCCCCCCCCCTTTTAATATACTTGAAGAAGGATATGGAAAAAGTGATATAAGGGAAAAAAAATCCACTAGTCTCTATGAAAAATTTAGAGATCAACACTTCTGTTTGTGTTCATTCAGAATATCCCAAGCTGAAAAAAGTTGTTCCACAACAAACCCCAAAAAGCTCTGCTCCAAGACATTTGGTCCAGTTTTGTTTACTGAGGTTGAATTGTCTTCTACTCCACAGGAATAGCTTCATTGGATCTCTCCTTGGCAAATTAAAATGCCCTTGCTGCCCAAGGCCCTGCTCTGCTGGGTAATAATCCTCTATTATCACCTATTAGGATGAAGCTAGAGCATCTCACAGCTCCCAGGCACAAGCAGGTCAGACTCTAGTAGCTTGTGTTAAGACACAGAACTGAACATAACTCAAGTGAGGAGAGGAGGATGATTTAATGCTCATTTTGTCCTGCCCTGCAAGCTCCACAGCTTGCCTAGGCTTGTAGAACCAAAAGAGAGTAAATTAACTTCCTCCTGAAGTGAAGTGCAAATCTCTCCACTCAGCACTTCTTCTTCCCTGGGTACCTGGGCTGTTAAATGAGGGAGGAATTGCTTCCTAACCCCCCCTAGGAAATGGGCCTGGAGCTCTGCCCCTCAGGGATGTCATGGAAATATCTCCAGAGAGCTCATAAGCAAAGGTCACATCCAGTTAGGAAGATGACACTTGGTCCTTGCTTGCCCTGCTCTGCAATTCAGGAAGGAGCTGATGCTTGGACTTGATGATCCTAGAGGTCTCATCCACCCTTCATGATGCTGGGCAAGGAAAAGCTCTTTCCCTTCTTTCCTGCTGGATGCAGTTGATGCTTGCCCAGCAGCTGCAGGCTTGCTCACAAAGAGCAATGCTCTCACTTGGGTTAGCTTTTCCCTACAGAGAGAGGAGAGGAGGGAATATCTCGAGCTGCTTCAGGCACCCCAGAGAGCAGAGCACACATCTCCCTGAGCATGCTGTGCTCCAAGGGGAGCTCCATCACCCCTAGGCTTCCAAAGGCCTGCAGGGATCCCTCTGCAGCTCACTTCAAGAGACTTCCTCCCAGGCTTTGCTGCCTTCCTGCTGCTCTCTGCTCTATTATTTAGTGCACTCTTGCCTTTCACCATTCTCCTTGGGGGTTTGACAGCTTCCTAACAAATGTTCTTCTTCCCTGCCTTTGTTTGCCCTAGACTTGCCTTTTTCTTTGGAGAGAAGTTGGACACTTGTATTCTTCTTGCTTTAGGAAAGCTGAGCAGCAAAACAGATCCAAAGATGCTCTGTGCAGTCAATTCCTCCAGTGAAGCTATTACAGCTCCCAAATATTTGCAATTCTGAGAACAAATTGATTGGTTTTGCTGCCAGGGAAGCTGAGCCAGGCTGGAGGGAGCTGGGGCTTGCTCCTGCTGCTGTCTCTGCATATTGATGCAGCCTTGCACTAGGAATTCTTGTTCATCAGGAGGGGGGAAAAACCCAACAGCATGGGCTTGGATCTTGCCAAGGGACCAGACTGAAAGTAACAGAGGCAGAAGCATCTTGACTCCCAGATCCCAGCACAAAGGAGGCTGTCAGCATGCCAGAGGTTGGCTAACAGAGTGAGAGGACACTCCAGAGCCAAAAAGACAGGAAAAAGGGGAAGAAAAGCAGGTGGAGATACATATGGCACAGAGAGATGGAGCAGGAGCTGAGCAGACACTGCTGCTCTACAAAGGAGGGTGACTGTCCTCGTGCTCTTGAAGAGAGATGGCAGCCTCTCTGCTGCTTGCACAAGCTGTTATCTCCCTGAAAAGCAGAGCAAAATGGGAGTGATGAGGACAAGGAGGAGGAAATCCAAGCAGCTTTGTCCTGCCCAAGCTAGCTAGGAGGAAGGAGAAGTCTCCAGTGGCACTGCTCCAGGTTTCCCCATGGGCAGAGGAATGTCCCAGAGCATCTCTAGCACTCAGCACAAGGACTGCAGGGACAATCCTTACACAGTGGGTTCCTGGAGCTAGCAGAAAAATTGGGGCATCTTTTGGCCTTTTAAGAGACAGCATGAAGCAGGCAGCTCCAGGAGAGGAGATGCAAGCAAGTGGCAGAGGTGAAGGCACAGCTCTCCAGTGCCAACAGCTTACCATGTCCTGGGACAATTCCCTCTGTGACCAACTCCTGCACCTCAGCCTGATCCTTAATCCAGGACAAGCAAATACCCAATATATCCCCAAAGCAGAACTGAAAGCCCCATGGGTGCTGTGTCTGAGCTTGCCATGGTCTCTGCCTTCCTCTCCTGAGGTCAGATCCAGCAGGCTTCTCATCACCCTCAACTCCTTACCACCTTCCAGTCTCACATCCCTTCTCTCTCAGGCCAAATGCTCCTCTCCATCTCTGCACCAATCATAATCCCTTGGCCCTGAGGGAATTGAAACACAAGATGTTGACAGAAATGAGAACAAAATAAGTCAGCCTGGGATAGAAAGCATCCTCAGCACAAGTGATGGGCAATGAGGCCACCTCATCTTCTCCCAGTACCACCAGTTCCTCAGGCCTGTCAAGCTTATTTGGGCTAAATCAGCTTTCAGAGCAGTCTTCCTTGCATCTGGAAGTGAATCCTTCCAGCAGCTCACTGATGCCAACAGTCCAGCTCAGCATTTCCCCTCTGTAAGCTCCAAAACAACCACACAGACCAAAGAACCCAGCAGGCAGCTCTTTGCCAAGCTTTGGGGACTAACCAAAGGATGAGCTAGAGGAATAACCTTTTGGAGAGTAGAAACTCACTTGACTAGAAGAGATAAAGGATAGGAAATTGCATCTGTGGATTAGGGGATGGATTAGGGGAGGAAAGGGTTCTTTGGTACCCAGACATCCTGAGCAGCCTCAGACTTGCAACCCAAAGCATGTCTGATGCAGACACACTAATCATGCCACAAAACAACCCCTGCAGAGCTTGGGAAGGAAAACATCAGGATTTCAGAGGTGTTGTATTTTTTTCCCCCATTTCCTCAAGCCTTCAGGTTACTGACAACTTAATCACTTAATTAAATTAGGTGTTACAGCTAATTTGGGGAACGCAATCTTATTCTTCTGTCACAAGCCTCTGGGGGAAGAACCTGCTCCTGATATCCAACCTAGCCCTCCTGTTGCTTCTCTGGAACTGTTTCTTCCTCCACCTTTCCATTTCACTCCTTCCAAGCCCCAAATTCAGAAGCAAGGAGAAGCTCCTCAGCATCTTTCAACTGATGAGCAAAATGGATTTGCCTGTTCCCGCTAGTTCCAATCCCAAAGCCAACACCAAGATTTTCCACTGAGGAGCTAAAAGAATATTGGAGAGAAAGGAGATGCCCACAATATTCTCCTGGGTATGGATTATTGTCCAGATTTGAGATGGTGATTACACAGAGAGAGGGAAGGAGAGAAATGCCCACCCAGGGAGTTTACATTCTAAATGATGCTCAGGTAGAGCAATTATTAGGTTGCCTGACATTTAATCAATGGCTGGACAATTTAAATGCCTGACAGAAATGAAATACCTGCCTCTGATTTATGTACAAGCAGGTTTCTAGCAGCCAAAACCTGAAAACCACATAAACCAATTATTATTCCCCTTCACCTCATCCTGAGTGACTCTCTGGGATGATAAAGCCCATCTTATTTGGACTTATTGCTGGAGAAATAGACTTCTAAGGCATAAAAGTTCTCCAGATGGATGCTTTTGGGGAATTAGTTGAATAAGAGAGATTTAATCCATCCGGAAGCCAGGATGCTTAAAGACATGATGAACATAACAAACTCGTGGCTAATCCAAAGTGACAGGTACTAATAGGCTACTTAGTGGATTAATAGCTAGCATGCTATGTTGCTAGGACCACACTGTTTATCTCAATCGTGTGCTTGAATGGGATGCAGAAAATCAAGTCCACTCCCTCAGGCACAGTTCATTCAACTGGACCAAAAAGCAGAGCTCCACATCCAAACAGGAATTGAACCTGTAAGATGCCATCTTCCTAGAGAGATAAACAAGCCATGCTGAGGAGCACCATGCACTCCCTGAACCTCTGGCTTGGTAGTAAACCAAGAAATAGCTTACAACAAGAACAAAAGCTCACCCCTGCCCTTGATCTGAGATGTTTATCCAATGTAGAATCTCTTCTACTCCACAGAAGCATGAAGGTTGGCAGAGATCCCCATCCATCCCTAGCACTCCCATGCAGAAGAGCAAGAAGTTTGGATGTCCAGGATGCTTCCCTCTGCCCATCCTATCACTACTGGGCAGGAGAATACAATACCCAGAGTAAAATCTGGACTTTCATTCCAAGAAGAGAAGTTTGGCCAGAAGCTTCTCTTCTAAAATGCTTTCAAGTTGCTCCTTAAAGCCCAGGGAAAAAGGAAAATCCCTGATGAAGACTGAGCATCCCTGCCCAGTACAGAGCAATGCCTGCCCAGTGGGCAAGGAAGGGGCTCAAGAGCTCAGTGTTACCTTGCACAGGAAAGGTCCACAGCTCACAGAGATGCTTCCAAGGCACTTTTCCACTTCCTGCTCTCTGCCTTTCCCTGTTTGTCCCAGTCAGCACAGGGAGGACTGACAGAGCTGAGGCAATAGCATGCTGCTCACAAGCCCCACTGAGAGTCTGACCCATCCCATAATCATTCAGCTTGGAAGAGACCTCTAAGCTCATCCAGTCCAACTTGTATCACTCCCATACCACTAAGCCATGGCCCTAAGGAAAGCATCTCCATGTTTCTTCAACCCCTGCAGGGATGGTGACTCCAGCACCTCCCTGGGCAGCCTGGGCCAAGGCTGAACACCCTAGCCAAGCTCTCAGTTATTCCCTAAGGCTACTTGAGGGTATTTCCCTGCCCATGGCCCTGAAGCCTGCAGCCTGAGCTCTACCCTCATCTCTTCACCTTGCCAACACAATGCTCTCAAGCAGCACAATCTGCTCCAGGGTCCAGGATCCTTGCTGACCAACCTTCAGGGAGATGTTGGAGCATAAGCATCCCTCCACAAGAGCCCCAAGAGGCATTTAGCTAGGCTTGGCAGAAGGAGGGGAGCCTGAGGGAAGACATGGTCCTGACAGCAAGCACTGGTTGCTGCCTCTGTGGCTAGCAATGTGTGTGTTTGGCAGGCTCTGGGTGCTAAATAAATATGGCTTATTAATAAAGCACTAGCTGGAGATGGAAAATAAGATTGAATGCTTCATCTTCCCAGAGCTGTTTCAGGGTCTTAGGGGGGAAATAAAACACAAAGACAATAGGAAATGGAGAGCCTTCAGGGAAGGGAAGCCAATAAAAGGGGAAAAGCAAGGAGGAGGAGGCAGTAAATTTGCTTGGCTGTAAAAGAGACTCAAGCAAGAGGTAACAAAAGAGCAGTGCCATAAACAAAATGCCAACCACCTCTTGCCCTGCTGAGATTCAACCCAAAAGGTGCAAACACAAAGCCTCAGCCAAGAACACTGGTGGGAAACAGAGCAAGAGACAAGCAAATGGTGTGAGAGGGGAAAAGGCAAAGGCAAAGGCAAAGGAAGCAGCCATGAGCCCACAGAAGGAGCTGCTGTGCCATGGAAGGGTTTGCAGGGCTGCAGGACTCTAGCATCACCCAAGGCACCAGGGGCATCCTGCTGCTGCCTTCATCCCCACTGAGGCTTTCAGCTACTCTTCTGTGCCCCAAAGCCAAAAGCTGTGCTCCAGACACAAGAGCCAGCAGGTTCTCCTTTCACTTTTTCCAACAGAGGTAGTGCACACACCTTGGAAGCACATCCCTGCATCCTCCTTTCCATCCCTGCTGTGCCCCACAGGAGAGCCCAGCTCTGCCTTCTGCAGGCACTTAGCACTACAGCAAGCTTTACACTTCAGCCTCGTGTCTTTTAGCCTGACAAGTCTTTACACTTCCCAATTAACAGAGAGGTTACATCTCTGGATCAAATGGCAAACTGCTACATCTCTCTTTACATACCAACCATTCATTTCATTTTGCCAGGCAGCTGAGCACCTCATTAATTAGCTCTCTTGGGCCTGGTTCTCTTGTGCTTGTGCTGCAGCAAGTCCTAAAGCTGTCACACACTTCCTAAAGGCTCCAGCTTAGAGTTACTATCATGTTTTTAACCATGGCTAAAAGAGGACTTCAGCTTGGCCTTAATGGTCCAGAGCAGCACTCTGATTTTTGGGGAGAGCAGCCACATCTTGCCTGGTTTTTCATGGCAGACATGCAAGATTCAGGAGCAGCATCATTTATATCCCTTTTCTGTAGGAGTGAAGAACTTCTTTTCCCTCTCAGGCCTCCTGAAGCCTAACCTGCAGCTATTGCTTTAACTCTTTCCAACACAGCCCAGCCAAACAAATCCTTGCTGGAAAAGCACAGCCTGGCTTTGCTCATCCAGCCTTTCATCTCCAAGATGAAAGAGATGGAAACTCTCTTGCAGAACAATGGCCTGAAGAGTACACTGCAAACCAAAGTGCCTAGCTCCACACCTTCATCTGAAGCCCTAGCTCAATGCAGAGATGCCACAGGAAGCCTTCCTGCCTCATCCAGCACAAACCCAGCCAGGGCTAGTGGCAGAGAGAGCCCAGAGATACCTGAGCAGAGCTCTGACCCTGCATGAGCAATTGATGTACACAGAGGCCAGGCCAGGGGGGAGGCACTGCTCTTGCTTGCCAGGCCCAGCAAGATGCAGCAAACCTCTGGCAAGCATCACAACACAAACTATGAAACCTTCCTGCTGCCAACCTGACTCCAGAGGCATCTCAGGTGGCTCTCAGCCTTAGATCTCCTTGGAGCACTCATTTCCTACCCTCATCATTGACATTTTCTTCCACTCAGGGGCTGGATCTATACACAAAGCCACTTGGATTAAACTTTGCCAGCACTCTACAATAGAGATGTGCTACCTCTAAAAAGACAATTTCTTCCTTCAAGAGACAAGGGAAGATTAGCTCAAAGGCCATGAAACTGCAAAAAAAACCCTTCTTCTCTCCTCAATTAATGATCAGTGCATTGATCCTCCCCAGCAGCTCAGATTCCTTGAGGTACCATGACCCTTCTTGGGATGCCCAAGCCTCCATCCTCCCCAGCAGCTCAGATTCCTTGAGGTGCCATGACCCTTCTTGGGATGCCCAAGCCTCCATCCTCCCCAGCAGCTCAGATTCCTTGAGGTGCCATGACCCTTCTTGGGATGCCCAAGCCTCCATCCTCCCCATTAACCATCCAAAATAGCTTTTAGTTGAGAAATCAGATAGCAGAACCTCCAACAGCTTTAGGCAGAAGGTAGCTGTATGGGCAGAAGAGCTGGGGCATCCTAACCAGCAAGAGAAGAGCTAACACCTACCAAGGAGAGTCATTCCTTTCCATTTGATGGCTTCCTGCTCCTCAGATCTTTTGTCCTTTCTCTGCAAGAGACAATTGATCAGCTTTTATTCCCCCACACTAAATAGAGGATTTCAAGCCTTATCATGAGCTAGCAAGTGCAGCAGAAGCACCACATCTGAGCATGAGCTCCCTCATCCAGGCACAATTCAGGATGTCTCCACCATTGACCAAGTTTTGCTGGCACTCCTGCTTCAGAAGGCAAAGGTGAGGAGTGGTTAGAGAAGCTCTGTTATTTCTAGAGGAGAGATTTCTCTCTCTCCACACCTCACAGAGTTTGTTCCTGCAGGGCTGCTGCCCTTCCCCAGACCATCACTTGGGAAGGGATGGCCTTGAAAACACAAATCAAATTAAAACTTGGGAGCTCCATCCTTTTGTGGTCTCCTTAGCAACAGAGTCCTCAAATCTCTGGCCCCTGCTGTGTTTCCAGAAGGACATAAATATTCCCTGAATAATACAAAGCTGTGCAAGCAACCTCTACACTTGCCTGGAGTTGGGCATCAGGAGTCCTTTTTTTTTGAGCATCTCTGATGGGTAAATGCAATTAATCCAAGTTTTCCTAAAGGGTTCTCAGGAATTTGGGATCATTCTCCCTCTGCTTTCTCAGCTTGGTCAATCTGAACAAAAAGAAAAGGACCCCAAAGCCTCAAAAATCAATAGCCCCCCCCCCAGCAAACACCAAAGCCAAGTCAGGAGTGGGGAGCTGAGTGCTTGAGAAGAGAAAAGACACAACAAGTCTTTGTCTGCAAGGAGGAACAGCTCAAACCTAACTCTTTCAGCCACAGAACCCATCAAGAGGGTATCAGGCATCACAACCCATCCCAGGCATGAAGAACATCTTCACAGCACCAGCAAATATAACACAGAATCNATCTACGCATCACTAGCAAATATAACACAGACCCCATCAAGAGGGTGTTAGGCATCACAACCCATCCCAGACATGAAGGAGATCTTCACAGCACCAGCAAATATAACACAGAACCTACTAAGAAGGTGTTAGGCATCACAATCCATCCCAGGCATGAAGAACATCTTCACAGCATCAACAAATATAACACAGAACATATCAAGAGTGTGTTAGGCATCACAACCCATCCCAGGCATGAAGAACATCTTCACAGCATCAACAAATATAACACAGAACATATCAAGAGTGTGTTAGGCATCACAACCCATCCCAGGCATGAAGAACATCTTCACAGCACCAGCAAATATAACACAGAATCTATCAAGAGGCTGTTAGGCATCACAACCCATCCCAGGAATGAAGAACATCTTCACAGCATCAACAAATATAACACAGAGCCTAGGGAAGGTCTGCACCTTTCTGGATACAAAAAGCCTATTCAAACAACACAAAAAGTCTTGGTTACATCTCCAGCCCTTCCCTAGAACCTCTGACAAGCACAAGGCTGGATCATACTCATTTTGCAAGTGGAAAGCTTAGGACCAAGCCAGCAACAGCTTTGCAGACCATTTGAGGTTAACCTGCTTCTTTCTCCAGGTGCCTGTTCTCCTCTGGGTTTAAAACACAGGCACTGTGATGCTTGACACTGGATTTTTCTGCTGTAAGCTCATTGCAATCACCACTTTGCACCTTCTCAGCTCCCTCAGGCATTGCCATGTGCTTCTCCCAAGCTGGGGAAGCAAGGTGTTTGAAGGTTTGAACCCTGCTGGTGTTGCCTCTCTCAGGAGCATCTTTATCAGCCACTGAGAAAGGAAAAGCAAAGCAGAGTGGGCAGGCATCCCCTCAGCTAAATAAATAACCTCTTCAAACAACAACCCAAAGAAACAATTAAGAGGCCTTGGCAATAAAAGCTTTAGCAGATGATGTACTGACAAAGCAGCACAATTACTAAACATATTTGCAGCTCCTCTGGTTAGCATAATGTACTCTGCAAGCACTAATGTGTTATCAAGGTGGCACTGAATCACTTGATCAATTATTGAACCACCATCAAATATTTATGAATGGGCCCTTTAATATCCAAATGCAAGTGTGATCCTTGGAAACCTTGGCAAATGCTTCTCTTGTCAGCAGCAGAGACCTGTGGAGCATGGAAAATGGCTTTGCCTTAGCTCTGGTTTAGGGGAACAATGCAACCCCAACAGTGAGTCCATTTGGACACAGTTTGTGCAGCCAAAAAAAACAACCCTAACCCTGGGATGAGAACACTTGGATGCTGCTGGGAATTCGAGCATCATGGCTCAGGAGTCTCCCTAGCTGAGCAAGTTCCTTCCACAAAGGCTGCTGGGGCTGAGCAGATGAGGTCAAACTGCCAGGGGATCTTCTGTGAACCATTTTTGGTCTTGTTAGAGCAAGAACTGGTTTGAAAGCATCCTGTTTGCCATGGAATTTGGGGCAAATCAGCAGAAATATAACCTTTGGAGATGCATGTGCCTAGAAACCCTCTGACTCAGCTAAGTCAGAAGCTTCCAGAAGAGCAAGAAGTTTGGATGTCCAGGATGCTTCCCTCTGCCCATCCTATCACTACTGGGCAGGAGAATACAATACCCAGAGTAAAATCTGGACTTTCATTCCAAGAAGAGAAGTTTGGCCAGAAGCTTCTCTTCTAAAATGCTTTCAAGTTGCTCCTTAAAGCCCAAGGAAAAAGGAAAATCCCTGATGAAGATTGAGCATCCCTGCCCAGTACAGAGCAATGCCTGCCCAGTGGGCAAGGAAGGGGCTCAAGAGCTCAGTGTTACCTTGCACAGGAAAGGTCCACAGCTCACAGAGATGCTTCCAAGGCACTTTTCCACTTCCTGCTCTCTCTGCCTTTCCCTGTTTGTCCCAGTCAGCACAGGGAGGACTGATAGAGCTGAGGCAATAGCATGCTGCTCACAAGCCCCACTGAGAGCCTGACCCATCCCATAATCATTCAGCTTGGAAGAGACCTCTAAGCTCATCCAGTCCAACTTGTATCACTCCCATACCACTAAGCCATGGCCCTAAGCAGAGCATCTCCATGTTTCTTCAACCCCTGCAGAGATGGTGATTACAGCACCTCCCTGGGCCAAGACTTAACAACCCTTGCAGGGAACAAATTCCTCCTGATATCCAATCTAAAGCTCCCCTGCTGCAACTTGAGATCATTTCCTCTCATCCTCTCACTGGTAACTTGCTACTCCAGTCTCTTCTTTCTAGGGTGGGCAGGGAGCATACTGCCTCCTGCTACAAGGGCAGCATCCTTGCTGTGAGGAGGAGGAGATTCCCTTCAGGAGCTGAAGAGCTGGAAAATGACTCCCCTGGCAGTTTTATATATTCTTTAATTAAACCTCCAGCCTGAAATCCTCTGCTTTGTCTAATAGAGCATCACTGTTACAACCAGCACCACTACAAGAGCTGTCTGCCATCTCCTAAGTGGAACAGAAGGTTCTTGGCTTCTCCTTTAGCCACTCAGCCTCCTTAGAGAGCACTCCTGAGGGAATGGCAGCACCTAAGGATGTTCTCCTTAGAGCAAGACACAAGTGGGACTATTCCACTCACTTCTGCACTGGTGCAGTCCTCCTGCCCCAGAGCTAGGCTAGCTCAGGCTGCTCTCCTCTCCTCTCCTCTCTCTACTTATCCCAAGCACACTTGAGATGCAGATCTTAACCAGGTAACCTCAGATAATTGCTGGGTCTGACAATGAGAGCAAAGCTTCTGCCTGCCTGGTGTGGCAGAAATCTCCATCTCTCCAGACAACAATTAAATTGAACAAAAGGCCTTGGGTGCTTAATGAAAGTACAGGGGGAAAGAACTGAGTGAGCTTGGATTGAAATGATCCCAGCCTAGTGGCTTTGCACTTTTATCCTAGCATCTAACCCCAGAATCCAAAGAGTTATTTGTTTGCCTTGCCTTCAGTGCCTGAAATTCAGAGCAGACCATCCAGATGATTGAAAAATAAGCCCTTTGCAAGCCATGAGTGTTTCTAAGCTGTTGTAACACACAGTGCCATGGTCACCCTGCATTGTCCATCAGATGTGCCAAGATGTTCTGAGCTGGAGAGGCAAGAGGCAGTGCAACCAAGCACGAGGCTACCCAAACTGATCCTGGCCCAGTGATGCTCAGAGCCAAGGTTTCACTGCAAAGAAATGAACAGCTAAAATCATTCCCACTTCCTAAACAAGCTAAATTTCCAAGAGACAAACATCCCTCGTGCTTCCAAGTCCTTTAAGTATCCCTGTCAAGTTTCTAAAGGCCAAGAAGGAGGATTTCTCCTGATCTATGGGGTGATGCAACCCAGACTTCAGGAGGAGACCAAGCCCAGCAGTCCTTGCAGCTATACCAAGGGGTGCTCACTATCCTAACCTAGCTACCCAAACATCACACAGACAGCTCCAGTGGCCACAAGCAGAGCTCCAGACCTTCCAGGCTGCCACTCCTGCCCAAGCATTCCCTCCAGGAATCATCCTTGTCTCTTGTGCAGCTCTCTCTCTCAGGCAGGCTGCTGTGTCTCAAGGATGTAGTTCAAGCTGACAAGGTCACCTAGGCCTGCATGTGAATCCTGTGCTGAGGCACAGGGATGCCACTGTGTTTTCCTAAGGCTACTTAAGAAGAGGAATCAATTCTCATCAGCTCTGGAGACAAGCCTGGTGAAAGGAAACTGCCAGAAAAGCAGGAAAACCTCCAGGATTCTCTTCTTCAAAGTTCTCTGAACCAAGTTGGATTGCAACTTGTTAGGTTTTTCCCTTTGGGTCTCACCTAACAGCATGGAAATTCCAGAGGTGACTCCTTGAAGGAGAAGTTGATAAACTTGGAGAGGAGATTAGTTTAGGCATTCCAAGGGAAGGATGCTTCCAAGCAGCAGCAATCAAACCAGCCTTTCCCCAGGAAAGGGCTGCAGGCTAGGGGCTATTGCTAAGGCAGAAAGAAAACACCTCAAACATCTGGGAGCTACACTAACAATTTAAATAAAACAATCCAGAGAGAAACCATCCTGAAGCTCTGTCAAAATGTACTCAAGGAAAATCTTCATCAGGGCAGGAAAGATGCCAGGGGTGACTCCAGCAGGACTAGAGCCCAGCTCCTCATGCTCTTTCTGCTGGAATATTGCTTTCTTGTGGTGGTTAAGGAAAAATGAAGGGGTTTGGGTTTTTTTTCTGTCAAATAAAGCCCTGCAGAGACTTGCTTTCCCTTGCAAAGCTCTTGGAGCTGGCCTGGGCTCTCCCAGGGAGTGGATTTGAAGAGCACTCAGAATGCAGGACTTGTTGCAATGGTATTTATCTGTGAATAGGTTCCAAAACTACTTTGCAGTGAAAACAAATAACAAGGGGAAAAAAAACCAACAACCCAACCCTCAGCCTTTTGTTCTGCTACAATCCCTGAGCTAGATTCTCATTTAAGATAAAGAGAGCCAAATTTGCTGAAGCAGTGGAGCTGAACCTGCTTCCCAGTGCTGCTGCTCAGTGCCTCCCACACCTTCACCCTGGGCAATCTCCAGTGCTCCTTTCCAAGGAGGAAAAGCCACATCCAGCAGGGCAGGACTCATCCTGACCAACTGCTCCTTGGAAAGAGGTGCTGAGGACTCACGGATGCTGCCAGGGATGCAAGCTGACATGCAGAAAAAGCAGGCCAGCTCTTCTCCTGCAGGGAATGAAGGAAGCCAGGGTGGGTGTAGGGATTGTGAAGCAGCAAGGGTTACAGATGCTGCTGGAGAGAAATGTTTGCCACAAAGGAATGGCACCAAGCCTGAGCAATCCCATCAGATCCACCAAGTCCCCTTGCACTGGCTGAGCTGGGCAAGGGGCAGCAGGACCCTGGGATGGAGCAAGCACAAGGTCAAACAACACAGCCTCATCCTTCTTGTTGGTGAAGGCTCCACTTGCTGTGGACTAAGCATTAGGCAAGCCCAGGGAGGAGCCTGAATCTTTCCCTTTTTGAGCCAATTGGCTGCAAGTGGGAGCAATCCTTCCCCACTTTTGGGAAGCAGCAGACTGTAAGCATCTCTGGTGACTGCTGTGCACTGTCAAGCAAAGCCTCGTGGGATGCCCTGCTCAGGAATGATAACATCCATCCTGGAGGCAACAGTAGCATTTATGTTCTCTGCTGTGCCAACCCATCTGTCCTGCACAGGAATCCTCTTGGGCCAAGCTAGCTGAGCTCAGCACTGTGGGCAACAATGCCTCTGAGTCAGAGGTGAAAGTAAACACCTCCTCAATCCAAACTCCTGACACTTCTTGCCCATAAATACCCTGTTTTTACTGCTGGAAGCCTAGGCTGAGACAGGTGGGCTTGTTGAGCCTGGAGAAGAGAGAAGGCTCCAAGGAGAGCTTCTTGCAGCCTTCCAGGACTTCAAGGAGCTGATAAGAAAGATGAGGATAAACATTTTAATAGCAGTTGGACAAGGGGAAAGGATTTTAAACTAGAAGAGGTAGATTTAGACTGAGTAGAAGGAAGACATCTCAGGATGCAGAGAGCCTGGCCCAGGTTTTGTGCCCATCATCCCTATCTTGCTGAATAAAGGCTCCTGGAGCCTTCCCAGCTACTCCAGCTCCACCAGACTGGAGTCACTGCAACCTCATTATTCACTACATTTTCATGCACCAAGTTTCAAGAAGCAAACTATAGAGGAGCCCTGTGCTCTGTTTATTTTCAGGTGCCCTAACAAACATACACAGAGTTTCCTTTTGGAAGAGCAAGTTAAAATGGGATCAGCACCAAGCTGTACGCCTGAGAAAGAAGCATCCCTTGTTGACTCCAGGAAGACACAGGATTAATCTCTTCTAACTCCATGTCAAAGGGAGCATTTCATAATTCATCCCTTCTCACCCACAATGGCCATCCCCTGGAGAGCTGTTAGCTCACAAATGACAAGCCTAAGTGCTCCAACCTCTCCTGAGAGCAGAAGTGCAGCTGATGTGCAGAGCCAAGGCTGCCCTGCTTTGCATGCACTCTGATGGAGGAAGCAGGGAGCTCTGCTGCCAGCCTTCTCTCCCAAAGCCTGATGGATGAAAGAGGGAGCTCTGCTGCCAGCCTTCTCTCCCAAGGCCTGTCTTTCCTCCTCACAGCTTGTCACACCTCTCTCGCTGTAAATACCATGCAATTTTGATTTGCTTCTCTTCTCACATTCTATTCTCAGCTGGAGCTGCTATGCCAGACAGAGCCAAGCCTTTCCTGCTAGATCAATCAAGATCTTATTTACAAGGAAAATGCTTTATTTACATTGTGGCAGGAGCAAGATGTTTGCTGAAACAGAGGTGTATAAATAAAACGCTGAAGGAGCTGTCTGAAGAGGAAAATTTCCTCTCAAGAAAAGTTTCCCTTTCAATCAGTAATCCCAAAAGAGAGTGAGGAGCACTTGGAAGAGCACAGGAGAGGGCAAGGGCTGGGAGGGAGCAGCCTGCACAGAGCTCCCATCCAACGGGAGAGCACTCACACCTAGCTTTGTCCCATCTAGCTCCAGATGATTAGTAGAAACCCTTCAGCTGAGCATCAATGCAGTGGAGGAGAGACAAAAGGATGGGGATGCAGCCAGTGCCTTGGAGCTGCTCCTCTGCCCTGTTTGTCTCTGCTGAGTGCAGCAGCACTGCCACTGCGAGCTCAGCTAAGCCTCAGCTCCCTGCCCAATCCTCCATGGGCACCTTGGGAAGAGATCAAGCACTGCTACACTCTGCTACCTCCAATTTACCACACAGCACTGGAGCAGCAGGGGCTGCCAGCTCAAAAAGCATCAGCCTTATTGCTCAGGGGGGAAAAGGAAGGATCAAGAGATTGGTGGGAAGACTGACTTTCCTCCCCTAACCCTCAGCACAGGGAGGAGGCTCAAGGTATTTTTCTTTTCCAGACCCAGGGGAAAGTGCCATTAGTTCAATCCCTTCTCCTTCTCTCCACTGCTGCAGGAAATGGCTATGAAAATTTAGGCAGAGATGCTAAAAGTTCCTCTTCAGGCCTAACCCTGTGCAAGGCCAAATCTCCTTTGGACAAGGGAGCTTTTCTCTCCCAGCAGCCAGAGGTGTTAGCATCTTTTTCCTCTCTCCTTCACAAGACAAAGAGCCCTGTAACCTTTAAATGGGCTTGCCTGTTGACTCCTTATCCCTGTGCCTGCAGCAATCTCTGGTTTTTTGTTGCCTGCTTGCTTTTCCTGCCCTGCCCACCTGGCTTCCAAGTTGCTGGGAAGGAGCATCCCTTTCTGCCTGGATTCTCCTTCGATGCTCTGCACCACACAGCTGCACACCTCGTGAAGGATTGCAATAATGAGTAGATATTAGCATGATGGAAATCATCACCATCTCCCATTAATGGGAGCTGCTGCCTCACAAAGCATTAGGAGCCCCACAGACTTGTCCATTTTTAGATGGGAAACTGCATGCCTGTTATCAATTACAAGCAAAGCAGCTCCTTTGACTACTCTGAGATGGTTCCCAGCTCAAGCTGTTGCACATCTGTTAGCCACACTTGATGTCCAAGGCTCTTAAGAGAATATGGGCTCTATTAATATCTTGAATTAAGACAGCCCAGTGTGCTCAAACCATGATTATCCCAAGCCACATTAAATCCTCTGAGTTAGCACTCTGTCTCTCTATTCAAATTGCATTTAGCTCAGGTCAGTTATGAGAAACAATTGCCCTCTCACCACTTATTGCTCTCATCCATTGCATTTTTAATAAACTCATTACTGAGCTATAATTGGAGAGGTTTGCTTAGGCCAGAGCAGGGAAAGTGTTGCTTGGCTTCATTCTTCTTGCTCTATTTCTGCTGGGGCTCAGAGCTTCATCAAGCAAACATCCCAAAATAAGCTCAACCACCAGGCAAGAGAGCAAAGTCTGTTCTGAACAGGATATGGCACAGTTCTCTTCTACATAAACATGTGGGAATATCAATATCACTGGAAGATCCTGACCAGCAGCATGCATTTCTCAAGGCATAGCATGGTGCTGCCTGTGCTGTTATCCTCAGAGTGCTCCTGCTCTCCCACACCACTTCCAAGCTCCTTTCCCAGCTGCCTGGGCCACTCAGAGCTCACTAGAGCACTGCATTTGCCCATTTGGCTCTTGTCTACACCCAATTTCACCTGCCACTAGAGAGCTCATTCCCTCAGCATCCTAAGATCACCCTGCAGCCCTTCAGTCAAATCTTGGTCCTTGCAAGCCCAAATCACTTCATCATTCCCTGGGCTGCTCAGCAGCTTCTCCACGTTGTTGCTGAGCATGCTGAGCAGCAGAGGAGCTGGCAGATTGCTGAGCAGTCCTGCTCTGCCCTGAGGCTGTGCTAGGGCTGCATCCCAGAGAGGCAGAGATGCAGCTGAGGGATGGGACAAGGGGACACTTACAGTTAGAGTGGCTGAAGATGTTTATAGGCTCCTGACTCCAGGAGGAACACCCCTGCCTGGCCAGTTCTGTTTGGTACCACTTCTTCATTGCTTTCTTAGAGTGATCTTTAAGCACTTGGGGACAAAGATCTCTTCCTGCCATCAGTTTGCTAAGCAGCAATAAGAATGTGTGTGCGCTGGCAGTGGGCCCAGCCATTCCAGACTATGTCTTTATAACTATTCTTCATCTCAATATTCCAGAGTCACACTCAGCAATCTCTAATTAGGCTGGAAAAAGCTCATCAAATGCAACCATCCCTGTCACTGCCATACCACTAAGCCATGGCCCTAAGGAGAGCAGCTAGATGTTTCTGAAACCCCTGCAGGGATGCTGACTCCAGCACCAGCCTGGGACAAGACTGAACAACCCTTGCAGGAAAGAAATTCCTCCTTATATCCAATTTAAACATCCCCTGCTGTAACTTGGGGCCATTTCCTCTTCTCCTCTCACTAGAGGAGACAGAAGGCCAGGCACACTGCAGCACTCTGCTGAGATGGGGACACTCCAGATTCCTATATGATCATCCCACAAGCTCAGATCTGGGGTAGGATGGTTTAATAAAGCATAAGGGCAATATTTAGTAATGAAACCTGTGAGGACTGACCCAGCAGCACTGAACATTGCCTCTGTGACATGCTCACACACAGACTCCTTGCCCATCAGCTCAGCTTGAGCTAATGAGAGGCAGACACCAGGCACTGGGCTTCTCCAATTCCAAATGCTGCTTTTCCTGGCAGGATTCCCACCCACCATGCACAGCACAACACCAAAAGGGAAGTTACAGAAGGTTGCCTGCCAATAATATGTTAATTCTAATTAGGAATATCAAAACAAACATTTGCCAAAGCTCCTAGAGCCAGCCAGTTCTCCAGGAGCCCCTGCTGCTGCACAGGGAAGCTTTGCCAGCTCACACTGGAGCTTCTGCTGCTAGGTGCAATTGGCACATTAGAGACTTGGAGCACACAAGATGTGAGCAATAACTTGAGATGTTTCTCAAACAACCCCAAGAATCCACTACCTTGCTCCAAAACACAGGGAAACCACTAGGCTTATTAAACCAGGGAAGGAGGAGAAGCCAGGGAGGCACTGAAAAACATCACCAAAGCAGACAAACTAAGGAAAATAAGCATCATGTGGGGCAAATCAGTATCACAGCAACATCCCAGACTGCTCAAGCTGGGACATGATCTTAGGAAGATCTCTAAACTCTCACCTGGCACCAGACTGTGAGCCTTGGATGCAGAGACACAGGCACGTGCCCCAAAGTCCTGCCTGAAGCTCCAAGCCAACCAGGAGATGCACTAAGGAAGAGGAAAGTCACTGCATTATCCTGCATGTTAGGCACAGTGCTGATAAAAATCCTCATCTAGTCTTAAAAGGGAATATTTTCCCCTGGCTCTTAGTATTCTCAGAGGGAAAATCCCCTTGCCAGAGGCTGAGCCACATCCCAGCTGAAAGCAGCTCTGGCTAGCCACATGTTTTAGTGAGGAAATGTTTTGCCTGAGGCTGGCAGGCATTCTCCAGACAGGCAATCATTTTTGGACAAGCACAGTATCTTGAGCTCTCCCAGAACCTTCCTCTCCAGGAGCATGAAGCAGGGGATGCTTCATGTCCCATGACACATGAGGGAACAATCTTATCTGGAGAGCTACTCCTTCTGGGACAATTTGCCTGCATTCAGACAAGATTATTTCCCTGATCTTGTCAAGCCACACAAATAAAATGCAATGAGCAGAGGCAGCAGCTCCCATAAATACTGCAGTGACAAAGCTGGGATTAAAGATGTCCCAGACACATCCTGGGCATTGCTTGCATGCCACTTAAAACATTTCTCCTCTAAACAAACCTCCTTTTCTCCCCTTCTTTCTAATTAAAAAGCTGCTCCTCAAGATGATCTTCAGATGAAGCAAGGAGTGTTCATTCCCCTGATGTTCTCCTGCTGAGCAAGGAGCTGCACTTGCTGTTTTCCCTCAGCTCCTGCCAAGGGAACCACAGAGACCTTGCCAGCTGCTCCAACACCTGGAGGAATTTTGTCTCTTTTCCAATGACAAAATCATTACCCAAAAAACAAGGAGTCACAAAAGCTGCAGGATTTGCTTT
Source organism: Bucco capensis (assembly GCA_013396975.1). Classification (NCBI taxonomy): domain Eukaryota; kingdom Metazoa; phylum Chordata; class Aves; order Piciformes; family Bucconidae; genus Bucco; species Bucco capensis. The sequence goes on from VWZO01019936.1 coordinate 21,620, forward strand.
CTTCTCCCTAGCTTCATGCTTAGGATGCCAAGTGTTGGATTTATCATTCCTTATTCAAGAACAGTTATTTGCTATTTAGACAGGAAGAGCATTCAGGGGAAATGCCCTGGATTCTAGACTAACATTCCAACCTAGGATATAAAATAATCCCTAAAAATGAAGATGCTTAATTAGCTGGAACAGAGAGCTGTGTGCAGTTGCCTTCAGCTGGTGACAAGCACAGCTACTGAGTGACAAGAGCATGGACTCTCAGCCCAAAGGATCTAAAGCAGATGCCAAACCTACACCTGTTGGACAGGACCTGGTTACCATCACTTCTTCCCAGGATCCTTCATGTGGAACAGAAGGAAAACAGAAGAGGAGGAAAGAAAGGGAGAAAAAGCACCATTTCCATCCTTTTCTCTGTCATGCTTTTCTGATCCCACAACAAAGCAGAGGAAGAGATTCTCCTCTTTTAGCTTCTGCCCTTCCCTCTTCATTCCTTCTCTCTTAGCACACTCTTTCCTTCACACACCAAGGGCACAGCCTGCCCAAAAAAAGGTCAAGTCTGGTGCAGCCTGCCTAGAAATCACTAGCTGGAAGAAGAGGGATGCTAGGCTTTTGTTCAAAGTCACAAGGAGAAGATGCTAAATGACAGCTCAGGAAGCTCCCCTCTCCCTCTCTCTCCTAGCCAAGAGGATGATCAGTGTATCAGGGAAAAGCTTTGGCAATGGTGATGTGAGCAAGCCCCTCCTGGAAATGAGTCCATGGACTCTAGGGCAGGAGCTCTCCCAGTTGGGCTTAGTTGCTCTCTCCCCCCTAATCCTCCTCTGGTTACATTCAGAAGCCATCAGTGAGCCTCACCAACCACAAACCTGGCACAAAATGAAGTTGTTTGTTTCCTTGGGCAGGGAAAACAAGGTTTGTGGAAGGGAAAGATTTCATACACAGATTTACAACTAGGAAAACACCTTCCTAAGAGTTGAGTCATGGCTAGGATGAGTAGGCAATGAGGAAACCTGGGCAGAGCATCACCTCTGCAGGGAGGAGGAAATCTGATGAGCACAGAACACCTTCAAACCTTGTGCCAAAAGCCATACCTTCCCTATTAGAGCAAACAAACCAATAACCCCCCAAAAAAGAGCAGCCCATCTCCTCCAGACAGCTTCTATTCCAAGGGAGGGCAAAGCCACCTGCATCTCTCTCAAGGATGAGCTGGGAAGGTTCACTCTGAGTGTAACTCAACTTGCTAATCCATGAAAAGACCCAAAAGTGCTCTGGCATGACTTAAGGTTGTAAAGGAAGGTGATGAGCTGGAGCTCAGAGCATCCTTTCTTCTCTCCACAGCAGCACACCTCCCTTCCCCCATGCAAGAATCCCTTCTCAGTTGGAAAGCAAGAGTAAAGGAGCTTCTCCATGTGCTCAGCAACAACAAAAAGCAAGCCCAAGACCAACCAGTGGTGAATATCTTGCTTGCTTCCAGGCCACAGAACATTGTCCATGGAGATGAAGATAAGCCAAGAGCTTTCCCATTGCCCTCACCTCCTAGCAGCAGCACCAACCACTCCATTTTAGTCCAAGGCAGGCACTAGCTCCTCTTCATTCACATAAATCCACAGAGTACAGCTTGAGATAGAATAATTAAACCAGAATTAGGTTAACATGCTAAACCTAATATTTCTTTCCCTGTGAAAATGTCAAAAGGTTCAGAAATGTGTTTGAGCAAAGGAGGAACAGCAAAGAGGTTTGAGGCACCTGGAGCACAGAAATCACATTTCTCACTGGCTTTGCATGGCACTTTGAGTTGTTTTAAAGATACAAATCATTTCATTTCAATCCTATTTTTCCAACTGTAGGCTCCTGCCTCTAAACACCACAGCCTTGAGCTTAATGGCACTCCAGCTTAACCCAACTCTTCATGGTCATTAAGAGAAAGGGATTAAATTAAGGCAGGAACTCCAGAGCATTCAGGTGAAGAGATATTAAATCTCAGAAATCCATCAGCCAAAATCCACTTAGGAATAAAGAGGGGAAAACAGAGCCTGAGGAACAAGCATAACTCTGGTTCCATCTCACTAAAGCATCTTGGGAAGAAAACACTCTAATGAAGCACTTAATGACCACTTAACATTATTTTAACCACTGATGACTTCAGGGAGAGTTTAAAAGACAATTTCCCAGCAAAAAGCTGTGTGCAGAATCACATCACCAGCCCTGAAGCCAAAGAGTTTGGGCTGAGCAACTTTNCAAGTTCTTCCCAAGCATCCCCACAATACTCACAGGTTGAGCAGGGCCCACAGCAGAAATCAGTCCAGAGTCCTCCTCCTCCTCTTCATCTCCTGAGAAAGTTTCTCTCCACACAAAGTATAAACATTTCAAGTCCTTCAGCATGAAGCAGACCTCCTCAAAAATCAGAAGGTGGCACAAAAGAAAAGAATGATCAGGAGTCCTCCAAATGTTTGCCCTTCTCCTCCTGAGACACTGCTACAAAATGGAGCAGGAGTCTTGTTCTAGAACAATCTCCCAGGTGTTTCCAATTGGAGCCCTGGGGCTCCAGGTGCTGCCAATAGCTAATTCTCCCCAGGGAGGTAAAGAAAGGAGAAAACCAGCACCAGCCAAGCCCTCACTCCCAGCCTGGCATCCTAGGTACCAAGAGCCTGTTTACTGCCTCCTCCTCCTCCTGGACACATTTTACTCTCTCCAGTGACATGAAGAGAGCTCAAAGGTCTATCCACACCTCCTTGGGCTGACAAACACATCATCTCTTGCCACAGCAATGGCACAAAGAGAAAGGATGTGACCACAATCACACCTCATCTGCTACCCCAAAAGCCTTGCTGCTTGCTCCCAGCTACATCTGCTGCTGCTTGGCTTGCAGCAGAAGCAAAAGCCAAAGTCATCTGAGGTCCCTACAAAGATCTCCTGTGCTCCACCAGACCCAAAGAGACTGCAAGTCCCACTCTGCTGCTCCAGAGTTGTCCCTGGAAGCCTAACTTCAGGACAAGTTGCTCCTCAGGCCCTGCCATCACCTTTTGTTCTGTATTGCAACCTATTGTCTTTGGTGTTGCTGCTCAGCCCTCAAGCACCAAGGCTCTCCTTTCTCCTGGAGATGCTGGTCTCCTGGTGGGATGCTGCAAAGAGACTAGAAACCTTCTTGATAAGCAGAGGCAAGCATCCAAGCAGCTGGACTCTAGGCATCCTCAAGCTGGCCCTCAGCTAGTGGGGATGGATGGGAGAACTCTGTTCTCTGAGCTCCCAAAAATGCTCCTCAGCAATGCAGCTTCTCAGCTAAGCCAGTCAGGTCCTCCCATGGCAATTCTCATCCCTTCTCCTCAGCAAGAGAATTCCTTGACAGAGCTTTCCATGGCAAACTGATTTCCCTGGTGCATCTCTCTAGTTAGAGTTAGCATTGCTAATTTATTTCCTCCTTCCACAAGGCACTAAACTGTTGCAGATTTTTCCCTGGAAGGCAGAGATATTAGTGATTTATGTTGCAGAACAGGAGCCTCTGATCCCAAGCACTGATACAGAGGAGCAGAGACCACAGCAGGATCTTGATGGAATCAAGAGCACAAGCTGCAAACTAGCCCTGGCTTAGCAGATGACAGGGCCACCATCTCCCTTAACATTTATCAGCACTAGCTTCACAGCAATTTACTTGCACTATAGAACTACTTAAGCTGTATCTTTAGAGGAATTTAATGTGTCACCCTTGCCAGCTGTCTGGAATTCAGCCTGCAGCTATCCAGGTGGCAGCAGCTATTCACAGCACAACTCCAGGAGGAGCAGGATATGTCCTGCTCAGAGCACGCAGGTGCCAAGATGGGCATGGAGAGGAAATGCTCTCCTCAAGGATCAATACAGAAAGGCAAAGCTTCCCAGGACCTTTCACTTCAGGCAAGCCAAACTGCAGCGAGAACTCTTCACTGCCTAAAAAAAGCCTAGAGAATCACAGAATCAGGAAGGTTGGAAAAGATCTCCAAGCTCATCAAGTGCAACCATCAGCCTATCAGCCCCAGGACACTAAAGCACATCCCTAAGTACCACCTCTCTGGTTTTTGAAGGCCTCCAGGGATGGTGAGCCCAGCACCTCCCTGGGCAGCCTGGGCCAATGTCTAACTACTCTTCCTGTCAAGAAGTTGTTCCTAAGCTCCAAGGTTCTGTTTAAAGCTGGCTGAGAGGAGCTGAGGATGAGCCAGCACTGTGCCCACGAAGGCCAACAGCATCCTGGCTTGGAGCAGCAGCACAAGGACAGGCAGCAAGCCTGGGAATCAAGTGTCCTCTCTTGTAAGTGCTGACTGCTTGTCAGGCACTCTGGTACCCTGGGAGATCCATCCCTCTGGATGGTCTGGAATGGGACATTTTCCATGCAAAACCTCCAGCCCTTCAACCTTGGAGGCTGGCATGTCACACACTGCACCTGCAGCATTCCACAAGCCAAGGGTACCATTTCTATGTGAAATATCCTGTGATTGCCCCTCCAGAGCTGCAGTGTTTCATCTCAAAGGCTTTTTCCTTGGATTGTATGCCAGTTAAAAGCATTCCTGTGGGATTCTCCTACAGCCTTGCCCAAAAACTCAGTGCAGCTTAGGTGTTAGCACAGAGCTAAGTTGTGACAAAGAGGATGAGGTCCACACTAAGCTCTGACAACAAGAGCACTAAAGAGTCCTCTGATTGTTTTAATGATCATAACACAATTAAACCAAGCAACCAACCCATAAAACACACCAAAAAACCACCACAAAACCCAAAAACCAAACACCATCAAGCCAAAAACTAACAAAGCATCACCACACAGGCAGAGGAGACGTGGCTGCTGTCTGCCAACACACACTGGGCTGGACCAGCCTGGGTTTGCTGCCTCTCCACCAGCTCCAGGCACAATCCACCCTGCAGCACTGCTGCCTGGAGCATCTTCAGCCACAGCTTGGGAAAGGTGCTCCAGAGAAAAGGAAGCATCTCATGCTCCTTGGTGCCTGCACTGAAGGGAGCTCTGTGCTGGGAGGACAGCATGAGAGAGCTGGGCTGCTTCAGCCTGGAGAAGAGAAGGCTCCAGGGAGACCTTCTTGTGGCCTTCCAGGATTTCAAGGAGCTGATAAGAAAGATGAGGATGAGTCTTTAGCAGGGCTTGAAGTGACAGGACAAGGGGTGATGGTTTTAAACCCAAAGAGGGAGATTTAGACGAGGCAGAAGGAGGAGGATGTTCACACTGAAGATGCAGAGGTTTCCCAGAGAGGTGGAAGATGTCCCATTCCTGCAAAGATTTTTGGGGCAAGCTGATGTAGTTCTAGGTGACCCTGCAGACAGAGTTGGATTACATGATCTTTAAGGGTCCCTTCCAGCCCAAACCATTCCATGATTTCCCAGCGTCAAGAAGGTGAAGTTTTACTCCGTTAGAAACGCCAAGAGAATATTCCACATTCTCCTCCCCAAGATCCTTTCTGCAAAGCAGAGAAAGGCAAGAAAAATAGGATTTGACTGAAAATTCACTCTGCCTTCATCAGCTTGCTTTGGAAGAAGACACAGAACTGCCTTTGACCCCAAACAGCACACACACTGCTCTCTCCTCCCTGTCCTTCTGCAGCCAGGAGACTGATGGATTGCGCTTGGAAAGGACAACTGAGAGTTAAAAATATGCACAATTTCCTGAGGAAAAGTGGAGAATTCCTGTAGAGAATAAAGTGTAATTGCCAGGCATTGATAGATTGGGTGAGGAACACTATTGATGACTCAGAGCAGTAGAACTTGCTGCTAAATCAACTCTGACCTTGCTCCTCAGGAGAGCCACTTAGAACATCCTGCAAGACAATGATGTATTTCTCCACACTAACCTTTGTGAGGAGGCTGCTGCTTCAGCTCCTTGCAACAAGCTAGTTCCAATTAAAGAGGAGAAGTGGAGCTGCCTCATCCATTTGTTTCAGTGACAGGACACTCAGGGGTGAGGATGTCAGAGTGCCAAGAAGATTGGGCAGGAAAAGCTGGGGGGAATGAGCTTTCTCCAAATTTCAGGGATGGATGATGACAGAGAAGAAGTCCTTCTTTAGGAAAAGAAGCTGAGCTGTTCCAGGGAAGGAAAGATAGAGCTGGAAGGAGATAGTTGTGTCCACCTTCCTAACCAGGCTGGGCACATTGTTCCATTTGCCCTCTCAACTGCAGCTTGAGGAAAACACCACAAACTTTCTCCAGCTTGTTAGAAGTTACCTATAAGACATCAGTAGGGCTTATCCTGCCCAAGAGCTAAGTGCCAGGGAAGGAGCAGTCAGCAGAGAAGAGCACCACGAGATGGCAGAGTCTTCAAGGCCAACTGTCAGGGAGAGAGCTGGAGTGTCTCCTGCCAAAGGCAAGGCAGGCACTTGCCTGCTTGTGAAGCTGAGGACTCCCCAGCTGAACTGACTGCTCCACATCTTCCACCATGGATCATGCATCCACAAAGGGCCTGAGGAGCCCAGCAAACATGTCACAGGACACTTGGCAGCATCCCTGGCACCATCCCTGAAGAAACAGAGCAGGAAAGGGGCAGGCTGGCACCTGCACCCTCCCTCCCTTCTCCTTGGCAAGGGAAGGATGAGCCTGACAGAGTCTTATGAGATTTCTGTAAGGTCTTGTGTGCTTTGTGTGTTTCTGGGACAATGGCAGGAGACAAGTGATGACTTTTAGAGGACTTGATGATCTTAGAGGTCTCTTCCAACCTTAGTAATTCTGGAATTCCTGGATCTGTGTAGCAGGGAGAAATGTGGAGATACTTACTGCCTTTGCCCTCTCAGCTGTAAACTCCATCTGTGAGGAACAGAAACTCCTTCCTTTCAGGGAGGATCTCCTGAGGAGCCAAGCTGTGCAACGTGGCCTTTATCCTAGAGCTTCAGGCAGGGATGAGAGGAGCAGCTGGGATGGGATGAGTAGGAAGCCCACACAGCAAGGAGAGGACAAGGAACTGAGGGAAATGAGCAGCTAGGAGAGTGTGCCATGGCTCAGGCTGCTGCAGGAGCTGCAGCACAGGGGGAGGCAGGGACAGTGATGGAAGCAGATGGGATGCAGGAGATGCTCAGGAAGGCAGCATTCCCATCTCTGAAAGCAGAGGGAGCAGACAGTGACTGATGCAGAGCAGCAGCTAAGGGATGGAGAGAACTGCATGGCTGGGGAGGAGCAGAGCCAAGGGATTCCCTTTCATCCTGATGGATGCTGAAAGGAGGTCTCAAAACACTGAGCTTTTCCTGTGAGGGGAAACTCAATTCTCCACTCACAACCAGCAAAGCTGGGGAGAAGGCTCAAGTTCCCCAGTGGGCAAGGAGACTTGCTGCAGGCTCACTTCTCCAATAATGATCCCAGAAACCAAACTCTCCATGCAGGGAAGAAGATTCCCTTGCATCATGGCATCTCCTTTATGAATCACTGCTGCCTGCTTGGCAAATTCCCAGGGGACAGCAAGCCATTAGCATTCCTGCTTCCTGCCTTCAGCTCTTTGGGATGGATTCCAGCCTGGCTCCATGTGTTCACCTCTTCCTCCAGGCCAGGCTCTTTGGAGCAAGCTGATCCATAGCTGTCCCTGCCTGCAGCAGGAGGCTTGGGCTAGATGAGCTCTGAAGGTGCCTGCCACCTCTAACCAGCTCTCTATTCTGGGTACTAAATAGTTCTGATCAATGCCTTTCTTCTTCTTGTAGTGGTTTTAGCCACTAGGAATGAATCATTTATACTTATCCAAATACATTTGGCTTAATCCTGTGGGACAAAGTGACATAAAGATTCAAGCACTCCTGTATAATCCCTTAGACAGAAACCACTGAGCAAGACTAGGATCAGGCTCAGCCACACTTAGGCTACTCTGGAAGGAAGAGTTTAGAAGGTAAAAGGATCCTTCCTGAGCTCCTTTGTCCAAAACACCCAAGCCCTGCCTTGCTTTGCTAGCACAGGCTGCAGTGCCTTTGCCTCAGCATCTCAGCAGCATCCTCCCCAAACTCCACAGAAAAGAGCATGAAAGAAAGGTTAGAGGCATCCACACAAGAGAAAGAAGGAAGAAGATAATCATTCCAGTGTCAAAATCTGGAGCCAAACCTCTCCTTCAGGTCACATCTGTGTGTTTACAGCAAGCAAGCTTGCTCCCAGAAAGGCAGCAGGAGCACAAATGATGGCAGATCATCAGAGAGATAGAAAGAAACTATTACCTTGATAAAAAAGGTAATTACTGAGTCCTGCCCAAAAGGGTCTGCAGATCTGAGAGGCACTCTGATACCATGGAAATCATTTCAAGGGGAGATTTTCCTCCTATCCTTCCACTGATAGGATGGGAATGCATCCCAATAATTTATCTCTGCACAATAAAAGTGTAACACCTTGGAGGCAGTGCATATCTTAGCATCTTCTATTTTGGGGGGAATAGAAGGGAGTGCTGCACCTCTCTGAGAGTTAATCTCATCCAACATAAAAGCTCACACCCAGGAGCATCTGTGGAGATGAAATAGTGAGGCCTGATGTCAGGGAATTGCTGGCATGACATCCACAGTGCTGACATTATTGGGGATAATGCTGGAACATCCACTTCACAACAGCTTGCCCTCACTTATTTGGACAGAGAAGAGAGTGGGATAAAAGCAAATCAACTCTCACTGAGCCTGGAAATATTTTCCATCCTTTCCAATCCCTCACACATCTTCTCTTTAAGGGTGAATCAAAACCCTGCCAGCTGAAGAAGTGGCAGGGGCCTGAAGCTGGGAAGCAGAGATGTTGGGTGACATGCTGTTTCTTGACTAAGTTTGGGTTCAGCCCACATGGATCACAACCTTCTCCTCTCCTCTCAGAAGAACAAGCTGCCCACATCAGCTCCAGTGCCACCACANCTCCTCTTCATGCATCCTAGGATGCCATTGGCCTCTTGGCCACAAGGGCACATTGCTGCCTCATGGGCATCCTCCTAGCCACCAGCACTCCCAGAGCTTTTTCCCCAGGGCTCTTCTCCAACACATCAGTTCCCAGTCTGGACTGCTCCATGGGCTTGTTCTTTCCCACATGCAGTACTTTACACTTCCCCTTGTTAAATGTCATCAAGTCTCTCCCTGCCCATGTCTCTAGCCTGTCCAGGTCACTCTGGATGGCAGCACAGCTCCTGGTGTGCCAGCCACTGCTCCAAGCTTGGGATCATCCACACACACAGATTGGTCTGATGCCATCTCTGAGCTTCCTACCCTTTTTCCAGGGCACCCTGGAGCCCTAGACACAGAAGTGATCATCTCACCAGCAGCAGGTTCTCTTTCTGCAGTACATCTCAGCCTGAGCCATAAAGCACAGAGCAGGGAGCCTGGCCAGCAATGCCAAAGCAGCAGCTGCTGCAGCATGGTCTGGGAGACTTGCTTTGTCAAACATCTCCTTGTGTCTCTTCTGACTCCAAACATTTCCTTTACTCATTACAGAAAGCAGAGAGGAGATTCTGTAAGCATTCACCAGGTAGAAGCACAGAATGCATTGATCTTTGCACATGAGATCACTTCAGACTTGAAACACACACACACACACACACGATGAAATCAATCTTCTCTCCAAGGAGACAACACTCTAATAGCTGCCTTTAATAACCATAATGCTGCAACCCACTGGGCTTGGAACACAGGCATCACTTAGTCAAGGAAGAATATGGTCTTTAGGTGGGTTTTAGGTGGGCTTGGGTACATCCTAGTCTCCTCTTAGCTCTGCAAACTGAGGCCAAGGGATTGCTGGCAGCATGTCCAACAGGAGCAGGCACTGAAATACACTATCCCCCTGCCTCTCAGCCTAACTCCGACAAGAACAAGTGCCCAGCTCATCTCTGAAACAGCATTTTGGGCAAACAAAACCATTTGCTAGCCCAGTTTCTGTCTGGGTGTTTGGAAATCCCTCAAGGTAGATAGAGCTAGTCACCTGGAAGAGTTTCCTCAGCTGCCAGGGACCACCAGGAGCACTACTGCTTTCCACAGGCTTACCTTTCAAAGCATCCCTGCTTTTGCCTACACCTCTGGACACAGTCCTTTTATTCCTCTGTCTCCTGTGCCCTGCAGGACACTTGGCACAGGCAGCCCTGGCCTCTCAGGGCTTAGCTAGCTGCTGGAAACTAACTGCTCCAGCCTGAGACCTGAATCCCTTCCTCCTCCACCAGTTCTTGACTCTGAAAACAGCTTAGGTGAGTCAAGAGCTGAAGGAAACACAACCACTCCACACTTAGCAACAGGAAGAAATCCCAGCTGCTTGCAGAGTTCATGCTTTGAAAGAGAAGGCTACAAGGAGGATGTCTTGCTAGAGGTTAAAGAGCAGACTCAGTGTAAGAAGCCAGACTGCAGCAGGGACTGCAATGCTCAGCTCACCATGTCTGTCCAAGCTCTGCACAGGAGCAGCACTCACTCTACCTTCCCCTCCTCTAGCAGGGCCTTGCCCTGTGGGGATCAGGGATTGGATTCTCCATGTCCTAATAGTAACACCTACATGACATACAAACACTTCTTGCTCCCTAAATCCTTTCTAAGGGAAACTCACTCTCCATCAGCAGCAAGCGAGTCCTGGAGGTGTGTGGCTACCAAACAGGATGAGGCCAGAGGTGTTTGGCCTCACTACTGAGGGCAATCAATAGGAGCAGAGATGCAGGCAGGATGTCACATCACTAGGCTCACAGCATCCACCCAGAGAGCTCTTGCTCTGCACCTCTCTCCATCCTGGAGCCATCTGAAGTGGGAGTGCTGCCTCTCAACTGAAACTGAATTTATCTCCCTTTGTCACTTATCTTTGCTTGAATTATGCATTCCAGTCTGGAGCTGCACTCACAGAGGCTAATCTCCTCCTGGTTCCTTTGCTCAGCAGCTCAGACCCTATCTGCAGTCTTAATAACTATCAGCGTGTGACATTTGGGGATCAGGATGTAAATAGATTTAATGATAATGACAGCAGAGCCAGTCCTTTCACACAACAATTCCAGGATGGAAATAGCAGCATCAGAAAACATATCTGAGACTTGAACAAAATAAAAGCAATAACAGTCAGAAGAGACTGAAAATGATTGCAAAGCTGAGCATCTCTCCTACACACCACAGTGTAAAAAAAACACCTGCACAATCTGCCACAGAGAGATGTAGCAGCCACAAACTGGTACAGGGAGGAAGAGTTTTACTCTTACACAGCAAATCAAACCACTTTTTGTCCTCCTTGCTCTATCCTTCAAGCCTGAGCTCTGTCAGCTGCTGGGTTAGCATAGACAGCACTGCAGCTTTCTTCCCAGCTTTGGTCCTACCTTAACTTGTCCTGGGGCTGCACAATTCATCTTGTTTCTCTAGTATTGGGCTCTCCATGTTATTAAAAGCTTGGCAGAAGGAGTTCAGAGGACACAGAGCAGCAGGTTAGCACAGACAAAACCTCTTAAGCATCATGGAGACACAAGAGCAGAGAAAGAGCAGGAGGTCACTACTCACAGCTACATCCCCTTGGCTCTCTAAGGTTTGCTCTTCTGCTCGACAAGCTGCAGCAGAAGGCAGCAACAAGCAAGTGGCTGTGCTAAACTCCACTTTCCACAGCACCAAGATTTGAAGGGAAGCTTCTTTTGGCAGTGCTGGGGTTGGTATAATCCTGCTGAGACTCAGGACATGCCAGCCAGCTCAGAGTTGAGGCATGAATGCTAGTGACATCACTAAGGGATGGTTGGGACTTGATAGTCTTAGAGGTCTCTTCCAACCTTGGTGATTGTGTTCTAGTGACATTACAAACCCTTGGCCAGGATGCTTTACTCCCCAGCAGTGAGCATTAAGACAATGTGAGGTGAGGCCAAAAAAAGTCACCTCATGAGGAGTATTATCTTAGGGGAATGTCTGCCCTGGGCAGCTGAAGCCAAAGCACTCAGCTGGATAAGAGGATGGGGTTGGCAAGCAAGCAGCAGCAGGATGATTCTCAATCAGCTTGTGAAGAAGACTGAATCATCAGTCATAAAACATCACCTCTGAAATATCTATCTTGTGAGTCCAGATTGATCCTGCATATATTGGAGTTTGTGATCCTTAATAGCCCAGATCAGTTCCAAATGCATCCTAAAATTATAGATAGATAGATATATTCCCAGGGTTTATAGCTGAAATGGTTTGAGATGCTCTGGTGCTTGCTAGTAAATGAAGGAAGGCAGCAAATATTCTGTAATCTCTGCAGCAGTCCAAGATGTCCCTGCAGGTCCTTGCTGCTGTGCCATGGCCATGGCAATCATCCCCTCCAGGCAGGGAATGGCACACCACTTGCTCCATGGGACCCAGCTCTTGCTGGCTAATTCATCACCAGGATGGCTGAAAGGGAAGCATCTTTCCCCAGGCAGAGCTGGAAGAAGGCTGAGGCCTTTCTGTGCTCTCCCTGTGTGTGCAGCAAGGTTGCAGCTGCACTGCAACACACCACAGAGCATCTACATGCAAGGGAATACATGGGATGAGTTTGGCTTCTAGCTTCTTAACCCTACTCCAGCCAAACAGAACTCCTTTAAGGTTCATCCACCTCCTGGGAGGAAGAGGAGAACTGCCTGGGTTGCAATGCCCAGAAAAGGGGATTGATTTCATGGAGCATTCTGTTTGGTTTCAATCTACAACACATCTCCCCCATCAACTATCTTGGAGATGCACTGGAGCATGGCTCCACTCCCATTCCTGAGCCTTGCTGCCAGTGGCAGCTCTCAGGATGAAATAGCATCAGTGACATGAACCAGCATGACAGCATTATGTAAGAGATTAGGCAGCAGTTTCCAAGCTGCTTTGATTCAGCATTAAAAATCAGCAGGGAAAACTTTGTTTAATATTTCAACATCATCTTTAAAAGTTAAACACTTCCTCTCCTCTGATGGTGCCAAAGCCTGAGCAGCACTGAGGCAGAAAGAGAAGGAGGAGATGTTTCCAAGTCTTGCCACCTGCAGTGTAGAACTGGCCCAGAGACCTTGTCCCAAAGCATCCTTGCATTCCCCTGAGGTATTCCAGCAGCAGAGCTGGATGCAGCTATTCCCTCATGGGCACACTTTGCTTCCCTTCTCCTTCTCAGGAGCTGGAATGGAGTTGGGAACATGGGCAAAGTGAAGCAATTTGATAGAGCCCAAAGGGGGATGGAGAACTCCTCTCTAGGCTCTAACATCTTCTGGGTCTTGAGCCCAACCATGGACAAAGTCTATTTCCTCCAGAAGCTGCAAGGACTTGCTCTCCCAGCCCAGGGAAAACCTCACAACACTTAATATTCACTACTCCCTGAGGGAGATGGGGCCAGAAAATGCACTCCTTGAAACAGGCCAGGGACATGAGAGCTGAGAGAGCCTGGGTGGAAGTGAGAGGACCAGGGCTCCTTTTAAAGATGCTCTTCCTTCACAGTCACACTTCACTCACTTGGGATCTTATAAACTCCTTCAAATATCCTCTGCATTTAAGCTATGCTTCCCATTCCCAACCATTCCAAGTGTGCTCTGTTTCCCAGGCAAAAGCATAGAAATTACTCCCAAAATGCAGACAGACAGCACTGCCAAAGTCAATCAGGGCTACTCGAGTGAAGAGCAGAGGATTTGCTCCATGGATGTTGCCACTGGAATGGTGATGACTCCAACAGAGAACTTCCTAGCTCCTGGTGGGGATTAGGGAACAACACAGCAAACATTTCCCTGCCCTTTGCTCCTGGAAACCCAGCTCCATCCTTTCAAACCAGGACATGCTTGGCTCCTGGACTGCAGCTAAACATAACCTTCCACTTGAGCAAGGGTCACATCCTGAGAGATCTTTGGATACTAGACTGTTGTCTGTTCATGTGGCACCCGAAGAGCATAGAATAGACTAGAATACCTCCTCCTAATTATCAGGGCACAGATATTAGGCTACACAGCTAACTAAACCCCTCCTGATCTCCCCTAGCAGCTCTGCACAGCAAAGCTTCCCCTCCCCAGGAGCCCAACTGCAAGTATCAGTCAGCCCCTGCTCCAGAAACTCTTTGACACTCTAGGATTAGAGAAGGCACAGAGAGCCTGGAATTATTTATTCCGTTGTGTTCCTTTTCTTTCCCCTCCTTTGATTTCTGAAGCCTCACCAGCAAGATTTCCTGCTACAATAATTATAAATACTTGATGGCAGTGGATGGATCTAAAAATTCTATTTGAAGTTGTGATGAGAGCCTGTTGAGGAGGTGTTGCTGCATTGTTTGGGCTTTGATGCCACAGTCATTCTCAGAGGAGGAAGGAAACTTGTGCTGTTACACATGGCTCCCCACTTCCCTCACTACTTAGCAGCCACTTTCCCAGCTCAGAGAGCCATGTCCCCACACAAAACCCCAGCCAAGCTTGCTGTGGAGGAACAGAGGGAGGTTCAGGCAGGCAAAGGACAAGACGACAGATGAAAAGCTTAGTGCAGCACCAGCAAAGGTCAAGCTGAAAATTACCTCTCCTAGTGACAGAGAGAGGGATGCTCAGCACCAGCTGCAAGCCAGAGCACTCTGTACACATCTCCATTCACAAGATGACAACTTCCAAGCCCAAACTGCTGTTTAGCTCAGCTTTTAGTCAGGAGTCCACTCACAGAGCTGAGAAACAAGTCACCTACCACAGAGCAACATCCCACACAGCAGATGCAGCACAGGCACAAAGCAGCAGAGATCAGATGGGCAAGGACAGAAACTGAGCCCATTCTGCTTCTGCTGCCCTGCATCTACAGCTCCAGCTGGGCCAGACACACAGATGACTTCCCCAGCAACTAGAAAATCCACTCACTGAGCTGCAAGCACAGCCACCCACCTCCTTTCAGAAGCAGGATGCTGTTGAAGCCCAGAGATGAAGAGGTGAAATGCAGCCCCTCTGAGCCTTTCCCTTCCCCTCCCAAACCATCCCTCATTCCTCAGGCCACTAAGCAAACTCTGCAGATCACACATAAGCAAATGGCTTCAAGTAAGTAATCTGGATGTAGCAGGAAAACAAGCTTCTGAAGGAGTAATATCAAAAGCATTGGCAGCAAGGAACTGTAGTCAAAGGAAACGTTATCTTAAATAAGCACAGTGATGACAGGGATTTCAGGAAAAGGGACACAAACTAGCTCAATTCTCTTTCAGCTCCTCAAACATCCCATCAGCAATTCAGAGGCAGAGCCTGAAGTGTATCTGTAACGAGCTTTATCTTCCTGCCCACACTTAGAGCTTTTATTACAACTGTTATCTGAGCTCAGAAGTTCATATTTACATTTTCCTCTGTGCTGATGATTTGTTTACAATGCTGGCATTTTCAATCCCAGTCCTGTTCGAGATGAGGACAGACAGAGATAGTCTACAACCAACCACAGGAGCTTTCCCAGCAGCTCCACAAAGATGTGGCTAGAGTTGCCAGAGTCTAAATGCTGACAGAAAGGTGAAAAGGAAGAGGTTTTCCACATCTCCTCCAATGAATATCTCCTCCTGCTGCTTCTTCCCTGGACTGAGCTACCCCAAATGTGCTCCTTAGGTTTAACTCCTGAAAATATCAGTCATTTTCAAACTGAGATAATAAGAACAGTTGCTCCTCTGAGGTCTGCACCAGCATGGATGAGCAGTGGCAGTTTGAGATGTTCATGGGGATCAGTGTCCCAGAATCACAGCATCATGAAGGTTGGCAGAGACCTCTAAGCTCATCCAATCCATCCATCCCTCTCACTCCCATACCACTAACCCATGGCCCTGAGTCCCACATCTAAATGTTTCTGCTAAGCTCAGAAAGCAGCAAAGCCCACAAAGAGTTGATTCCACCTGCAAGCATCCTTTACAGATAAAAGGCAGAGAGATTCTGGTGAGCAGGATGATCCAGAGGCCAAATCTTCATCTTATGTAAAATGGAGAAGGGAAAAACCATGCAAAAGAAAAAAAAACAACACCCTTTCAAATGCACACAGCCTCTTGCAACCCAGACTGTGGCTGATGAATTTCTGAGGTGATGATAGCTTTCTGTCTGAATCAGGGCAACTACACACTGCATCCCACATGGATGATGGATGGAAAAGTCAGAGGCACTTTTCCTTCTCAAGTGCTTGGCTCACTGGCCCTTGACATCACTGACTGCCCTCTAAGTGCACAGGAGCTCCAGAGAAAGCTCATTCCAGACATTTTCCATTGCCCCACTGGTCAGAAGGCTCTAAAATGGGATTAGGAAAGTGATGTGAGTGTGCAGACACACTGAGGCATGGGCACAGGCCTGTGCCATGTCTGCATCCCACCTCCCCTCACACATCTTTCACTCCATGTACAACACAACCCCACTCCTGCCAAGTTTTCAAGTCATCACCCCTGCAAATGAGGCTTTTTCCATTTCATCAGGAGTAAAAAAGAACTAGGAATGGTAATGGAGTGCATGCTGCTTTCATCCCTTTTAAAAAGACCTTTCCCTTGATGCATGATGTTTTGCTCTATCCCAGGCAAATTAAGCACAGGCTGGCAACTACCTGTGGCAAGCTGATGGATGACATCATATGATTTATGGGCTTCATTTGAGCAGTTTGGGTCATTCTGATTCCTCTTTAATATATTCCTGCAGACATGAAATCCACCACATTAAACCCTGCCTCAGACAAGAAATCTCCCATTGAGACTGAAATGAGGGAACATTTTCATTTCATGGGCACTGCAGAAGGGAGCTGCCTTAGGTTTTATTGGGCTTTTTCCAGTGCAGCCCAAATGCCATCAAAGGGAATTGGCAGGAGACTCAATACCAGCAAATAACAGACATTTTCAAGACACTAGAGAGCTATTCAAGTGCCTATAGGAGAGCTCTAGGAGATGCAGACCTTCTCAGGCTGGGCAGTTCTCTGCCACACAAAGCCACTGAGATCCCTTGGCCACAGCTGAGCTGCTGAGGCAGCAACTTGCACATCTTCCCCTCTGCACGAGCAGCAGAAGCAAACCAGAGGACAAAGGAGAGCTAGACAAAGCTGGGCTTGCAAAGCACTCTGCCTTCAGCTCAGCTCTTGAAGCAGAACCACTGTTCTCTTGGTCTTTCCTCAGAGAACAGTTCCAGCTGGAAGAGACCTTGAAGATCATCGAGTCCAACCTTTTTCCTAGCCCTATCACCCCACTGAATGATGCTCCCTCCAAACCTCTGCTCCAGCCTCTCTCAACCACTTCCAGCAGCTGCCTAGATGATGCTACACACAGGCAGGAAGCTGTTTGGAGGGAAGGAAATGCTTTTCCATACCACTGACTGCCTGGATCAAGAAATCAGCAGCCATAATTTAGGGTAAATCTAAACTTTTCTGCCATGAGATCCTATCCACAATCTTTTCCTTTTAATTATTATCAGTTTTAACAAGTCTGAATGAGAAGAAAGAGGTTAGTAGTCCTTAATAGAGCTCCAATTGCAGCATTAGACTGGACTTGATGATGCTGGGGGTCTTTTCCAGCCTTGGTGATTCTGTGATTCTCTTGGAGCTTTCTGCTGAGCCTAATGCTGCTGCTTCTCATGGCAAAGGAGGAGCAGAACTAGGCCATTCCTGAGGGCTTTGAAAATCCTGCTCCCTAACAACTCTCCTTGATCCACCCAACATCTTCCCCATCACCACAGCTCCAGAATGAACAGAAGCAAGTGACCTAAAAAGGGAGGATAAACACATCCTCTGCAGATTACCAACAAGCCTCTCTCACCAGAGGGAGACAGCAGACTAAAATGCAGCTACACCATGGAATTTACTTATTTGTTGACAATAAATATGGGGTTGGGGTCAATTGCAGATGTTTCTGTTTCAGAGAGGCCTGATGTCACCCTCTCCTTGGAGTATCTTGGCAGAAGCTTCTTGTTCCATCTCTTTTCCTTGCAATGTTTAGGTCTATCTGACACTAGAGATAATTCAATTCATTAAGCTTAATTATAAGGGATTGGAGTCAGGGATTAGTTTA
The DNA here is from genome assembly GCA_013396975.1 of Bucco capensis. Classification (NCBI taxonomy): domain Eukaryota; kingdom Metazoa; phylum Chordata; class Aves; order Piciformes; family Bucconidae; genus Bucco; species Bucco capensis. The sequence continues at coordinate 39,446 of VWZO01019936.1, forward strand.
TTGCTTAAGTAATTATTACTGATCTTAAGGATATTGACTCACTGGGAGCTTCCTGCAGCATCAGTGCTGCTGGCACTGGCACCACATGAGCCAAGCTGTCCCTTTAGGGTTTAGCAGCATCACACAGATACACAGAACTCTTTTTTATGCTTTTTCCCCCCTATTTTGAAGTTTCCATTGCTTTCTGGACCAACAGTGGGAAGAAAAAAAAAAGGGGGGAGCAGGGCTGAGTTTCTCAGGTCATTGGGGAAAATCAGCAAACAGCAAGGCACCAGCAAGGCTCAACAAGAAGTTTGTCTCATTCCTCTCTCCTTGAACCTCCCAAATGTTTTCCCACTTCAATCCCTACCCGTCATAAAGTTCTTTGTAATTCCTATTTTGCCTTTTTTCCAGTCCTTTTCCTCTCAAGAAGCCTCAACACAGCAGACAAATCCTCTCTCCAGTTGCTGTTGGAGCTGTGACTCCTCCTGACTGGAGGAGGTACCTGGTTTAAGTCAAGAGAGCAAGGATCCAGAGACATCAAGAGGAACATGGAAATCATTCCAGCTGCTAAAGGCAATATCTGGAGTGTCTCAGCAAGACCAACAGCTTGGAGCTTCACTGAAATCCATCAGCTGGCTTCCCTTGCTTGACTAGTTGGATAACCTCCTTGTAAAAGGAAATAAAGATGAATTAAATGGATCTATTTAACAATAAAACCACCCTATGAGCCAACAGGGTGACCTGCAGTTCCAGGGCTGAGGATAACACTCAGAGGAATGAAGGAGATGATCTAGGAACAGGGGGAAAAAATCTCCCCAGAGAGGGAAAGAAACTGCAAAGGATTTGATAAGCACTTGGAAATGATGAAGCTTTGCACAGATGTGGAAATATGCTTGACTAATTATCCTCCCTTGGCCCTATTGCTAGAGAAAGGATAAAGCAGGTGCATAAAAGAGTGGAGATTGTCTCTCAATGCACCTCCTTGGCTCTAAAAGGCTCTCTTTGTCCCCTGCTCCACAAGAAAGGTGATAGCATCATCCAATCAAAGGGAGAAGCAAGAGCAGTTCAAGGGGAGAATTATTTTTATTGTACATTTCCAGAGGGAATTAAGCAATTTTCTGGGTGATGATAGAATCAGCATATTGTAGATGGAAGCTGGAGATAGTGTCAGAGCAGGAGAGGCTCTCTCAGCTCTGTGTGCCTGCTGAATCTCAACCAGCAGAGCCTGCCCTGCTGCTGCTTGCTCTGCAGCTTCCTCAGCAGGCTGCATGGGACTGGGCCTTGCTGGCCTTGCCACCAACACTTTGGGATGCCTCTGAGGAGTGAAATCCTCCCCTGGACCTCCTGAGCTTCAGGGTTTGGCACTGAGTGTCCCTCTCCTCAGCCCGGGGTGGTGGGGACAGAGCAGGCAGCACATGAGCTCCTGGGTTTTCTGGAGCATGGGCACATGCCATGCTGCTTCCATACAAAAAGAAAGCCTTTTATTTGCATTATTGCCTCATCCTGAAGGGGATTCCTTCCTACAGAAAAAGAAGGTGGCAGGGAACAGAGAACAAGAGGCCAGAACAGGCAGGGAAAGGCTCCTAACCTTCCAACCTACCTTCAGTTAGCATCCCCTTTTCACCTGCAAGGCTCAGGAAAAGGAGACAGTATCCTTCTGGAAGTATCTTATTGAAATTGCTGGGCTCACTGCTAGGTAGCATGGAGTAAGCACTGAAAATGATGCTTTACTCTGAGTCTGAATGCATCTTTAGAAGAGCAAGTGTGACTGAAGAGGGAAGAGGATGGCACTGAGCTGCTCAGGTAAGCTAGCTATCAGCTGCACTAATACACAAGCACAGCTGGGTAGCAGAAATAGGATGCCTGGTAGATTCCTACTGGGCTTCCCCACAATTCTTATTGTCCTCCTAGAGAAAAGGGATGCCTGGTAGATTCCTACTGGGGTTCCCCACAATTCTCACTGCCCTCCTAGAGAAAAGGGATGCCTAGTAGATTCCTACTAGAGGTCCCCACAATTCTTACTGTTCTCCTAGTTCCTTAGGGAGCAGATCTCTGCAGCTTCTAGTCCCGAGGGCACTGATTAGGACACATCTAGTTTGGGAGTGCTGGAAATAGCATTTTACATCTAGGAGGTTTCCAGAAGAGAGGGAGGAAAAGAAAGCATCAAGTAAGCTCAGCCTTGGGGTTAAATCTTGCCCCCAGGTTCAGATTATACAGTCATCTAGGACCAATTTCTCCTTGCAGCTTCCAGTGTGGCATGACACACCCTGGGAATGCTTGCTTATTTAGCCTTCCTTGGGAAGTGGACCTGCTCAGGAATATTGCTCATTCATTGTCCTGATCATTCCACATGAAGCTGTGCTTTCAACTTCTAGTTGCTGTTCCTTCCTTGGAGAGCTGGACACTTGCTACCTCATTGCTCAAGCTTTCAAGTGAGTATTGCTAGGCTGGGACCAAATTTACCTACTTTTTTTCCCTGAAGGAATAGAATCCCTAGGCAAGTATATTTAGAACCAAGAGCTCCATTTCCAGCATCTCCATCACCCTCCTTCCAGCATTCCTCTTCACTTTCCCACTACTTTTGAAACCACAGACATGAAGATGAAAGATGTGCTCCAGGAGCACCAAAGCACAACATGAGTATTGCTCTCTGGGCATTCCTGGGATTCATCTGAACCTCTTGATTTCAAAGCATCTACCAACCATTCACCAAGCCATTCCTCCCCCTCCATAGTGCCTAGCTCCTTTCTAAGGAGCTGGTATCCTAGGACAGAGCCTCCAGCATATGGACAAGGAGTGTTCTTTACCTTCCCACATGCTCCTACTGGATTTTACTAACACTGCTTGTTTTTTTTTAATAAGCTGCATGCAGCCTGCAATGATTTCACAGCCTTTTCTTTATTAGTTACTACTCCCTCAGCCTGAATGTCATCTGTGGATTTGATCAGTAATGATTCCAGCTTAGCTTGATGGAAATGTCATCCAGGCAGAGGCAAGGAACAAGCAGATGTAGCTGCACAGCTACAAGGATGCTGGAGTTACAGTTTCCTTGCTGTTTGTTTAATCTGGAGCATATCAATATTGCTTCTTTCTGCTCCTTGAGTAAAATGTCATGCAACAGCATCTCAGGACTACATCTCTGTTGCAGAGGAGATAGGAAAGCACTTTTCTGCTTCACAAGAGATAGGAGAGTCTGCACTGGAAAGGCTTTGATAGTCTGACATTAAGAGGCAACAAAGCAGCCTAGCTATCTGGGTTTAAACCATGACCATTCCACTTGCTGACAGCAAAGGAAGTGCTGGAAAGCACTCAAGAGCAGAGGCTTTAGTGCTGGGAAAGCAGAGGGAAGGGAGCAGCAGCTCTGAAAAGTCAAGTCTCCAAGAAGACTCCTGAGAAGAAATAGTCCTGGAAATAGAGAGACCAAGAAGAGCTGAAGGTAGTGAGGGAGCCACGAAGATGATGAAGGGTCTAGGATGGCCATGAAGGGCAATCTCTCTGCTCCTTCAGCCTCCTGCATCACATCCAGGCAGCTCAAGCTCTTAGCAGTCTTACTGATCCCAAGTTTCCTCTCACACATCTTGATCTCCATCATCCTTCCTCAAAGTCCAGGCCTGTCACTGCTTGCCCTGCCAGTGCAGCAGCCTCTGATAAACCTGCAGACAACTTAGAGCTCTCCTTGCTTGGCCTTTCCCAGGCACAACATGACCTCTTCACAGTGAAGGAGAAACGCCTCTCAGATGAAACAGCAGCAGCTAGCTACCCTAGGGAGGACCTTCAGCATCACAAAGGCTCTTTAGCAGCAGGCTGCATGGGGAAGCATTTGCACCCTAAGGAAAGCAGTGCAGCTGAGGAAGCCACAAGCCTGCTCCAGTGCTTGGTGAGCACACAGAGAGCTCAGCTGAGCATCTCATGTCAGAGCAGTGCTTTCATCCTCCCTCTGGAAGGGTCTCTGCTGACTCTGTGTCCTCTAGCAGGCACATTTGGAGTTGTCCTGTCAGGCAGACACAAAGTGCAGGTGGATGTTTGATCCCAGCTAGAGCCAAGCTGCTGCTCCTGGGAGAAGCTTGCCTGTCCTCCACCAGCTGCAAACACTTCTGAAGGCACACAGGCCTCAGAGCTCAGGGAGAGGCAATATTGACTCAACAAACTGATTGTGTTTCTACTTGGCTCCCTCCACACATTCCAGCAGAGTTAGTTGGAAAGGAATTTCCATGGAATTGTTATGGTTGGAAAAGGCCTCTGAGCTCATCCAGCGCAACAGCCACCCAGCACTGCCATGCTCCCCACGAACCCATGGCCCAAGCTCCACAGCTCTGAACCCTTATAGGGATGGGGACTGAACCTGGGCATCTTATCCCAGTGCTCCATAACACTCTCAGGAAAGAAATTCTTCCTCCTAACCAACCTGAACCTCCCCTGGTGCAACCTGAAGACATTTCCTCTAGTCCCATCTAAAAACCTTCCCTCCAGAAACATCAGACAACGATAAAAATAGGGAGCAAGGGGAAGACAGGACCCTTGTTTGAAGGATCCAGTGTATAATATACAAGAGAAGTCACTCTGTATTCCTCCTTCCCTGCTTTTATCCTGCCAGGGCTCAGCAGCTATGCAAATGCCCTGTCATTATTCTTGTGCTCAGGGTGTCACGAGCTAGGTGGGAAATCCAGAGAGCAGGTAGCTGTGATTTTTCTAACTTGACATCTTCCTGTTTGCTAAGGACTTCTTTTAATTGGAAATTTATCTGGGGTGGGAGAGGTGTTTTAATCAGGCATCCATCTCCCACAGGAAGATGTGAAGGAGGAACCAAAAAAAAACGAGTTGTGAAACTAAAATAGTTCTGAGGTGATAAATTTCCAACTAGCACCATTCAGGGAGGATTTATGAGGGAAGATTTAGATATTTAACTACCCTTTTTAAAAATTAAGTCATCTGTCTTCTGAACATCTTTGCTTTTCATTAGCACCTAGCAAAAATAATCTATGGCACATTGTCTGCAGGTTGTCTCTGATCTTGTTATGGCAATGAGGAGGGCTACACTTGCAGACAGTTTTTCCAGGTGAGTTTCCAAAAGAAAAAGGAGGAAAAAAAAAAGATTTGTTATGCTTATAATGAGGTGTGTAAAAGACAGGTCCATAGATTTTATCATACTGCAGGAGACAACCTCACTTAAGGGGAAAAAAATCAGTGCTTGACATGCACAGCTCCTCTTCTCTATGCAGCCTGGCTGGTTTAAAATCAGAGTGTTAGGGGTTGGTTAGCTCTGGAGATTATCTAGTGCAACCTCCCTGCCAGAGCAGCAGGACCTAGAGCAGCTTACACAGGATAGGCTCTGGGTGCCTTTGGAATAACTCCAGAGATAACAGCACAAGAGCCACAGTCACTCGGGAATGCTTTGGGTAACTCCAGCACCCCTTACTCCTCTGCAATACTGGGGCCAGCTCTGGAGCCCTCAACACACAAAGGCCATGGAGCTGNTGATCACTCCTCCAGGAGCAGTCAGGCTCTGCTGCTCTCCTCGCTTGCTCTGCTCTCTCTCTGCCATCACCAACCCCAAGTTAGGTTTTCTGGGGCTGGTCACATCAAACTTCACCTTTTCTGCAGCATTTGGGCTTGAGACAATGCCTTCAGCCACAAGTGTGAAATCAGACAGAGGTGCAGGGAAAAAAATCATACAACTGTGTCTCCTTGCCCAAACCAAATCTATTTCCCAGCCCAAATATTTGTTTGACACAGGCACTGGCTAGAATATTAAACACACTCCAGCAGCTTCGGGATGCTGGGATGAAAGAGTTGGATTAGCATAAGAACCAAAAGGCTGCTGGGATCCTGCTAAGGTTGCTGCTGCTCCAAGGAAGCCAGGCTGCTGGCAGGAGCTCATCCCTTCCACTTTTGGTTGGATTATTCCCTCTCTCCCATGCAAGATGAGCTCATGGCAGTGACCTGAAGCTGAACAACAGCTCAAGAGGTCTAGTTGTCTGCTGACAGAAGCTGAGGAGACACAGAAGGGCCAGGTGCTAAGGTTAACCCTTTCTCATGCTGGTTTAGTGCCACTGCACAGATCCTACAGGAGATGACAACTGCTGGAGCTTATCCCAAGAGGAAAGCACACAAGCCATTGGACATGGCCTTGGCATCCCTGCTTAAGCCTCAATAAGGAAGACCAAAGGCAACTCAAGCATACTTCTGGGCAGCTTCTTGCCTCTCTCTCCCCCCCAGCTCTTATCCCTTCAGATCACTTGTTCAGCATCAAGAGATGGAAGCATGGCTGAAGAGGGCAAGCAGCACCATGAGACAAGGAGAAGAGCAGCACAGAAGGAAGCAGTGGAGCATGGCAGGAGGAAAGACACAGCAGCTCAAGAGCTCCAGCATTAAGCACCAGAAGAACCAGAGAAGGCAGGAAGCTCATATGGAATACCCAGGGATCTTTAGGAGGGAATTTGCAATCTAGAACACTGCACAACATTTCTCCTCAGATCACAGAATGGAGACACCAAATGGGATGGAAATCAAAGCCCTCTGAGCTCCTCCAGGGCAACATCCAGCCAACAGCTCCATGGCTTTGGGACACCTGTGTCCCCCTCAGCCTGTCTGCAGCCATGGGACAGCTAACCAGAGCCAGGAGCCCAGCAGTGTTTGGGAAGAGAGAGATGGAGATACCCAGGGGTTGAGGCTAATCCTGGTGAGAGCTGGCACATTGACACAACAAGGAGCTCAGCAGCTTTTCCTTGCCTTTTGTCTATTTGTTCACAAGAAATCCAGCAGCAGCTCTGTTTGCTTAATTTATTTAGATGCCTTCAGTCCTGATAGAGCCTCACAGAAAGTTCTCCTTTGAATAATGAGCAGATGAAACACCTCAGTGTGGAAGAAGCTGGAAATAGTGCTTGGTTCTCAGGTGACATCAAAAGAGAAAGCAAAAAAAGGAGAGTGGGAACAGCTTCTCCTGAAACTAAGCAAATGCATTATTCAGCTTCCCTGATCATTAATTCACCTTCACTATTCCTCACCTCTTGCCAGCAGCTTGCTGGGACAAAGAGTTGCCTCTGACACACAGAGGACCTCCTGACTGCACTTGCTTTCTGCTCTACAGAGAGAAGAGGTAAATATTTCAGAGGCTCATAAACTGCTGAGCAACTCCAGCTTCCAGCTGAAGGGCTTTGGGAGTTAGAGACACAGATGCAGGGAAAGAGCTGGGTTCTTCGACCCATCACTCAGTGCCTCCTGCACTTGAAAGGCTTTCAAAAATGAGATGATTTTAACTCCCATTGACACCTGAAAACTAGGTCCAGGCTTGGAGAGTGCAAGGCTGATAATTCCTCCCTGTTATCCTTGTTGGTTTCCATATATCCTAGTTATTACTACACATTAATGATTTACTTCTTATGGCTTGCTTTAAATTGCAACTCACTACTAGCATGGGAATTCTCTTGCCTAGAAAAGATCCTGAGGGAGAGAACATCACATTCCACTGTGCCCCAGAGGGAAAGCTGTCATTCCAAAGGAAGGGCATCATGGATTCTCAACTTGGGCATGTGATTTGACAATGGGCATAGGCAGTTGTCCCCATCAAACCAAACCATCCTCCTCAGAAACCTTCTGGGACCTCATTGCTTCTCTTCACACTTGGAATGTGGAGTAGGATCCAAGTGAGGCCTTGCCATAGACATCATCTACTCAGCTTTGGCTACTTCAGAAACACTCCGAGTATCTCAAATGAGTGGACAGACAGGATAGGTAGAAAGTCACTAGGACAAAGCAGCAAAACAGAGCAAGCATGCTGCTTAAAAGACAGTTAGGAAGCTTGGTTGACTGCCCACAGCTTTAGAGTGAAACAACACAGCTTGCCTCACCCATAATGCAAACCAACCAAGCTCTCAAGTCTGCAGCACTTGTACAAAAACCATCAAGCAGGGAGCTGCAAGCAGCATCTTCTCCTTCAACCATGAAGACAATGGAAAAAATTCCACTCTGACCCCACAGGAAAGCCCAATTTAATGAAAAGACCTCACTGCAGGCAGGCAAGTCTCTGCTGTTCCATGTCAAAGCCTCAAACTGTGTCCAGCTCTCTCTCTTTCCAGCCCAGTACCACTTAGACAGAGCTTAGTGATTGTTTTGTTAGAGAACAGGCAGCCCAGCAAGTCACACAGCAGCATCCTGGGCACTGATTGGCAAGGAGGAGGAAAAAAAGGAGGAAAAGAAGTCTGGTTCTGAGGGATATAAACCTGGAGAGCTCCTGAGCCATTGGATGTTCAGAGATCTTCCCCCACAAGCTGGGCAACAGTGCCCAACACCTCAAGGGAATGTCACCAAACTTGCTTAATGCTTTCAGCAACCTCAAAAATATCCCAAACCCAACAGAAGCTCTTGAGAGCACTTGGCCATTCCCCATGAAGAAGCCTGAGCAGTCCCACTGCTTCTCAGCTATGTTGCCAAGGACAAGAGGCTGTGATTTTCATCCTCTTTGAGCAGCTTTCCAGTCAGGTCACAAATAAAGACCAAACACACAAGGCATTTCAGGCACTTGTGCATCTGAGATAAACCTTTCTCTGGACCTAGAGACCTGTGCCTTGCCACTGGAGGCAAGAGAAGGTGATGCTGCTTGTGGATGCTGTTCAGATGGCAGACAATCCTGAAGAAATCATCCTGCACGAGTGTTTTACAGGCATAATTAGGAAAGAAAACCCTCTGTAACTGGGCATACTGGAATGGGAACAGGGAAGTGACTTGGAAGGACAAGCACCAGGAAGGCTGAAGCAATGAAAGGTGAAGTATCTGCTGCTGAAATGAGTCAGGATGCCCTTGCTGAGACTGGCAGCACAGGGCTTTGGGGCTCACTTGTCAGTCAGCAAACCACAACTTCATTACAAATACACTTGAAAGCAAGAATGAAGCTTTTCCCCCTTCTCCACTGACAGAATGAAAGCTTCTCACTTCCCTGTTCCCATTCCAGTATGCACAGTTACAGAGGGTTTTCTTTCCTAATTATGCCTGTAAAACACTCGTGCAGGATGATTTCTTCAGGATTGTCTGAAGAGCACTTGCCATTCCCTTTTCATCTGCTCACTCTGTCAGGAGATTAGAGGAGCATCTTGGCTGAGGACTCTCTGAAGCTTCATCTCTAGCTTTGCTCTATGCTTTCAGGTATAATCCAGACCAAAGGAAAAGGGTAAGAAAGCTGTGCATTATTGATTACTACAACCACCAACACTGTCTCTATAAAAAAAGAGAGACATGAACTCAACAAACTAGCCAAAGGTCAACCTCGAGGAGATGTGCTCTGCTGGGCCTAAGCATTGCTCATGCATACAAAGGATGTGGAGCAAGCAGCACTCACCTGCAGATTGACAGGATGACAGGAAATGGCCTCAAGTTGCACCAGGGCAGCTTTAGATTGGATATCAGGAGGAATTTCTTCCCTGCAAGGGTTGTTAAGTCGTGGCCCAGGGAGGTGCTGGATCATCTCCACATCTAGGGTTGAGTGGCATGGCAAGGCTGGCTAACAGGGCACAAGGCTTTGCTTTCCTCTTCCCTCAGGAGGAGGATTCTCTGGAGCTATGGCAGTGTGGGAACCTACCAAGAGGTGGCACTGGAAGGACACACTTTGGAAGGAGCTAAGCACACTTGTGCCCCAGGGAAGGAGGAGGAGAGTCATCCTGCACACACACACACAACCTCAGGAGGTTCCCATGGTCCTTCTGTCAGCAGAGGATGTTCCTAGCTAACTCTGCAAGCTCAGCACTCTAAACCTACCCCAAACATCACACTCTGCTCTACACAAAGGTTCTGCAGCTTCTCTAAGAAAAGTTCACTTAAATCACCTTCTTCTCACCCAAAAAGTTACCAGAAGGAGCATGCTCCTATTTTTAAACCCTGCTGACAGCAAATGGAAAAGAAAAAGGCAGACACTAGCAAGATGTTCAAAGTTGCTTCAAAGCTGCTATTAACCTTTGGGCTCTCCACAGAGCTGGGGCAGCTCCTCACAGAAGCAGCTTTGCTTCCTCTGAGCTGGAATCTGCTACAGAGGGAGACACATTTCCCATGGGGAGATTTGAGCATCCTACTAACAGCAGAAGAAAAATAACTCCTGGTGTTAGAAGAGCAGATGTAATACTGTGTAGTACTACTAGGAGTAGTGTTTATGTGTGTATTTACATACATATCAATACACTAATATAGCAATAGACTATTTCAATTCCATTTCAGACACTTCCCAGTGAAATATTTCCTAGTATCCATGACAATATGGATTAGCAATCCCAATTATTGGGCTGGAAATGTGTATTTCCCTGCAAAGCTCCAGAAGGAAGGTTTCCTTTTCAGCTGGTCCACAATACTTCTCCTTTCCCTCTCCCTCCTACACCTTAGGCTGGTTTGGGTTTGTTTTCACCCATTTCAACCAAATGATGTTGAAGACCCAAAGATGAGAGAATTGAGACACACACCAGTTGCTTATAAATGAACAAGCTGCTGCAGCTAAGCAAGACCCAGAGCCAAAAGCTTCAATGTCTCCTAATGATGTGCATGGCAAGCACAGGAAAACCTCTCCATTCTTCTGCCTTCAGGAAGGCAAAAAAAAGAAAGATATGGCTGAGGAAAAAAAAAGAAGTTGAACTCACTAATTTGTTTCAACCAAATGTTATCAGAGCCTGCCACATTTCAATTACCTGTGTAATCAAATCATAACTGAAAAATCACACAGCATTCAAAACACCTCTCATGTTCCAAGTCAAAATATATTCTTGTGTGAGAGAGAGAGAGGCAAACTCACATCGTTATGCTCCAAATTGATTACCACAAACTGTACCTATAATTAGATAGAACTAATGCAATTTAAGGAAGAGAAAACCAATATTTGAAACTAAAGACTGTAAGTAATCTTGTTGCCTTCCAGTCAGTCACCAAGCAGAAAATGTACTCTCTTACTAATTGATTATTATTAGACACATCAGACTCTTCATCTAGTCTTGAGGACAGAACCATGGCTTTTAGGTGGTATTTTCCTTGCTGGGTTTTGGATGAAGGGGAAAAAAAGGGCAGAACTCCTTTATTGCTGCTAGAAAAGGATGAAACAGAAGAGGTAGAGTAGGAGGTAGCTGAAGGATGCTGCAGGAGATTTGCTGTGCCCCAAGAGCAGGGCCAGAATAAGCTAGCATTACATGGAATAGAACCAGAATATTGTCCTAGAAGAAAACAGAACTGCAAGGGATGCAGAGGGAGGGCACTGGGAGACAGAAAGCAAATAGGCATCAAAGAGGGAAAACACTCCTGAGGCTTGTTCTTGCTCCAATATTTCCTTTGGTGAGGGGATCACTTCCATTCTCAGCAACCAGAACCTGTCAGAGTGGAATGGACTTTGCCAATCTTGTGAATGAATTGACCTTAACCTCACAGAAGGAAAAGCACTCCCACAATCCCAGCTCCAAGCCCAGAGATTGGCTGCAAAGGAGGGAAAAGGCAGATGGAGAGAAATGAGCATTATGCTTTTATAGCTCCCGTGCTGGCACTCAACAGCTGATGCTGAGGCTTAATGGACACATCACTGGCTTGTTAATAGCAGCAGTTAGAGCAGGCCTAATGAAGCCCCAAGAGCACCCTGACCACACAACTAAAGCCTTGCAGTGCCTTGGGAAAAAAAATCACATCTTTTTCTGCAAGCTTCTACTTTTAATTACTCTTATTGCTGAGGGGGTGAAGCTCCTCTTTGGTTTGCTTCTTCCTGTCCCTCCCAGCATCCTGACATCCTGACCTGTCAGGAGTCAGTCTGGAGAAGCTCTCCAACCTGAGTGTCAACACACTGAAACTATTTTCCTTCTGTTTATCTTCTTGGCTCTCGGAGTGTTTGCAATAAAACTGCTTCCCAATTCAATATTTGGGTTGAAGAGGCTGTAGTATTAGCTGGAGAGGCTCCGAGTGCAATCCCAGGGATAGCACAGACTAGGAAGCAAGCACAAAACAAAACCCAGAGCCAACTTTTTACTATGGAACTCAGGTTTTTTTTCCCCTCTCCCACTCTATCTCCCTTCTCTGAGACAGTTCATTAAAAAAGCATCAGAAATTGCCTGCTCTTTTGGTGATGGATTCTGTGCTCATGAGAAGTGACAGATAATGCTGCTAGCTGCTCTTCAGTCTCTGGGATGTTAGCCTGCCCAGGAAGCCATCCCAATTCCCACTTCACCACTCAGGTTTATCAATTGGGCAGTTCAGGGCATGTTAAGTGGAAACAATCTCAGTGTTCACTGCCACCAAACACAAGCTCTGACCTTGTCACCTCAGGGATTTCATCAGCTGTTGTCACTAGGCTTTAACTAGCCCTTCCTCATGGAGCATCATCTGAGGAGACACAGGCCACTCGATTGCCTGCCCTAAAAAAAACAGCCAAACTGGGAAAACACTTGTCCTGATGCCCCCAGCAGTGACCTGCCAAGGTACAGCTGCTAAAGCAATGCCTCACAGCAAACACATCCTCTCCTGGAGCTTGGGAAAGCAGAGCAGAAAAAAAAGAGGCAGAAAGGGAATGTTTCTGGCTTTACCTGACCCAATGAGCCGAGTTGTTTTGCTTCCTTTTAACCATCCATCTAGATGCACTAGCTCAGCCCAGCCTCTCCAAGCAGTGACAGCTCATTTCAACTCCTTCAACTAATTGTTAAGCTGAGGAGAAAGAAAACACCCCAGCAGATGTTGCAGACAACTTAGCTGCCTCTCAATCCCTCCTCCAGGGAGTGTTTCATCACTCATAGAGAGCAGATGATATCCTGAAGAGTGGAAACCCTTCTCTGCAGGCCCTGAAAACCTATACACACTGCCCTGCTAGAGCACAGCTGATGGGCAATGAGGCAAATCAGGACTTCTCCAGGAGATAACTTGACCATCAAACCAAGCATTGGATGGCTGGACAAGCCCAGCCATCTACATCTGGGTAAGAGGTACACTTTGCTACCTCTCTCAGCCCACCTATGACACACAGACCACTCACTAGGGCAAATAATCTGCTTCAAGATTGCTCAGAGATGGGGTATGAGTGATAACTTCCCCCTGGTAGCTTGGACACACTGCATGATTTGTGTTCATTGTGGCAGAGCTGCAAGGGTACCAAGCCTCAAAGCACAGCACGTGGCTGCAAAATGCACTGTAGATGTTCCTGTCTCCTGGAAAGATGCAAGGATCTATGGCATGGTAGAGGCAGGACAGTGTCTGCATGGACCTTGTCTCCTGCCTCATCACATCCAGTCTTCTCCCACTGCCAAGAGAGCAGCAGACAAACACTGCTAGGAAGTGATGGAGCTCTCTTGACAAGGAGTTGAGCAATCCTGCTGTCCCCATCTCACCAGCAAGCTGCTCCAGAAGCCCACTCCTGTCCCTCTGATGAACCAAAAGCTCTCTCAGTTTCTGACCTAAGCTACATTTGCAGTCACTCATGGCCTCTTCCCTCATCCCTAAGGTGAGCCACAGAGCCAGAAGGGAACTCGCCAGGCCACTGCTTCCACCTCCTCCATGCCAAACTGGGGCAGCCTTTGATTTGCTTGCTCATAGTTGAACATAAACATCCTTTCCCAGAGCTGTTCCCTGCATCTAGTTGAAGTGTTCAGAAAAAGAGGGAATGTTCCCTCCCTCAGGATAATGAGAGACTAGCAGAGCAAGTGGAGGCAAAGCTTGACTGCAGCCTGCAGTGACATTTCACACAAGCCCAGAAAAGGAGGTTTTATCAGGAGCTAGACAGGAGGTTGCTTGGCTTGTGTGCAGCCCAGAGCAACTAAAAACCCTGCTCAGTTCAAGTGGGATGGGAAGAAACTTGCTGAGCAGTTGGAAGCTTGTGTTTCAGATTCCCTTGGGAAGTCTGTTTCATTCAGCAGAGCTGAGCATCCTTCCTTGAGAGGCTTTCCTCTATCTCAGGGCATTGTGCTGTCCTGCTAGCAAACCAAAGGGCTGATGACCAGAAGCCTTCCACTTAGCATGCCTTTCCTATGGAAAAACAGCTAAAATAACCCACACAAAGCAAAATAAACCAAAAAGCAGAGAGGTGCATCCCAAGCCAGAGCCATGCTAAGGGATGGCAAGCCCTGGCTCTCTGTTACTAGCACACTCAGCTCTTCCATCAGCTCTCCACTGCTAGCTGGACAATGTGCTTGCAGTGTTTCAAGCTCAGAACCTTTTCCTATATCAAGCTAAGATCTCTGTTGCTTCCAATTAGATTAATTACTTCTTGGCTTCACCTCAAAGACAGGCAAAAGGCAATTGTTCCTTGCCCTTCTCCTGTGAGTACTTCATATGCTGGAGGAGATGTCAGTTTTAGATTGAGCAAGCAGTTTCTGCTCTTAACAGTAATGTCAGGAACATTTACAGCTTATCACTCCGGGTAAAAAGGATAAGGAGTCACCATGGGACTTCTAAACTGAATCCACACCTTGCTGCAGAGCTCACAGCAAGGCCTGGACCAGGAATGCAACCAGTTTCTGCTGTCAGAGAAAGGAGAAACACTGCAGCTGCCTGATGGAATTGCCTGCAGTTAACTCATCCCTATGAATGACTGCATTCCCTGCAGTAGCAGCCCTGTGTTGACTCTGCTATGCATTCCCAGCCTCCAGAGACTCTTCTCCCTCTGTATCCCAGACTGCTCTGAAGCTGCCTGAGAATCCAGCTCTGAGGAACAACCAAATGGCTGAAAGCCTTCAGGCTCAGGCCTTCTATGGCCTCAGCTTTTGTGCCACTCATCCCTTCACAAAGGCCAAACCAGAATACTCCAAAGAGAACTAGAGAAATCCACAGCAGAAAAGGATGGAGGCAACCTGGAGCAAGGAGTGCTGCGACTGATGGCTGCTGTGCTCTGGAGAAGGCATTCATTCCTCCTTTCATCTAGGGTTTTCAAGCCACTGAGAGCCTTCAAGCCATCAACAGCATGCAGACACATTCCTTGTGTGGAGACAGAACACACAACCCCAGTATCTGAGTAAAACATTATCAGCTTCCAGTGACCAAGAGGATTCAGTAAGCTGGAAAGCTCTGTCCTGACATCCTTTAGAGCTAGAGGAACTGCTGGCAAAGAGCCCTGCCCCAAGGCCAGGCCAAAGCTGCTCTGCTCCCCTCACAGCTTAGCACTGGCAGCCTCCTCAGAGCAGACACAGCAGTGCTGCCAGGTCCAAGCAGCAGGATGCTCTGGAAGCAGGATGTGTTGCAGAGCAGAAGATGAGCAGTCATAACCTTTCCAAGTTCCCAGCTCAACAGCAGAAACACTCCCAGAGAGCTGGAGCCCAACTCTGCAGCAAGCCTTGGCCTAGGAGCTGGGGATGCTGAGCAGTATCCTCTGCCTGAATCCACTGTCCTCATGCAAAGGTGACCTAAAACCCCAAAGGTTTTCCTGTGCTGTAGCTTTCCTGCAGGAGAATTAACAGAGTTGTTCACTCCTCAGCTGCTCACACATCACTCGCTGACAGTTATCCCATAAAAAGCCCAAGCAATGCACCTCCAGGGTCCTAAAATATCCATGGCAAAGCAAAGGCAGATGCCAGTATCCCAAGGAAAGGCCATAACCACTGAGGTAAAGCAAGGCTTAAAGGGGAGGGGTTAATAGAGAAGATTTGGGCACATTTCCCTTTTTAATTGGAAGATGTTAATGTCCAAAGTGGAGCAGCACATCATTAAAATCAGGATTTCTAGCTGGCCTCCCAAACACCACTCAGATAACAACCAAGCTAGGCAAGAGACACTGTAAAAATGCTTGGACTCCTCATTGTTGTAATGCAGAGCAATAAAAGGATCATTTATCTCAACACACCACAAAGGAAAGAGCCCATCAGAGAGTCATTAAGGTGGGAAGAGACCTCAAACATCATCAAGTCCATCCATCCCTAGCACTCCCATGGCCTAAGGAGAGCATCTCCATGTTTCTTCAAGCCCTGCAGGGATGGTGACTCCAGCACCTCCCTGGGCAGCCTGGGCCAAGACTGAACAACCCTTGCAGGGAAGGAATTTCTCCATATATCCAATCTAAACCTCCCCTGGTGCAACTTGGAGGTTGGCAAAGCAGAGGAGGGAATAATCTGTTTTGTTCAGCCAAGCTCTGTGGAGGAGGCAATGTCTCTTCCCTAGCTGCTGAGGTCAGCAGGCAATGAAAGAAGAGCCCAGTTCATTTTACAGTCTTTATACCCCAAATAACATCTAGCTAAGGATCATTTTTTAGGCTGCTTCAGCCTTTTTTTGCCTCAATAAAGACTGAATGGAGAGTATTTCACATCTAGAAACTCACTGCCCAAGCAGAAGAGCAACTTCTCCAGAGGAAGCATAATTATCACCACAGCAAATCCTCTCTAGGATTTCCTGAGGCATTTCCACAGGGTAATAAGGTTATAATCACCAACAGTGCTAATTACAGCTAACAGAGAACTCCACAAAGCAGCATTCATCCCGCCAGCAGCAGCAGGCTCAGGGCACAGTTGGTGACAGCACACAAGCCCATGGCACAATAAAGACATGGCACAAGAGGCTTGAGGGAGTTAGTTCAAAGCAGGAGTTTATCCATGAGTCTTCTAGAGCTGAAGGAGGCTTGATTATTGCTTGTTCCTGCTGTCTCTCAGCTAGCAGTGAAGCATCCAGCAGGCTGAATCTGTGCCCAAGCTGCTTCAAGCTCTGAGCATCCTAAGTGTGACTGCAGAAAGCAGCAGCATGGAGAAAGGATGCTGAGGGGAAAAAGGCAGCAGAGAGGAGTGGGGATAGGGCTGGCAGAAACCCTTTAGCTATGGGAATGCAACCTTAAACATCAACAAGTCCTTGAGTAGAGTCATTTATAACTCATCACTCCTGATCAGGGATGTCTCTTAAGTTACACAGCATACTTGATAACAAATTGTCCCCTGCATCTCCTTGCCAGAAGAAGAAAGATGTCCCTAAGTCAGGGACATTTCCCTCTAGAAAACATACTTGAGTCCTTCAAAATGAAGCCTCCTTGCCTAAGTTTTGGCAGGCTCTGAAAAAACTTCCACTTAGCTCAGTTTAAATAATTCAAGAGCACCTACTGCCACCTAAAAGAAATCATTACAGTTGTGTGTTGAAAAGCTTACATGGCTATTGAAAAGGCATGATTAGGCCTGAGGAATTCCATGCCTGGTGCATGGATGGAGCAGCACACATTCCCCAACGTTATTTGCACACCTGGATGCTGCAAGTTGGGTTTCAAACCCAAGAAATACACTGAAAAAGCACTAGTGACCTGATCATAAGAGAAAAGGTCCTAAATAGACACATGTATGCTTTCAGCTTGAAAGAGCTGAGTGAAGAATACACAGCCAGGCTGGGGAGAGCCAAATCCAGTGTAGGAGCATCAGATTCCCTGCCTCTGCTTGCTGTCTGGCTGCTCAGAACATCAGTTTTCCATCAGGATTTCATCCAGAGGCAGGCAGCAGAGTACCAAGCTCTACAGATGGACATGCTGGGCTGTGAGACACAAAGCCATGACTCAAAGGAGCTCAGCTAGCAGGGCACATTGTCAGTGGCAGCTCCACGTGGGGCTTGTCAGAATATTCCTTTGCAACACAGCAATTCATTTGCTCTTCAAGATCTGCTGCTGCTTTCCCCTCTGCATTGGAAATGCAATGTGCTTTGTGTTCGCTCTGGAATTGTTGGGTACAATAAACACATCAGCTCCTCAGCCCAAGCCATGTGTTCTCTGATGGATTCCCAACAGGGGAGGATTTCCCTGCCCTGATCTGGAAGGGCTGGAGCTGGTCAGGTCACACATTAGGATGCTGTTAGTCCCATAGCCAAGGAGCTCCCTGCCTGTCCCTGACCTCTGCAAGCAGTCACTGCAAACACAAGCAAATGAGGAGCCTGTTGTAAAAACACATCACAGGAAACCTTCTTTGCACCCAGGAGCTCCCAAAGGAAACCTCAAACCGATTGGAAGTGGGAAAGCATCCAGATGGCAGAAGCAGAAAGACAACTCCACAGCATCATCCAGCCCCAGCCCCACATTGCCCTGACTGCAGCTCCACCTCCACAGTGCAAGCAATCAGCTGAGCTTTTGGGATGAAAAGCACAACATCTTATCCCTTCCAAGTATCAGGATTCCTAGGGGAATGGAATGCTCTGCAGCCCTGGCAAATGCACCATGGCAACTTGTTGGAGAGATGTATCCTGAGCTGCCACTCCAGTGCCTATTGATAAAAGCTGACAGAAGTACTAGATCAAGCCATTGGCTTCGTTTTGTCAATGCTCACATGCCATTGCACATTTAGGCTTCTGAAAGCCTGAAAGCAAGAGGAGTTCTGCCTTTCTTCAAGCAGGTTCAGCCTAAGAGGCCACAAGAGAGGCACTGATTCTGCTTTTGGTTTGCTTGCCTGGCTTGGGATGCTTCAGAGGCCACTAGACAGCAGCTTAACTTTCTATTGAGCTTTATTTAGCTTTTAAACAAAGAAATATCTGCTAAACCAAGCTCTCAGTCCAAACTGTTTTCAGTATGCATACTGGACAATGACCACAAAGCTTTGGGCTTTCCTTGAGGAACATAGATGCACTTTCATCTCATTTCCTAATGACTTGCTCTGCTTTCCTCCCATCTATTCCAGGGCTGAGGATGTCCCAGGCTTCATGCCAAGGGCATCAGTTTGCACACAGTGCAGATGTTAGGATATTTTGCTGGAGGTTAGGGATGGAAACTGTCTCTTGCCCATCCATCTGCAAGCTGAGTGTTCCTCTTGAAGAAATCTCCCTTTTCTTTTGCAGCTGGCGAGATGATTGCCACAGAAACACTTAAAGGTGTCAGGAATGTGCAGCAATTCCTAAGGGAGAGCTGGGCTTCCTTCAGCACACATCATCTTCTCTGGATGTCTGTCTTTTGAGCACTATCCCTAGGTGAGCAGCCTGGGGCAGATTTCCCAGGAGAAGGTGGAGAGGTGAGGTGCTGGGAGAGTTCCCCAAGATGCTGAGATTATCACCAGACAAGCTCCTGCTCTGCTTAATCCACTTCCAACACCTTCAGTGCTGTTAACTCTGATCTTCAGCTCCATCCCTTGGCTCAAGTGGCTGAGCTAACAGCTCAGGGTCCTACACTACTAGAAACCAACCTTTCTCCTCTTGCCATGTACACACAACTCCACCAGCACCCAGCTGATTATCAGCCCAACCTCTTCTCTAATGGGCTTGCTTTATATCCTTCTCTTTCCCAAAGCATTCTCCGTAAGGATTCTCAATGCCCTTGTAAAAGCAGAGCACAGTCTGCTTTCTGTCACAGAAAGCCCAGGCCAGAGATGGATTTGTTTGCTCTTGTGTCTCTAGTACCTCTTAGACTGGGCTGTGTATTCCTTCAGATGCTTTAATTGGGCCTGTAGTGAGACTCTACCTCCAGGTACCTTTCCCAAGTGCTGGATCCTAACAATATTAACATTCTCCTCTGGAATCTCCTGAGATGCCAGCAGTCATTTCATGCACCAATAACGTTCTACTCAAAATAAACAGAGCTAAAATATTGGGAACCTGGGAATAATCAAGGAGTCCCATGGGCTCTGCTACACAGCCCAAGTGCCTGGTGACCTCTGGAGCTCTGCCCCTCATCACCACATGCCCAGGGTCCCTGGGGGTGATGGGAAGCATTCCTGTCCAGCTAAGCAGGCTCAGGAGGTGTCACCAAGCAAAGCAATGAACCCTAATGGGATAAAACCCAGCTGCCAGAAAGCTTGAGGCTCACTGGAGACAAAGCTCCAAGAGCTGAGGATCAAATTCCTGCTCCAGACCTGGAAAGCAGTCTCTATTTTCTGGCACAGCCCTATTATTATCCATTTGAAAAGTTCCAAGGCACTTCTTACATTCCTACTAATTACAAGCAGATTCCAGACAGAGGTGAGATGCCACTACTGCCTCAAAGAAAGGAATTACTCTCTTCCAGTGCCTCCAGAGCCACATTTCTCCTCCTCCACAGGAACCTGGGGCTGTGTGCTGAAGAACAAGCAAACATCAGAATAATCTCTTTTAAAGCCAAATGCACCTCAGAGCCAAGCCCAGAGCTGTAATCCTGCAGGCCCTGAGCTCTCCTGAGCAGGATGAGCTAGTGTCTTGTTGGAGAGCAGAGCACAGCCAGTAATCCTCACAGCACAAGTGCTTGCTGCTTCAGCTCTCCAGGAGGAAACTTGTCAGAGCTGCACACAGAACAAGAAGAAAAAGCTGGCTTTTCAGCCTCAAGATCATCATCTTCTGTGCAACAAGGTGTTAGACACTAGTGGCACAGGGAAAGAGAGGAGTCTGGCCCATGGGGAATCTCAGTTACTAGAGGGGTTAACACCTTTCCAAACCAAAAACCCCACACAGGATTCCTTTGTGCAGAGCAGAGAAAAGGAATAAATGGCCACTGAGGTTCATCCTTCAACAATGACCCTGTCCTTCCATGGCACTGAAGGAAAAGTTGTCAGGAGACAACTGCCAAAACTCAGCTTTGCTTCCCTCAACCTCACATATCCTAGAAGCATAGCAAGGTGAGGGTTGGAAAGGACATTTACAGGTCACCCAACCACTGAAAGCAGAGACATCTTCAAGGAGCTCAGCTTGCTCACAGCCCCAGACACCCTCACCTGGACTATAAGATGCTTGAGACTGAAGAGCTCACCTCCAGCTACACAAAGAGCTGCAGATGGAACTTCAGAGCAAGTCACACATGATTTTTTTCTTCATTTACATCACTTTTTTCCTCTGAGGTAGTCTCCTGGAGGAAGGGAGAGCTCACTCCTTACCTGCTAAACATGCAGGTTGGGTCAGTGTCTGGCACTTAGCACTACCCACAGACTCCCTGCCAGAGCCTGGATCACTCTCTTAGACCAAAACCCAACTGCAAGCACCAAGAATGTTTCTGTGAGCCAGCCAGCAGGCAGCTGGAAACAGTTTGCAGTGGGAAGAAGCAGAGAACAACCCAACACTCCCCATCTTCAAGCACCTTCCCCTATCACAGAACATTCATGGCTGGAAATGACCTCTCAGCTGTCCTTCAACTATTTGAATTGAGTTCTCTTCCTTTGGTCTAAACTGCAAGTGAAGTCCCTCAGCTCCCTCTCAGGGAGCAGCTCTGCTCTGAAGATGCTGTTAGACTCACCTAGGTGATGCTTTCATCAAGCCTTGCCTTTTCTGCGTCCTTTTTAATGGCATGTTGAAAGCCACAGAAGAACAATCACCTCCTCTCATGACCTCCCAGGCTTCCACTGCAGCACTACAATCTGATTTCCAAATGACTTTTCTTAATGGGAATCAGTCAATCTCATCAATTACTGAGCTCCCAGACTCCAACTGCCATGGCAAACACTGTGCATAAGCTAAAGCAAGAGAACACATCACAGGGAGTGATATCAAAGCACAGAAAGGGAAAGACACAGTCCCAAATGTTGTTCTTGTCAGGGCACCCAGGGAATCTGAGTGTTACATGGAATTCTGCTGAATTCAACCTAAAAACCAGCTCATGTGGCAGAGGCAGAGACCTCTGGCCAAGCCATGTCAGAGGACAAGAGCTTCAGGGAAAGATGCTCAAGCAACCTTCACATCCTTGCCTTTTCATGGATTCATTCTTGCTCCTACTGGCAGGACTGGATTTTCTTTCTCCTTCTGGACTCTCTCAGGATCATTCAGTACTACTATTTGGGATGTTAGAGAGAAGGCTCCAGTGTTTCCTTCCAGCACTAAGGATTGGTGCTCAGGAGCTCCCTTTCCTCGCTGGACAAAGATCATGAAGCAGATGGATCACAGAATCACGAAGGTTGGAAGAGACCTCTAAGCCCATCAAGCCCAACCATCCCTAGCACTCCCAAGCCACTAACCCATGGCCTTGAGTAGAGCATCTCAATGTTTCTTCAACTCCCAAATGATGAAGCAGAAGCACAGAGATACACAACAGCCTGTGACATATTAGATGTGAACAGCTAAACCATAAATCCTGGGGGTGAGATTCCCCAGAGATGCCAACTCAGCTCTACCAGAGGCTTTGCTATGACTGTCAGCTAACTGTTTGTCTTCTTTCCCCTCTTTTGGTGACAGCAACTTGGATTGCAGCTTCTGTAGGAAAGAGCCCCTCATCTTCATCTGATCCTCTAGGCACCACTCGAATTACCAACAACAATAAGCAAGGGGAAGTGATCAAATAATTAATGGGAATAACACAGAGATGCAACTTATAAATTATTCAGGCAGCTGCAGTTATTAATAACTTCCTAGATCATTGAAACCAAGCCAACAACAACAATAACCACATTTGTTTTTCCTACCACTGCCTCCCCTTCCCTTCTCCCTGTCAGACAGCAAGCTCCAATGGCACGTTGAGCTTGAGGGAGGAGATCAGCCCTGCCTTTGGACAGAAAGCCTTGCAGGGCAATTTTTCCTTTGCCTTGATTTGCAAAGTCATAATAATATTTCTCTGTCTGCATTAAGTTTTATAGAGGTTATTTTTTTTTATTGCCCAGTATAAATTTTGGGGTTTCTATTGCTCTGCCGTGTGCCTTACAAGAATTCCAAGGTTATGCTGTCATGGCACAGCTCTGGAAATTTGTATCCCTAATTCAAGCAGTGGAGAGAGAAAAGATAACGGACAGCAGAACAAACAGAGGAATGCCAAGCACAGTTTTCTCCTAGAGCAGGCTGAGCAGAGAATTCCTCTAGGACATTGGATGCCTCAGTGGGCCACAAATGGACATCATCCCTCCAGCCAGAGCCTGCATGGCAAGAGCTACTCCTGAGGTGTCAAAAACACAACAAGGACACTTGGCTCAACTCCTGCAGTTAACTGTTGAGCTCTTTGGAAAGCAACCTGACACAGAAACCTGGGAGTTTGCTCTCCTCAGCATTAGACAAGCTGAAGAAGCTGCTGAGGTTCAGCAAGGTCCTGCCCCAGGCTCAGGGCTTGGGAGGTGAGGTCTGCATGACCTTTAGCAGTGCCTCCTTCATCTCCTCAACAGCCAGGGCAAAGAGCAGCAAGTCCTTGATGCTGCTGATGCTGGCACCACAGAAGAGCACAAGGATTTGTGCAGCCCAATAATTGAATGGAGACAATAAATGGACATGTGGGACTGATTCCAGCTTGTCCTCCTCCTCTCTGCCTGCATCTCAGCTAACAGCAGTGAGGGGCACAGTGATCACTTCATTAACAGAGCATTGCAGTACTGCTGGAGGAAGCAACAGTGGGAATATTGGCTGGGAAATCAAGATTCCTTACCCTCAGAGCATGATGTACAAGCAACAGTAAAGAGCTAGCAGTGCTCTCTCAGAGAGAGGGATCCCCCAGCAAACCACAGAGCATGGGCATGCAACTGAACCTCTGAGACAACACACATGTAGGGAAGGGCAAATGAGCAATGCAAAGCCATCCCTAAGCAGAGAGCTTGATCATCATTAGCACTGCATGTGGGAAGTGTATCCATTTGCCTTTATTCCCCATCCCCAAAGGGGTCAGGTCATAAAGCTCATCCTTTGTACTGACACACCAAGCCCCTAGTGCCTGTAGCTATCATCTCTCCACAAGGATGGAAGGCACATCAGCAAGTTACAAGGCCAATTCCCAGCTCAAGGCAAGCTGAGTTTGGCTTGTGTCATTCCTGATCAATGCTTGCCTGACCTGTGATTAAAGACCAACCATGGAGATTTCAGCTCCTGAGCAGAAAGGCTAATCCACTCTCCTTTTCTGTTGGAATGCTGCTGCTTAGCCTCCTCTTCTGGAAAGGTAAACCTACCAATTCCTGCTCTATCCACCACCAAGGTGGGGATGCTATCCCTCATCTTTATCAAAGGAAGGTTATTGCAAACATGTTGATCTTCTGACAATCACCACTACCCTTAAAATAGAGTTAATAATGGTAATACAGCTCCCTAGGACTCTGCTAAGATGAAGCAGGCACTGAAAAAAACCACATCTTTAGGTATCTGAAAGGACCTTTAAAGCTCAACAGCCAAACTGTCATCAAAAACAAGCAGAACCAGTCAAAAATCTTGGTTTGAAAGAATACAAAAGGCAAAGCAGAAGAGAGAAGCAGCTGATAGACCATCTGTCTGCTGGCTTTGCCTTCACTGCATGTGCTTTGTCCACACCTCCAGGGCTCTCTGCATGAGCACTGCTGTCCCTGGGATGTATCCTCCTGTCCCAGCAGAGGCCCTTCCCCATCTCCATAGCCTCCTTGGGATGCTCTTTAGGAGCTTTACAGATCCCTTTTGGTGTTGGGGTGCCCAGCAGATGGATTTAGCCCTCAGCAAGGAAAACCTGAGGAAGTTTGCTTTTACAAGTGGACACCTGGAAAAGCACAATGTTGCCTTTAGGATGACAGACACCTCTCCCCTCCTGATGGGCTCAGTCTGCACCCACATTTTATCCAGTGCAGCTGCAGCAAACCTCTCTGGGACAAGGGCACTGCTCACGACAGCAGTAGTGGATCTCAACAGCATCTCAAGTAAAGGAATAAAACTCCAACAATGCCCCAGCTGAGAACTAGAAGCTCTTAGGGAAAACCTGCCCTCAGCCTCTGCCCCATGGCCTTGCCAGCTGCTCCCCACAGAGCCAAGCTCATCCCAGCCACCAGCACAAGGAGCACATCCACAAGGAAACACATGACCTGCTGAACACTAAGGCTTCAGAAATGGACTGGCACAGGAAATGGAGTGCTTGAGAGTATTTATTTCTATCTTACTTCATCTACAACAGACCCCAGGAACACCTCTTGCTCTCCTAGCAGGACTTCTGAGCCCTCTCCCACCTGCACTTTGGATTGGCAGAGTTCTTCCTTCAGCATGGCATCAGCAGGAGGATGTGGCAACTGAGGATGAGCTTCCAGTCAGGAGGAGCTTTCAGCTGCAGATCCTATGGAGCTGTGGATCACAGTTGCCCACTCAGCTTGCAAACACACTCTGGGAAGATCAGAGCCTAAATAACAGATGATGTGGCAAAGCTAGTGGGAGCCACACGCTGAGAGGCAGAGCCATGAGGGAAAGGAGACATGCTGCAAGGAGTAAATAAACAGAGCCCTTTTTTGGTGCTCCATTCCTATTGCCTACCCCCATAGGCTTTGGTTTCATTCCCAAATGTTGCCATAGCCATAAATGCTCCTTTCCCTAGGAAGCTGCAGCCACACCAAGGAGAGAGGAAATGACACAGAAACAATCTGTGTGTTGACAAGCAAGCAATCCTGGAATATGTTGTTATTTATGGCCAACACTTCAGCAGATGGAAGTTGCATCAAAAATGAGAGTTTCAGTTGGAACATGCAAGCCAGGGAGAAGTCTCTACACCATGGGAAATCCCAAGGCACTTCCCAGCTAGAACTGCAGGACAAGCTTGGGCTTAACTTGCTGAGCAGCACACAGCAGACAAGATGAGGCTACAACTCCAAGAGACAAAGAGGAACATGGAGTGAAGCCTTTCCTAGAGGCACAGCTACCCTGAGCTTCCTGAAGGAAGAGGCAAATCCCAGGAGATATGGTGCTGGATTGCTGCCCTTTTGCTGTTCTTTCCCCCAGTGCAGGTGACATCTCCTACAGCTGCACCAAGGCCAAGTCAGGACATTGCAACCATCAGACATCCCACCTCCCAGCACCACTCTGAGTCCATGGAGATGGAGCACAAGGAAAGAATGGACAGGCCCAACAAGCCAGGGAGCAATTTCCACCCCTAACTCTGAGCAGCACAGCAGGCAGCTCCCAATAAATACACTATTTAGCTGCATTGCCTTCCATCCTATTAGCTCATGCATGAAAGGGGAAACATAAATTAGCAAGGGAAAGATATTTACACCTCCTCCTCTTCCCCCTCTCCCTCCTTCCCCCTCTCTTCCACTATTTCATTGGATTCTAAATCAATCGGGAAGCCCTGCTGGCATCAGGGCC
Organism: Bucco capensis; assembly: GCA_013396975.1. Lineage (NCBI taxonomy): Eukaryota > Metazoa > Chordata > Aves > Piciformes > Bucconidae > Bucco > Bucco capensis. Next base: position 65,246 of record VWZO01019936.1, read on the forward strand.
CTGAAGTGCTGACAGCCTCAGGGAGATTTTCATATCTGAGAGTCCAACTCTATTTTCCTCTCAGTTGGCAAAGGCCCTTAAGTCATGCTAGGGGACACCAGAGGGAGCAAAGTCCTTGCAGAAGAGCAGCTTCCTCCTAACAAAACTTCCCAATCCAAGCTGAATGGCAAGGCTTTCCCACACAAGGGAAGGATAAGAACCTCCTCACCCCTCACCCACAGGTCCTCATGTCACAGAAATGTGTGCAGCAAGGCTTTGGTTTGTCATTTAGGTTGCAAAGCAGCTTGTGCCTTTCTGTCTCCCTCTGCTAACTCTCTGGAAGGAAGGAAGAGTCCTCAAAAACCTTCCTGATCAAGGCAAGAGGTCATGGAAGAGCCTGGCTGGGGGAAAGGCTGTACCAGGAATGCTCCATCTGACCAGATCCCATCTCGAGATGCACCTCAAGACACAAACCCATAGGAAACTAAAGTTCACTAGCTCCACTTCAAGTATTTTTCCCTCTTCTGAGAAGTATTTGCTTTCTGATTTTGTTTAAATCTCTCCTTTTCCCCCCTCCCACTTTTTCCTTGGGCTGAAACACTGCTGCACCTAAGGCTTCATCCTGTTTCTGCTAGCCTTGGCAAGGCTGAAGATGATGCTTTACAAACCAGGCAAGAACAAAAATGTCTCTAGTGAAACCAAATTTAGAGCAGTGAAATTTTGTAGGGTTTGTTTTTTGTTCGAGTTGTTTGGGTTTTTTTTGAGGAAATAATCCTGCAATTCCAGAGTTTCTTTTTCTCTCCCTGCATCTCTTCACAACTTGGTGCAGTTACACAGCAGATGAGGCTTGGAAAATTGACCAAGCTGAAGTCCTAACGATGCAAGGAGCTTATATTTCTAAGTCTGGAGCCTAAGAGAGCTTAGGATGAGCTAAAAGAGTTAGCTCATGGTGTTGAAAGTGCAGACACACAGCTAGAGCATGAGCTTAAAGGCACAAGTTCCAACAACTGAGCTCAAGGAAACAAGTCCCAATCTCCTGTGAAGAGCCAGGGTGCAAAATGCAGATAGCACAGCTTGTTGAAGGCTGGCAAGATGTGTTTGGGCACAGAACACACACTGATAAGGAGCCACAAGGTGATGGAGAGCAGCACAGCCAGTGCCCTGCTGCTGGGAAGCCTTTCACACACTAGCATCCTACAAGATGCATGGCACCACATCCCCAGGCATTGCTTAGGGAGCCAGCAGCAAGCCAAATGTGCAAGAGAACTTCATGGAGAGTACAGAAAGAGGCAAGATTAGAGGTTTTTCTGGTAGTTTTTTGTTTTGTTTGGTTGGGTACCCCCCTAAATAATCTACAGCATCCTCCCAAGGAGAAGCAGAGGGGCAGGAGCTGAGCTCTGCTCTCTGGGGACAAGTGACAGGAGCTGAGGGGATGGCAAGGTTGGATATTAGGGAAATCAAACCCCACTCCCTTCTGCCAGGCCTTGCCCACAGCCTTCTCCTAACAAACTAACTGCTCAGGGGCCACAGGAAGCTTCTAGAAGCAAAAGGAAGCATCTGATGCCTTGCACACCTGAGCTCCTGAAGGATGCTAGGAGACACAAGAAGCTTCCAGAAGTGACAGGAAGCAGTGAACTGCATGACATCCCTCAAAAAAAAACAAAACACCCCAGAATAAATGAAATAAATTAATGAGCTCCTCGTGTTCACCTCACCCTGAAAATATTCTTCTTGTCACAAAAAAAAAACCCTTAAAATTAAATCATTAATCAAATCCTCACACAGATCTCCCCTTAAAAATATTCTTTTGACACAACTTCTCACAAAACCTCAGAGTAAATTGAACAATTAAAGAATGAATTCATTGATCAACTCCTCATGTACATCTCCCCCTAAAAATACTCTTTTTTTACACATCTTCTCACACACAAAAACACCAGGACAAAGTAAATAATGAATTAATGAAGGCCTCATGCAAATCTCCCCCTAAAAAATATTCTCTTTACACAACTTCTCACACAAAAACACCAGGACAAAGTAAATAATGAATTAATGAAGGCCTCATGCAAATCTCCCCCTAAAAAATATTCTCTTTACACAACTACTCACCCCAAACAGAATAAATTAAATAAGGAATTAATGAAGGTCTCATGTACATCCTTTCCTAAAAATTGTCTCTTTACACCACTTCTCACCCAAAAACATTATTTTTAAGGGGATTGGGCTAGATGATCTAAGAGAAGAGACAGAGACTTCTGCCCACCAAATAACCTCTGCTTCAAATCAAAAGACATGAAACACTAAGCTGGCAGAGAAGGAGAAAACACATCCTGATGCAAACAGGGATGCTCGAGTCATTTTCACCTCAAAGCTTTCAAAACATGCCCTGCTTTTCCTTCTCACAAGGTAAACATTAGTCAGAATGTATTAGGATGTTTACCAAAGGCTTTTCAGATGGAAACAAGAAGGAAAAACAACAAAATCAAGAGGAGATTATCTTGTTGCTCTGCTCCTGTACTCAGCATCTCTCTTCAGGCAGCAAGGCAGGTTGCTTCCTTGCCATCCCTTCTCTGCTGCTCATCACAGCTCCAGGCCCAACTTGTGCTGTTTAAAATGCACAGAGCAGCCTGGTGAGGCCAGAAGCAAGGGCCAGGCCCCAGCCAAAGGAAGCTGGAGTTAATCCAGCAGTGGGATGGTGATTTACAGGAGCTGTGCCACTGCTTTGCTTTGCTTTTCCTCCTGCCAAGCACAGCACAACTGGCATGGCCACCCCATCCAACAAGCAAGCAGCACAAGAAAAGTGCTCTGCACACACTCTAACTCGAGTCATTGCTTAAGTCATTGCTTTCTGACTCTCTCTCCAGTCCCCTCAGAGGCTCAGCAGGACACAGCTACTCCTTGGACTTGCTTTGCTAACCCAAAGAACAGCAAGCTCTTCAAGTGATGCATCCCCAGAGACATTAGCAATGGAGAATCACAGAATGCTCTCAGCTGGAAAGGATCCAGGAGGAGCCTGGAGTTCAGCTCCTATTTATTTACACAGCAAAACCAAGGCACCTTGACCTGCCAACATCCCTGTGCTGCATCTAGCAAGGGAGACAAAGCCATCAAGGCAAGCTTTGGCACATCAGCTCCTCGAGTGTCCTCTCTGCTGTGGCTTCCCTGTCACTGCAGGACCTGCTACGTGCACACTTGGTTACCAAGAGCCAAACCAAAACTCCCTAAAGGATGCAGGACTGTTGGATAGAAACCTTTAGGAACCTTGCTCCACACCAACTGCCTCCCTGCACCACGTCATCATTGCTGAGATGGTGCCAGAGGAGCTGCTGCTTCAATGACCTTCACCTCTTTGCAGGATCCTGAGGACAGAAATGCTCTAGAGGTCAGCCCAAAGCCTTCTCTGTCCCTCAGTTGTCCTCTAATCCTTCTCCTTCTTCTTCTCAAGCAGACCTGGTCTCCCCCATGAAAACACAATGAAAGAAAGAAATCAGCAAAGAGCCATGGGAAGGAGAAAGAAAGTCAAAAGGTTAGAGATTCACAGAGATAAATACTGCAGAGGAAAAAGAGGTGAGCAAGAAATGGTGCAAGAAGGGGAAAAGTGGGAAAGCAAGGTCCATCTTTCTAGTGAGAGGGAGAGGGGAGGTGGATGGTTGGATGCTCTGGGAACAGCTCTGGCTCTTTTGTGTCTCTCAGTGATAACATTTTGACTGATAGCAACACTTAGATCAGTGGTAAACAGCTGAGGGGCTTCCCCACAGAGTGCAGGAAGAGGGGCTGGAGAAGAGGAGGAGCAGGATCCTGCTGGGTAGAGCAGGCACGAGTCCCTCTCTGATTATAGCTGCTCAGTGAGGTGCTGTTAACTTCCCTCTCTGGCTTCCAGCATGGAAAAGTCCATACCTATGCAACCATGACAACAGCACACAAATACAATTATCTGCCCAGTAAAATATGCACCTGGAGAGATCAAGGAAGGCAACCAAAATCCCCCACAAGCTTGACAGCCTGGACTGTAAACTGGATCAGCATCATCAAGTCAATCACCACTACCTGTCTGGAGAAACTTCAGGGCTGGATTCACAACTGTTGGGAACATTGAACCATTTTGGCTATGTCTAAAACAAACAAGTACACAAGCAAAAAATAACACACACACACCCCCACCCAGTAATATTGATGCTGCTGTTAAGGTTGGAAAAGTATTGATGTTTCTAGTCTTGCCTCCTTAGCTTTAAACTAGTCTCAGGCTTAATACCTGAAATGACTGCACTTATCCTTTCTGCTGCCAGAAAAAGGGACAGAAACTCCTAATGCCACTCAGCTTTGTTTGAATACTGTTAGAGAAAGGAAAAAACATCCTTTCCCAAGGTAGGAAACTGCACAACAACAGAGACCATGTCCCCTCAGGCTGCAGAAGGACATCTGTGAAGTCCCAGCACAGCCTGATAGTCCTGACTTCAAGGGTTTAATTTACTGATTGCTCAAGTCCACCACAAAGTGATGTCAAAGTACAGGGAGAGGCATGTAGAGCTGGTCAAATACACCTCAGACAGGATAACCCCTGGTGGCAATAGCTTTGCTCTTTGTTATTACCACTAACCGTTACACTGCTTTAACACCTAGAAGCCTCTAGCAAAATCAGGGCCCTAGTAGATTTTTGCCCAGCACTCTGAGACAGAGTTCCTGCTGCAAGCCCCTCTGATTGAAAGCCTGGCTTGTGTTGGTGGAGCCAGGAGAGATGTAATCCTGAGCCAAGCACAAAGCCACAGGACACTGCAAGCCTGCAGGGGAGCTTGGTGTGGAGCGCAGGTCTCCAGATGCATCCCGTGGCACATCCCCTTCCTGCACCAGGTGTAGCTGCTGTGTCACTAGATTGACCCCTGTGCTGGTGGCTTTGCAGAAGGCCAGGACTGGCCAATATGAGCAATTCTCAGGAGCACAGAACCAAGGAGTGAGGTAGCTAACACGTCCTGCCCCTGTCAGCCTTTTGTGTCACAAGTGCTTCCCAGCAGAGCAGCTGCAGCATCACCACATGTCTTCATTATCTCAGCTGCTCCAGAAGCTGACAGGCCTAACACCCCATCCTAAAGCCCTGCCTAAGGGGCTCTGCTGTGAGGAGAAATAAATGGTGCAATTCACAGGCCATCAGCCAGAGATGACCAAAGCTTCTCCAGCCTGGCATGGGAGCAATCCAGGAGAAGCATCCCATTTTGCCTGTGTTCCAAGTGGAGCCTGCTGGTACTAGGCAACATGTAGAGGCTCCTTGCATCTGCCTGCATAACAGGACAATTATTTTAGCCACTAAACCTGCAGCATTTACAGCCAAAGAAGGTAGATTCAAGGCCTGCTGTCAAGGAGGCACCACAGGGTGCTTTCCATGACAGCATCTCTGCACAGGAAGAGTTACCATGGCTTCCAGCAGCCTTACACTGCTCCTTTGAAATATCACCATGTCAACTCCAACTCTACAAGGAGTTGCTGTGTTTCTCAAGAGACTGGAAGCCCATGCTTTATGGCACTAATTATGTCTTTTTTCCCCCTGCCACTGGTACACAAGGAAATGCAAAGCAAGGATGACACCGTGCACAGAATTGCGCTTTGGGGTTTTGGAGTCACTGTGTTATTTCTCATGCCTTGTCATCCTCCCAGATAAACAAAGTGACATCCTTCCCCAGCAAGGAGAGCTAGCAGAGGGATCATTTTTGACTACAGGAAGGGCAGATTGTTGTTACTATGACAATACAGTGAAAGAAAGGAAATGAAAGGCTGACTTCCAAGCCTGTGTAAGTCCTCCTTGCTCATCCCTACAGCACTTCATGTTTGAGGCACAAGCTTCCTCAGAAAGATCCCTTCTTTTCAAGCAAGAGAGGGGCTGGGGGGGATGTATGGGGCATTACTTGTAAGCCCAGGAGATAAAAGCTTGGGAGCTCAAGGAGAGAGTTTCAAAACAGCTCAGCTTTGGCATGACTCTGCTTTCAACCCAGCAGTGGGAAGACTCCCATTGTCTACAAAGTGGGAAGTGCTACCATTCCACTTGGAGAAAGAGCATCAGCAGCATGCCACTTAAACATGCCCAGCAGCTGGGGAGTCCTTTAGTAGTAGGAAAACATGTTGTAGTACTTGTGACAGAGCCAGCAGGTTGGGAAGTGTGGCTTTGGGAGGGATGCCTTGTTTTAATCATGAAAGCTCAGAGCCTCAGTCAAATGGCTGTCTTAAGAAGACAGGACACTGAGGTGACCTTTGAGACATCATCACATCCTGACAGCCAGCAATCACACCAGCTCATCCTCTTTTTTTTTCCCCTTCCTCATCTTTCCCTAAGCTGATGTGCTCCAGAAGAAGAAACAACCCTGCATGTGCACAGGGTGTGATGTTATGCTCTGTCCTTTACCATCTACTTGGGTAGAGAGAGAGGCAATGAAGAGCTTGGAAACAAATGTCCCTATCCTCTGTGTCCTTATGGGACAAAGCCTTTCCTTTTTTTCCTTCCTGGGCTGAACCAACTCATTGCTGAGTCTCGAGAACTGGGGAAGAGCAGCAGAGCACTGTGAGCATCAATGCTTTTATACTGGAAACAACTGTTGGAAGGTCAAAGTCTAATTTTAGTGGCACTGTGCTCCAGAGAAGATCAAACACAACTGGTTAGGAATGATCTTCTACTCCCAGCTCTGCATCCTACTCCACTAGGAGGGGAAACTTTCATCAATACCAACAGATGTAAGAACTGAAGGAGCTTCTGCTCCTGGAAAAGCTCCAAGGAGATGACTTAGAGGGGGAAAAGAAAGAACTAACTAAAAGCAACCTGTTTGTTGTGAGATGTGAATTAATCTCTCCAGTTCCTCCTGAAGATCCCAGCCAAAGCTCTGGCAGACAAGAGAGCTCACCAGGCCAAAGGAACTAGCAAGACTGAGCAGATTCTTCTAAGCCCCAAACTTGGCGAGTGTGTTGAGTGAAAATCCTAAACTACAAGGTCAGTTTGCACCTGGTAAATGCACAATTTTTGCTCTCTGCCACAGGCCCAACTGCATGTGCTTTCTGGATGCACAAAGGAGAGCCACAGCAAGGTGATAAAGGAACACAAAGGCCTTCTGAGCCTTGTTGTCCTCCTCTGGACACCCTCTAGTACCTCCATGTGCTGCTTGGAGTGAGGAGCCCACACCTGAAGCCAGGATGTGAGGCTCACAGTTCCAATCAGGGATGCTCTGGCAGGTGCCAAGGATTGTGTGGAGCTTCATTCCTGCCTGCTTTCTTCACAAGGAATGAAGATGGCACAGAGGAACCCCACATCTGCAAGCAGCCCTAACTGATGCAACAGAGCCCCCAGGTCCAGCCATACCAATAGATGTGAAAGCATAGCCTGAGCAGATAGATCTACAGCCCCAAAACCCAGAGGCAACCCCAGCCTGGATCAAAGGTGATACCCATGGCCTGCTGCTGCCACAGAAGTTACTCCTAGCAAACAAAGGCTGGCTCTCCTCTTCTCTGTGCTGATGTGCTTGGGCCTGCTCAGCCCTTCCAGTTTGTTATTTGCTTGCTTCCCATGAGAGGAGCCTAAGGCTGTGCTTGGCTTCTGCATCTTTCATTTGATCCTGCTCCATTCCCTTCAACAGCATCAGGGCTCAGCAGCTCTGCTGGAGCTCCAGCACACACAGAGGACACATCCAACCCCTCCTCTGCTTTCAGAGGCATTTTCCCCTCTCCTTTCACTGAGAATTATGCAGCAAGCTCAAGCAGAACCTTCATATCTATTCTACAGAGACCTTTAATTATACATTTCTAGGATGTTTCCAGCCAGGAGGTTGTATCATCCACAGACAAAGTGAAGAGAACTTGCTGCCCCTTTGCCCTCTCACTTATCTCATCTCCCTTTGAGTGCCTGAATTCCCATTATATGCCTGCCCTTAAAGGAATGCTCCATCTTTAAGCATAACATGGACACATTTTTTCCCCAGTCTCAGCTCTGTAAGCCTCTTGTTCTCACCTTAAACACAGCCCTGCTTAGCTTGTCCCATTCAATCCATCAAGCATCCTGCATGTCTGATATGGGATCCTTCTAGTTTATCCCCAATGGAAAGGCAGAGAAGCTCATTGCTACATGGAATGAGAGGCAAAATTATCTTTGATCCATTTGCAGGTGAACTCAAAACCATCCCAGAACACAGGCACTGCTGAACATGAAGGCCAAATCCTGATCGTGCCACACAGAGCCTATGGGCAAAAAGCAGCCAGCAAATGGAGTGACCTTAGCTTTGTCACCTCTCAACCAACAGGTCAGCACCACAACACCAAATTCAGGCATCAGCTCTGCCAGCAAGCCACTCATTGCAGTGGAGAAGGGCTTGGGATCTGTGGAGCACGAGGGCAGCAGCAATTGCAGGTTCAAGGGGGTCAAGTGGGAAGGATACATCACTTACTGCTACCTAGAGATCTCTCTGAACACCAAGCAGGTGATGAACAGCTTGTGCTCACAGTTATTAGCCTAGTCACTGCTGCTAGACAGTGAAAACTGCCTTTGGAATACATGTCCCTTAGAAATAGGAGGTTTGCCTACCTAAGCAGGCAAATCCTCACCTAAGATTATTCTGTGATGAAACTAAGAGCTGGAAACACCAGAGGAAAGGCAGACAAAGTGAAATGCCCAAGGTTATCAAGTAATTCAGTGGCAGAAGCAAGAAGCAGCTTGAATTCTCCAGTCTCAGAACACTGTTTGCCCATCAGTGCACTGCCAGTTACAGCACTACTTGATGCCTCAGCTGCTGAGAGCCATTTAATTGCTGAAATAGCCACTCCTGGTCCCCTGGCTTGCAGCTGAAGTCACTCTGCTTTGCCCCAGCTGTGGGCAGTGCCACCCTGCCCTTGAGGAGCTCTTTGCCCAATTCCACTGAGCCTCCTTCCATGGAAGGGCTTTACTGCTTAGGCACAACCACAGCTTGCCACAAGCTTCATTATTAAGGCTCTGCCCCAGGAGGGAGCAGACATTTGCCTCTCTCCTGACCTTTCAGGACATCCTGAGTCCATCACACTGGATTTGAAGTGGGATTCTAACACAGGCAGGGATCAGGAGTGCTTGCACCCACCTCAGACACAGCTCAGGGAGTGCTTACAAAGTGAACTGCCACAACAACAGAGAGCCAAAAAACAAAAAGCATGGTTCTGGGTGCAATTCAATCTCAGGCCATAGGAACATTTATCCTCCTTTAGAGCCCAACACCTCTCTAAAGCCTGGGGCACTTCCCTTCCCTTCATCACCACATCAAACAGCTTGGGAGGAGGAATAAGTCAACCAATCCCAGCCAAAGAGAGCCAGGGCCACAAAACAGAAAGAGCTCTAAATGCCAGAGCAGAGCTCCAGCAAGCTCCTGCTAGCTGGGATGGAGAGAGCTGGCAAGCTGGCAGCAGGGACACACAGCACCTCCAGCAAAGCAATGGGGAGGTCAAAACAGGGTGGGAACAACGAGCCAAGACATCAGGAGCAGCTGTGGGGCACACAGAGGGCTAGGGACAAAGGAAAACAAGCAGGAGAACCTGGCTTTTCTCTCCCAGGGAGAAACTCTGTGCCCTGGAAGCAGCAACAAGCACCAGGCCAGGATTAAAAAGTCCAACTTCAGCCAAACTTTCAGGAGGTCTTTGTGAGGTACAACAGCACTGTTGCTCACCAGAGAACTTGCAACATTTCTGTAGGCCACAGAGCTGAGCTTAAGGAGAGACTGAACAGCAAGCAAGTATAGGAAAGAACTACAACATCCCCTTGCAGACTGCACAAATGACATTAAAGACCAATGTATTGCTACCTCCAGGTAAAACCAACAGCTAAGAGCTCTCATACTTCATTTTCTTTTAGAACAAAGCTAATTCATAAGCTGTACATGTATTCCACCTTACCTGGTGGTGTCAGGCAAGGAGCAAAGGCCTTGGAAGAGTCACAGCATCTGGAAGTCCCCAGGAGAGGTGAGGAAGCAGAGTCACAGGTCTGGGAGACTGAGGAGCTTTTCCTTGATGAGAAGTCTGGTCTCAGCATTAGTTCTAGTCTCTGCAGTGAGGAGAGAGCTGCTCAGTGCTTTGTCCTGATGCTGAGATGATAAAAAAAGCTCCTTGGAATCACCCCCTCCAGCTCCTCTCCTCTCAACTTGCTAGCAGGAAATAAAAGAAGGAGATGTGAGCTCAGCTTTTCTACCTTTCCCTTAACTAGCAGCTGCATGGTGTTAGCTCTGAAGCAGAGGAGAGGAACCCTCAGCTGATGCACATCTTGCTTAACACCATGGTGTTAGCTCTGAAGCAGAGGAGAGGAACCCTCAGCTGATGCACATCTTGCTTAACACCAACTCCAGCAGGTGAAGTGCTCAGTGCTCTGGCTGAATCACAGCTTTAGCCAGGTAAGCCATGCCCTGGCATGAAAGTGATGTCTAATAGGGAGCTTAACTTATTTATCACACAGGAGGAAGTAGGAAAACTCAGGGGAAATGGAGTTTTATCAGTTGTGCTATTCCCCCAACTGCTCCTTGCATGGTGCACATCCTGCAGAGCACAAAGCCAGGGCAAGCTCTGCTGAGCATCCTCAGCTGATGACTCTAGGCAAAGAAAAGAGCTCTGCTAGGGGTATTCAATCCCTCAGGGGCTCCCTTGGTTTGGAATAGCCTGAAATTCATTTCCTTTCCCCAATATTGAAATGCTTGCCTCTGTGTCCCAAGAGGCAATGGGAAGGAGCCTGTGCCTCATCCAGGCAGAGCAGCAGGATGAGCTGAGCCTGCACAAGGAGAAGCTGCAGGCAGCAGCCCCAGTGCACAAAATAAGTGGTTTATTTTCCCTCCCACCTTCTTCTTTCACTTGAGTTTCATCTCTCTCCTTTTATTCCCTGTGGTGTATTCCTTTCTCTCTTCCTTGGGTGACTCTCTTTCCCAAGGAAAGCCTTAGCCAGTTTTCTCAGGAAAAGGCAATTTGCTCATGCAGCCATTCCCAACTGCTCCAAAGCTAGCAGCAGAAGGGTTTTATTCATCAAAACAAAGCTCAACTGGAAATTTAGCCCTGCCCTTAGAGAAATGAGAACAACATGAGGTTGGCATGGGCTAGAAGAGAGCTGGAGCTGGAAAGCTTATCTCCATAAAGAGCAGGAATGTGCTGGGATGACATCAGGGCCATTACAGGCTTGAATTTCAAGCCCAGGCTGGCTGCTGCATCCAGAGATTAGCTGTGTTCTCATTTCATCTGCTTTGCAGAGACTCAAGTTGCACCTCTTAGGGGTTTTTACAAGGAAATAGGAGAAACCTTTATTTCCAGTTTATTAGAAAAAGGGGGATAACATCCAGTTAGAACAATAAATGGCAGCAGCCATCCGAGCACTTGCTGAGAGCTGGACCTGGCTCCAAGTCTTGATCAAGAAGTAGAACTTCAATTGCTCTTGCTGGCTGAGCTAGAGCTCAATTGTAGCACATGGGAACAGCATCTGAGACTATGGAGAAGAGAGGCAGAATGACTAAGAGATGGGAATAAACCCAGCACCCTGCTAGAGGACACCAGCCCCTCTTTTCCTTCAAGCTGTCCCAAAAATACACCTTAGAGCAGAAACCCCAGGTTAGAAAGACCTGAGACCTTGCCTTCCTCAGCTTGCTCACCACCATGTGCAGAGGAATGGTTTCTCTTGCCCTCTGGTTCTAGAGTCTGTGCCTTGCTGTGTTGATCAGGGTGATGCTCTCAAGGTTCATGTGCAGGAACTGCCATGTTCAGCTCTTCCCAGCTCAGTTTCTGATGGTGGTCTACAAAAAAAAAGCATCATAAATTGGCTTGTTCCATAGCTGGATGAACAACATCAAGGCCTGAGCTGGGTCTGAACTCAGCCTCACACTTCAGAATTAGCTGAGGGACTGAGCTCTTCAATCAGAGCCATCCAAGGATGCTCAAGTCCACTCTTAATTCTCTCTACTTGCTGTGAGGGCAAAGAGGTCAAACAACTTCTTTGTTGAGGTTGGTTGTGATTTTAACCTTGTGGAGATGTGTGATGGATAAATGCATTTGCAAGGTCCACTCTTGTGTGATCAGAGATGAGTGAAGACATCCATGAGGAAATAATTACTGCTGAAGGATCTCCAGAGGTCCCTTCCAACCCTTCACCTTCTGTGCCTCTCTGATTTTTGACCCTAATAGAGAATCTGGTTCCAAATGCTGTGATCTGATTCTGATCTCTGAGGTCATGACTCCCTTTTCCAAGAATAATTCCTTTCCACTCTCAGCTGGAGGCAAAAAGAACTGATTTATGGTACAGGATCAATAAGTTTTTACCATAACTTGCTTTTGTGTATCTGGTGACTACTTGAGCATCTCCAGCAGTGAACCTCTCCCTGCACATCCCTGCCAAGCAGCACAACTCTCTCAGGAGAGAAAAGCAAACTCCCAGGTCAGGCAAGGGAGCTGATGTTGGTTTTTCTGATAGGAAAACACTTCTCTCCACCAGCACTTCTGATTTTTCAATTAAGATTGGAAATTCCTCCTTGGAAACCACTGCTGCCAGTAATTCTTTTAATTAAGCTGTTACAAAAAAAATTAGTCATATCACTGACTAGAATGAGCTCTGTTCTGGCTTAAACCCAGAGTCCCATCACTGCTGTGTTCTGAGCCTTAAATCAGCTCAGCACTTCTGTACTGTGTTTCTGACACAGGATTTTCACTTTCTGGGCTGGAGCTTCCAAAGGGTTAAGAGAGCTGGGAACCTATTGGAGCTCCTCAAAATCCAACAGAAGCAGAAATGAAACTCCATCCCTCCCCAAACTGGCTCTAGATACAGCAAGCTTAGGCTTGAGCCTTGTGCTACACTCAAGCCTAGCCCAGACTCTTGGAGCAAATACACCATTCCAGGAGGTGAGGGATGCAGCAGGATCTTGGCACAGAGCTCTCTCCATCAGCAAAGCCTCAATTGCTGCTGTGCCACACAAGTGCAGCTGGCAAGTGTCCCCAAAGGACAGGGCCCCAAGCTGACAAGCAGCATCCCATTGCTCTGGGACAAAGCAGATGATGAATTACTGGGGGAGGGAGGGCAATGTCTTTATTAATATTAAAGCAATCCCAGCTCAGCCAGTGGGCAGTTCCCAGAGCTGGCTACACTGATGAAAAGGCCTCATCCCTATCTCATGATCACACAGAGGAATAAAGCTCATTGTAAAAGGCAATCAGACACTTGTTCCCTCTTCTTATCTTCCCTCTACACGTGCCCCTCACCGAAAGGATCATCTGCTGCTCTCTAAGCCATTTCTCTCAAGGCTTGCCTGCATTCATAGCTATTTCTCATCTCCCCACATCAGTTTCACCTCCAGCCTGGTGAGACCTTGCAAATATTTCCTGCAATTACAGGAACTGCAATGCTTTGCTCACGTGGAGAGGGTTTATTCAATAAATGAATCAACTCTTGCATTTTGCCTTCCCCTTGTTGCTCAGGGGAAGAGGTGTGACTGGACAGAAGGAACAGCCTCTCCTCTCTTGGGCCCTTCCTGTTCCTTCCAAGCTATGCAACTCTTAACTGAATTTTTCCACTTGAAAATGGAAAAGGAAATATTGGGTGACCTTCCTTTTGTCTGCACCTCCAACAAATCTCCATCAGTTCAACAACTTAAGCTGCTGATGTGTCCTGAGCTTGCTCCCCAGCCTAGGCTCAGCACAGCTACTGCTGCTGAGTTTTGGGCAGTGATGCTCAGCTAGAGATAAAGCATTGAGCAAGGCAAACACCTTCTCATTCAGCTTGGATGCATTTGTCTCCACAAAGCAGTGAAAACACACCTTGCTTCCAAACAGTCCTGTACCCTGACTTAATTGTAAGAAGGGAAACATCAGTCGAAGCAGCAGGACAGGGAGGTGAATCAGTGCCAGCCTGCAGGGCTGAGCTCTTGCTGCTCCTAACACACATTGATCCACACTCTGCATGCTGGAAAAGCTGCAGGCTTTCCTTCTCTAACAACAAACAGTGCAGCCATTTAGCTTGGCTAAGGTATTTCCCCCTTCCCTCTCTCACCCCAGGGACGCCTCAGGCATGCAAAGAAAAGATGTGTGCCAAAGCAAAGGGCTCACAATCCATGAGACCCAAACTGAGCCTAGCAGAGGTGCCCTGGAGAAGCTTCAGCAAGCATCCCATGGGCAGGGAACACAAGAGCTGGGCTTGCCTAGCTTCTTTGGGCTAGCAAAGAGACTTACTGTCAAATGACTTGCAAATGTTGGCACTGAGGATGAGTTTTCTCTCTACTGTTGTTGTTAGCAAACCAGAGGCATCTTTTCTCTTCATGCAGAGATCCCTGCACCCACAGCCAGGTCAGGATTTGTCCCCCTGCATCCAAAGCTAACAATACTGACCCCCCAAAAAATCAGTGGAGCTGCTTACCAGGACAATAGCAATCCATTCCTTCCAAGGAGGTGGAGAAATTCAGGGCTAGTAAGTCACAGGAATGATGGATCCAGCAGGGCCTAGGTGATCATCTCTAGCTGCTCAGCCTAATCCAAACATAGAAAGGACTATCCCATTCCACCCAGATCCATCTCCAGCTTGAATTGCTCCTCAAGTCCTCATGGACAGCTGGAGTGTCACTGGCAGCTCACTTCCTGCAGCAAGGCATCCCATTCATCTCATTTCCCCCCATCACCTTCCTTCAGTCTCCTTTGCTCATTAACTAAAGAAACAAACAAGCTCCTTGGATTCCTTCTCCTCAAGTTCTCCCACCATCAGTCATGAGCATCTAGGCTGAACTGGAATCGTGCAGGCTAGCTGGACTTGAGCATCCCCACAGGATCTCCTCCTCTGGACACTATCTCCCCAAACACACTGTGTAAAGCATCCTGTCCTTCCTAAAAGGATGCTCCAAGCCTTCTGAACCATGCAGGCATCCAGCTTTTAAAGATCTCCTTCAAACAAAGCCAATTCAATGAGAGCTTTGCCTGAGGCACCCAGGCACTGCTGTTCGAGGCAAGTCATGCATCCTTTCTCACCCTCCCTTAGCCATGGAAGGAAAAACTCAGGGAGATGGTCCACACCTTTTCTAGCATCCTCCTTTTAATCCTGATCTTCTCCTCAGGAGAAGAGGATCTTCCTCTGTCTGTATCTGGGAAGCAGAGACAGCAAAGCTTTACCTACAGGCTGCCCAGGGAGATGCTGAAGTCACCATCCCTGGAGATGCTCATCAAACACCTAGATGTGGTCCTTAAGGACATGGTTTGGTGGCAGGAGACAGAGATCTCTTCCAGCCTTACTGCTTCTGTGATCCTTTGGTGTCTGACAAGGCAGATGCTCCAAAGAAAGCTCAACACAAGTCTGATCTCATGAACCCAGCACCCTAAAGGGATCTGTGACCACTCTTCTCTTCAGGGAAAGATCCTTTCCCCCCCAGCTACTTCCTGTCCAGAGGGCATGTCAGACAACCAGCCCAGTCCAGCTCAGCAGACATCAGATGGGGACTCAGATGGACTTGGCAATGGATCACTCTTGGAGATTTTCACCCTTCAAGAGCAGGAAAAGAAGTTAAAGCTTGTGTTTTAACAGCCTGTGGTTGCATTTCTGTCTGGGTGAAAGCTACAGGAGACCCAAAGAGTGGACATCATGCCTCATAGCATGCATGGCCCCAACCCTAAAAGCCTCACACTACCTCCTGCATTCTTGTG
This sequence comes from Bucco capensis, assembly GCA_013396975.1. Lineage (NCBI taxonomy): Eukaryota > Metazoa > Chordata > Aves > Piciformes > Bucconidae > Bucco > Bucco capensis. The sequence continues at coordinate 80,849 of VWZO01019936.1, forward strand.
CTCAGAGGAATGTGCTTTGGGTTGATGGCTTTAGGTGAGTGTTCCTTCCTAATTAGCTCCCAATAGGATGGAATGATGCATCCCAGACTAGAGCTGAGACATGCAATTCAGAGCAGGGAAATAGCAGGAGGATGAGGAGAGCCTGACCCACTGATGGGCTGGAAAGCCAATGAGCCATGGTGAGGAGTGGCACTGAGTGCTGGCAGGGGATGTGCTCCACAGTCCCACTGAGCCAAAGGCATTCCTTCCTAAGGCTCATTAACAAGGACATCAGTCAACACCACAGAATCATGAGGTTGGGAGAGACCTCCAAAATCATCAAGTGCAACCATCAACCTAACCATGGCCCTGAGTGCCACATCTAGGTGTTTGTCAAGCCCTGCAGGGATGCTGACTCCAGCACCTCCCTGGGCAGCCTGGGCCCATGCTTATTACCAACCCTTGCAGGCAAGAAATATCTCCTAATATCCCATCTGACACTCCTTCCCTTTATTCCTGCCTTAAAAGCTGTGAAATAATGCCTCAGTGTTTCTTTTGCTAGGAGCTGAGAGCCCTGCTCAACTTGCAGGCCACAGGCACAAAGAGATCTCTCTCTTCCACATCTTGTAATAACTTGGATTTTTCCCTTTGCAGCTTGCTCAAGAGCAAGGTCACTGCACTGAAACAGAAGAGAGCAAAGCTCCAAGCTGTCGAGCAGATGAGGGAGAGATGAAATTCATCACTATGGTGCCCTCTTGGTCCAAAGTTCACCAGGAGGGAAGAGAGCTGGAGGATGCAGCCATCTCCTCTTAATTGCCTTGGAGCTGGTTGCTAGCATGCTCAAGCACATGTGGTGTCAGCACAAGTCATGCAAAAGGCTCAAACTTCTAATTATTTCCAAATAGGCTGCTTCATCCTGGGGAGCTGTGGTTAGGGCTTGACAAGGACAGAGAGAGAAAAAGAATGGGCTCATATTTGCTGGAATAAATCTCTCCATGTGAGCTGTGTCTGGGATTTGCTGCTTTGAAGCCCCAGAGGAGTAAAAGCGTGGTGGGACTGATCCCAGGATCCTGATGTGGCCACAGGGCAAGCAGGACACATGGCTCCACATCTCTTAGGTGTGATCAACACCTCCAGGTCTTAGCATGGACCAAAATGTGCCACAAGTGCATCATTCCATGCTGGGAAAAGCCAAAAACCAACATGCACTGTGCCTACCTGAGAGGAGGCTGCAGTGAGATGGGGAGAGGGCTCTTCTCCAGGGTTAACAGGGAAAGGAGGAGAGGAAATGGCCTCAAGTTGCAGCAGGGGAGGTGAAGATTAGATACAAGGAGGAATTTCATCCCTGCAAGGGTTGTTCAGTCTGGAGTCACCATCCCTGGAGGGGGTTCAGAAACACTGAGATGCTCTCCTTAGGGCCATAGCTTAGTGGCATCGTGATGCTTGGGCTTGCTGAGCTTAGAGGTCTNCCCATAGCTTAGTGGCATCAGGATGCTCGAGTGATGCTTGGGCTTGCTGAGCTTAGAGGTCTCTTCCACCCTTCCTGATTCTGTGATTCTACTGCTGATCCTGCATTCCTCTCAGCCCCAAATTCCCTGGCACTGTGTAATTAAGCCACAGGTGATTCCCTCTGCTCAAACCCTGCTCCAAGTCCTACATTGTCTTAGCAGCTCCAACCAAAAAAGTGCTTGCTGCTGGCATCCCTCAGCTCCCCTGATGCTACAAGGCACGTTGCTAGTGAGGACAAAAAGAGATTAATGAGAGCAGTGCAGGAAGCTTTGACAAATCCCATCCTCCCTTTGTTTGCAGCCTCATGAAGCAAGAGAGAGATCAGAGGAAATATTGTTCATCAAATATCAATTTATTACAACAAAAGCCCTGCCCAATTAAAGGCTGCCTGGCTGCTCTAGTTTTGCAGGGCTCCTCTTGGTACCTGTGCCTGCTGGGATTCAGTTTAGCACATCAAAGTGCCTGTCAGCAGCAGGAGTGCTTCCCAGCACCAACAGCATCCCTTCCCTTCAGCAGTCAAGAGCCAGCCTAGCTAAACACTGCTCACCACTAACTATCACATCCAGTTAAAAAAAAAAAGACAAATTGGGGAAGGAGAAGGGAGTAACACATTCACATAGAGGAGGCTAGGACCTCTCCAACTTGCCAGAATGAACCAGCACTTGCTCTAAAGTCTCTGTAGATGTTTAGTGATGACAAATGCCTGGCATGTTTTTGGGGAGCATGATGTGGCCCTGTACCCCAAAGTCTCCTTCCTGGGACCATCCCTGCACAGACATCTTGAAGCAACACCAAGTCCTTCTGCACCTTGCCTATCCAGGCTGATAGAAAGTGCTTTCTCCTCCCTACATGCTCCCCATCCTGGCCCCAGAGGATGTGGATCTTAGATGATCCAGAGGCACATCCTGCAAGGCTGAAACCCAGACTCTCACACACTCAAAAGCAAGTGTAGATGAAAAGAAACCATGCAGAGTCCAAAGCAACAGAGAGGTAAGCCAGTCAGGAGAGAGAAGAGGATGCTCAGCTCAGGGGAGACATTATCTCTCTCTACAGCTCCCTGCAAGGAGTTTACAGTGAGATGGGGATAGGTCTCTTCTCCAGGATCAGCAAGGAGAGGAAATGGCCTCAAGTTGCACCAGGGGAATATTAGATTGGATGTCAGGAGGAATTTCTTCCCTGCAAGGGTTGTTAGGCTGTTAGAACATCTCAACAGAGAGCAAGTGTTTGCAGCAATCCTGGCTCCTGAAGAGACACAGCCCACAGAGCTCCTGATGCTCTCTGCTGCCAGCTCTCCTTTTAGCAAATGAATTCCCATCTGGAAGGGAGATGTGCTGGAAAAGTTTCAGAGAGAAGGAGGCAGTTCTCCACCAGAATGATAGCTCCATACAATTTGGTGTCAAGTCTGTCTCACTGAAGCAGCAGCAGCTCCTCAGTTTTGGTAACTACTTTGTCACAGTTATCATAGTTATATACACACACATGAGGCTTAGATAGATATAGATATATATCTCTAACATTTTAAATCACTGAGAACAGAACTAGAGTCCAGATTCTGCCATCAGTGCCTTTTCCAACAAGGTGGATTTCCTTGTGCTACAGCTCACTTGTACCTTCCAGAGGTTCATAGACTCATCCTGGTTGGAAAAGCTCTCTGAGCTCATCCATCCAGCACTGTCATGCTCACCACTAACCCATCTCCCCAAAATCCAGCCAACACCCAGGTTTGCCCTGCATGCATCCCTCAGCTCACCTGCAGACTCTTCCTCCTACTCCATCCCCTGCATCAGGACAATTTTTCCCTCTGGATGACTGCAGCTCTTGGGAGGCTCAGGGGCTGAAGCTGCACTTTCTTTTCCACATCCAGGCAAGTGTTGGTAAAGCTCCTGAGCTTAAGCAAAGAGCAAGCTCCAGGAAGCTCTGGTGGGACATGCCATCATTCCCTGGCTGTGATCAGCTCCATCAGAAAGGTTCCTGCTGCTCTGGCTCTGCTCCAGCTGAAGGCACCAGGTTAGTTATTGTGCATCCAACCCAAGGTGCTCACCTCTTTCTGCTCTTCATTAAGCTGGAGGCTGAAATATAGACTGATGGGGATGGAGTAGACACTCTGCACTATTAGGAGTAGCTTACTGCTTGCTTCTCATAGTGGCAGAGTTGTCCTGTCCATCCTGGAGCTGCCCCAGCTTGGAGCTCTTGGCCTGCCCATGATTCCTAGCTGAGTTCAGCATTCCAGCCAAAAGCAGCTTTGCTCTCAAAACTGCCTTAAAATGAGGGAAAAAAACACAGCTTTTTGTCCTTTTTTCCTGTAGCCTGAGCAGGAGTCCCAAGCCCTGTTCCAGCATGCTAAGAGGTTAAAGTGTGATGAAATCAGAGTAAATTAGAGAGCAAATGGCTCAAGTCCTCTCATTGCTGGCTGCTAAAGAATCATCCTGCAGCATCTGCCTCCCTGCCCAGAGCTGCATCCCAAGCAAGATCAGCAGCATCCTCTCCAAAAACTTCTTGCTGCCTTGCCTTAGCCTCTCCTCCCTCTCCAGCTGATCCTTCTGCCTCAGCTCAGCACTTGGCCATGGATATTTCCTCTTCTGTCTCCATGCTGTAGGAGCTTTTGGTGGCACTGGCACTCAGATCTTGCTTCATGGGAGAATAATCTGATTTTCTGCTACCTTTCCTTTTGCTTGCATTGTGCAAGCATTTGGCAAGGGCTCAGCCTCACTTGATGGAGATGTAGTTCTCCAGAGCTCCAAGGAAGTTCAGAGGAAGAGGAAAGCATTGTTAAACATGGATCATTGCTGGAATATGTGGAAGATATCACTGATTGACAGCTTTGCTCTCCAAATGGGCCCTTCCTGTCTGTGAAGCACCTTTCCTCCTGATTTAAGCCTCCTATCCCCTCATGCATCTATTGATTCACTTGAGCCTAGCTGGGTTCTTTCAAGCATCACCTGTGTTAACCTGTTACAGGTCAGCTACATCATTATATCCACCCCTAGGGGTTTTTTACCTGTGGAATTGGCAGCAGGTCCTGACAGACCTTGACTTCTGGCATGGTGCTGCTCCAGGGCAGCTGACTCCATCCCTGTGCTCTGGCTAGCTTGGCACTGAGCCTTTGGAATGGGTCTGGATGCAGGGCTGGGATGGATTGAAGGCTGCTGTCTCCTCCTCTGCACATCCCCAGCACTTGGCAGCTGTCTCTGTGTTTGTGGAGCATCATCAGCATCTGTTGGAGCAGCACTGCAAAACCAGAGCAAACCCTGGCCCAGAGATCATCAGAGGCCTTGCTTCTGTTAAGCAGCACAAAGACATCTCAAGTGTGGAGGAGGCTTTGATTCAGCAGTGTGAGTAAGCATTTAGGACATGCTTAGATCCAGGGAGATGTTTAGATGCCCTCCTGACCCTGGGCCTAAAGAGCAGCACCTTGAATCTGAGCTAACAGCACCAACAACCATGCTAAAATGACTCCTGTGGCCACCCCAAGATCCTCCTGAAGAGCATGGCAAGGGAGCAGCACACACTCCCTCCTTGTTCAGCCATTCCAGAGCTAATGAACTGGCCTGTATCTTCCTCATCCCTACTGCTATCAGGCAGACAGAAGCCAACTAGCATCTGATTCCCCATCAGCCTCATACAGTTCAATTTCCAACCTAACTTCATAATTGCAGCACCAATTAGTTCAAATGTAAGTAGGGAAAAAAAAACCCAACCCAATCCATGGGATGGAGACATCTTCATTTCCATAGAATCCATTAAGTAAAACCTGCTATTCTCATTAGGGATAATGGAGCACAATTAGGAAATAACACTAGATTGGTACACTGGAATTGAAACCTAATTTGTAACTGCTCTTGTCAGGAGTAAATGCAAGAGAATTCCTGCAGTGCTTCTGCAGGGAGCAGGGCAGCTAAGAGTGGAGATGATGGGCAGGAGACAGGCATGAGGTGATGAGTGTGGGGCAGGGGAGTTAGCCAGAGTCCAGCTGAGCATCCCACAGAATCAGAGTCTTAGGGGTTGGAAGGAACCTCTAGGGAGAGCAGGGAGCATCCAGGGGGATTTATCCCACCTCTAAACCAGCACTGACCTCCCACAGCACGAGAGCTTCATCCTCACTCAGCTAAAGACATCACCTTGGGACAACCTCTTGCCATGGTCAACTCTTCCTTCCCAGATGGAGGGTTTCTCCTGGATATCCACAGTTTTCCTCTCCCAGATCTGGACAAACCACTTGTGATCAATTAGGAGGAAGAACTGTGGGAGTCAGCTGGCCTGGAGAGCCCAGCACTTGTCAGGATGAGGATGCAAAGCTATCCTAGACACAAAGCACCCCAGGACTGCATCCTTACCAAGGGGAGGAAAGAGCTGGAGACCTAGCTGCATCAACAGCCTTCAAAACAGATACTAGATCCCTTTCCAAAGGAGAAGGGAGGGGGGGAAAGTATTTACTGTTGGATTTGTTCCACTACATCTAATAAATCCAGGAGTGTTTAAAGCTTTTGTTACCTGCAGGCACTCAGCATCCTTCTCCATCCTATTCCTTTGCATGTACTGACACTGAGCTCTGTGCCTTCAACTCCTCAGTGCCAACTGGAGCTGAGGTTTTGCTGGAATAACAGATCTGGAACAGCAAGGGAATTTGGTCAGTGCCCCATCAACCCTTTAACAATCCTCTGAGGCTCTGCAGAACATCTCCAGGTCCTAGGAGTGCTCACTGCTGGGTGTCCATCCACACTGGAAGCTGCTTAACCATTCAATGGAGGAGAATTGGGGGCTGGAGAGAGAGAGAGAGAGAGGATGGAGAGAGAGAGAGAGAGAGGATGGAGAGAGAGAGAGAGAGGATGGAGATGCTCCCTCAGGTCCACCCAAATGAATTTTTTACAGGGCTTTTTATTACACAGTCTGTTCTTCTCTCTGAGTGCTTCTGATTGTGCCTCAATTATTCATCATCCCTAGGGAGCAGATGACAATATCCCTATTTCTGGGAGGTGGAAAGTGTTCTTGGGCACTTCACAGGCTCAGCTTTCCCTCCTTTGCCTTTTGTTTCTTGCCAGAACACAGGGATGCTTTTGGATGTGCTGAGCATCATTTGTGCCTTTCCTCAGTGGCTTCTTTCATGACACTGGCTTTTTCTCTGCTGAGTAATACACATTTGCTTTGAGCTTCTACTGAAAGCTTGATGCTATAATCCCCAAACCTGAGCCTTTTGGCTGCTCCTTAGGTCTTGATTCCTGTTTGATTTGCTACATGGCTGGACACTAAGCTTTCTCACTCCTTTCCCCCTTTCCAGCTGGGAAAGCAGCAGGACATTTCTACTCCTGGATGTAAAGGTGGAGAAGGCTCAGCTGTGGGGATGCCTTCACCAACATCCATCAGGAATTGGATCAGGATGAAGGAGTTGGCTTTGAGGTGAGGACAGGGAGGACTTACCCATCAATGGTTCCTTGCACTCCTGATTTACAGCAACAAAAAAAGAGGGGAATAAATAGCAGGGAGACAGAAAAGCCTCTGAGTGGGGGTTAAGGCTGCTGCAAGAACAAACATCCTTAACTAAGCCCTGAATAATGAAGGCTGGCAATGAGAAGAGAGTTCATGGCCATCAGTGACACATTTCCAGCCAGAAGGGCAGGTTAGGAAAAACATTCCCAAGTTCCCTACCTGCTCCAGCCCAGGAATCCCTCACAGACAAGCACATCCACCTCATGCTCCACATGGAGCTGCATTTGGGCTATTTCCCTAGGGCAAAAGCCTCTCAGGTTCCCATTCAGGAAGCAGCTCCCCTTGTTAGCTAAATATTGAAGCACAAAGCTACCTTTACCCACCTCACAAATCCTTTTATCTCCAGCAGGATTTCAGGATTGCAGCATGAGGCTTGGAATTGTGCAGAGAGGAGATGCCTCCTCAAACAAAGCTCTTGTTAAAGGAATTAACTCCACAAACTCAAGATTTCCTAAAGCCCAGGCTTTCACCTGCTGGAAATGGGACACAGTTTGATGAAGCATCCTGAGAAACCCCAGGAGGAGTTATCACAGGGAATGCTGCAAGGACATCACAGCTCATTGCAGCTAAGATTCCCTCTCCTCATCCCTGCTGAGGCTCCAGAGGATGTTCCCAGCTCAGATTCCCTCTCCTCATCCCTGCTGAGGCTCCAGAGGATGTTCCCAGCTCAGATTCCCTCTCTCCTCATCCCTGCTGAGGCTCCAGGGGCTGTTCCCAGCTCAGATTCCCTCTCCTCATCCCTGCTGAGGCTCCAGGGGCTGTTCCCAGCTCAGCACACGAGGCAGTGTGGCTCTGGCTTGCTCTCTGAGGAGTCCATTTGACATTTTAATTGATGCCATTTGTTAATTAAGAAGGATAAATGGAGACAGGGAGCGAGGAGGAGATCTCCTACAGGCTGAGAAATCATCCCTTTTCCAGAGCAGGTCATGGGATCCAGTTCAGAGCTTGGCACAGCTGGCAAAAACCTCTTCCCAGTGGTTTTATTTCTAGGAGCCAGGTGCTGCTCAGCTTCTCCTTGTCCTACATCCCTAAAAACAATCTCCATCTTTGTGCCATCTCCATCCACAGAATTCCAAACCCAAGTGCTGCTCAAGTAGAAAGAGAGAGAGAGGAGAAGGAACAGGTCCTGGGAGCATGGGGCAGGACAAGCCCCAGAGCATCCTGCTGCAAGACTGCTACACAAGTCCATTGTCCACTTCCATTGCAAAGGAAACCTCAGAGGAGATGATTAATCCCTGCTCCAGGCTGGGCACACTGTCTGCAGGGCTTTTTTCCCTCCTCTCTATTAGTTTTGGGTTATTTACCCCAAGTATTCCTTTGTTTACCTTGTTGTTCTCCACTCCCTGCATCTGTTGGTGTGCTGAAGTGCAAGCATCCTCCTTTCCCACTTTTTTCCTCTCATGACAGTGGAGCAGCTGCTTAGCACTCCGATGAACCAAGAAAAACAAATGAAAATCCATCAAAAATAATCTCATACCATGGAGCAGAAAGTTTTCATCAAGCAGGAGTGAGGAATGATTAGTGTCTGCATAATCCTTTTTGTTATTACTCTTGGCTTAGGCTCTAGTTTGACAATCCAGGATGCCTTGGATAAACAGCTTTTTTTTGGGGGGGTGGTGAATAAAAGCCACAACAACCACCAAAGCATCAGGTCTGCCTAAAAAGCAAGGAACCAAGAAGATTCATGTCTTTCCCTCCCTCCTGCAAGCCATTTGCAAAGCAATCCTGAGATGGGAATAGGCTGCACAAGTTGAGGGTCTTGCCTGTAGCCACAAATGCTAAGCCAGGATGAGCCTGGCTAGCTGGGACCCTACTGCAACTCCTCTGCTGAGAGCTGATCAGAGCTCATGGGAGATGCTCACCCTGCTTGCCAAACCTTTCCTCTCTTCCCCTTCTTCCTTCCCCAGCACTGCTAGGGGATTTTGTGGTCCATGGCCCCTTGGCTCCTGTCAGGGAGCATCCTCACTGTCCCTCTGCCTCCTCACCTTCACAGCCACTGCAGCTGAGGCATCTCATCTCACCAAGGGACAGTTAGAGGAGCTTGTCTTGCTGGAGGAAAAGGAACATGCAGTCCCTAGGGAAAAAGACATCCAAAGCCCCAGAGGGGATGCCAGGAGGCCAAGTGTCCTCTTGTTCACATCTGCAGGCCAGAGCAGGCTGCCCTGAGGTCATCTCTCTCAGTGACATCATGAAGGGGACCTGAGGTGATCTCTCTCAGTGACATCATGAAGGGGACCTGAGGTGATCTCTCTCAGTGACATCATGAAGGGGACCTGAGGTGATCTCTCTCAGTGACATCATCCAGCACCCTCTGGGTCAACAACCTGATCCTAACACCCAACCTAAACCCAGCTACAAAAGCACTTGTGCTTCTTCAACTCCATAAGGTTGGTGAGATCCTAGCCCTCTACTCTATTATCCAGGTCTCTGTCTTCCAGGGAGTCAATAGGCTCTTCCCAGCAAATTGAGAAGATATTGAGGAGCCTTGACCCTAAAACTGATCCCTGCAGCACCTCACTAGTGCCTGGTCCAGCCTGATGTACCCCAACCCTTAAAATGATCCCTGCAGCACCTCACTAGTGCCTGGTCCAGCCTGATGTACCCCAACCCTAAAACTGATCCCTGCAGCACCTCACTAGTGCCTCACAGGCACATTTGCACACACAAGTCTCCTCCATTAACCTTTGCCACAGGGACAGATCACTGAGCCAATCTGACACAGAAGCAATGCAAAGTTGCCCAGCAACCTCTAAAAAGAAACAACCCCCAAAGCAACCCCCCAGGCCTTGGAGGGAACAGCCATTCACCTGACAAGCTGGATAGGAAGAGCTAAGAGAGGAGCTATTGATCTTCCATTTCTCCCTCCTCCATCACTAATTGCATATGTTAAGAGGAGAAGCATTCCAAGCAAGCAAAGCTCTTCAATATTAACCTCAGTAAGTGAATTAAGCAGCAATAGTTGCCATCAAATTGGAGATCACCAAGGGGTCAAAGCATGCAATTCTCTCCTGCTCTGGGCAATCAAGCCTCTGAGATGCTAGAGCTCTGCAGCCTCCTGCAAGGCTGCTAATTGCTCTCCATTACTGGGATAATCCAGGCTCTGACCCCAGGGATGAGCAGGACCAAAATCCTCTTGGATTTCAGTGGCACAGCAATTTGCAGCAGCAAGCCTGTCCTTTGGCCAAAATGCCATCCTGCCCACTGCAACAAGGCTAAGGCAGGTCAACTGCTTGCAGAAGAGCCAAGGGTTAACTTCATCCTGTTGAAACCATGATAAACCTGGAGCAGTGTTCAGTAACAACTGCAAGAGATTCTTTCCCTGCTAGCAATAAAGAAACCCCAAACCCATGACCGTTTACAGGCAGCAGCATTTCAGCAGTAAAGGTATAACTGAAGCTCTCCTTAGGCACTGCAAAGCTCAAAGAGGAGGGGAAAAGGAGGAATAATTCGTTTCCTTCAGGGGTAGGCATCAAGAGCAGGGAAATACAAGTGGTGGAGAAAGAGGCAAAGCCCAAAAGAACAAATATAAACTTACTGCCTAGCCCAGTGCAATTTGCTTTTACATCACACCAAGTTGGTCCTACCTGAGGCTGAGCTCCTGTGACACCAATAACTTGCCTGGAATGGGATCCAGGGCTTGGAGAGAAGGCAGAAACACCCAGAACCTGGGGAGATTTCTCAACATCAACCCCTCTAATTGCTGGGAAGAAGAGGAAGCAGCACTTGTGTTGCATCTCCTCATCCTCACTGCTAGGTTCACTCTGCTAGGTACCAGCTCCCCTCAAGTGTCTGAGGGCTGCTGGAGAGCCCAGCACTGATCTGCTGCCTGAACTCTAATCCATGCTCATGGAGAACAACTGGAGTCACCATGCTAATTGCCTTGGACATCCCAGAAATGCTCTTCCCAGGGTTATCTTTGCTCTCTGAGATGCTTCCTTCCAGCCTGTGATGCTGAGCCCTTTTGGGGAACTCCTGACATCAAGCATATCTTCCTCTTGCCCTGTCCTGCTCCTTGAGTCAACCAACAAGGGGTTAAAGGACTGTTAGATGGCTAATATCAGGGGAGAGATCTCCTGCTGCTTTGGCCAAGTCCAAGGACACCTGAAGCTAAATGAAATCATTCCTCTGGTAGCTGGAGCTCCAACAGCAGTAATTTAGTGCTATCCCACCAGTTTTGCCCTGCAGGAAGTGTTTCCATCAGGAATGGAGAAGAAACCCTCTCCTCCTCTTCCTCAGGTGGGACCCAAGGCAACATTGAGCCTGCTGGCAAAGCCTCTCCACATGGTAAAGCTGGAATATTGACAGAGGGGAGCTAGCAAAATTACATTAACACAATAAAGCACTAATTCTGGTGTGTGTTTTATTAGCAACAATCATTACTAATCACTTCATTAGCTATTTCCTATTCCAAGACCTCCACTTCCCATCCTCTGTCCTCTCCTCCCTAAGGTCAGGGATGCAACTCTCATTCTACATGGTGCTGCTCTGACCTCCTCCTCCCCACTTACTGATTATGACTAATTAAAAGTTGATAGCATTAAAAAATACCAGAATAAAAGCACTTTAACTGCATTCCAGAGCTCCTAGCTGCAGTCAAATGAGAGCCTTTCTCCCAGGTCATGCTTTCAATTTAGACTGAAGACTATTTCCTGCCAGATGGATTGTGTTGAGCTTCCCTGTTTTCAAAGGGATTTATTAAGCTCCAGGAAGATGCCCAGCATGGAGGCAGTTTGGCTGGTTATCTCTAGAGCTAATGGGCTAAGTCTGAAGGGTTTGCAGCTGTCCCCATGGAGTGGTGATGTCCTGCAGGGGTGACACACAGCACAATCACAACCTCAAAGCTCAGCAAGCCCATACCTAGCACTCCCAGACCACTAAGCCATGGCCCTAAGAAGAGCATCTAGATGTCTCTAAACCTTTCCAAGGCTGGCAACTCCAGCACCCTAGATAGAAAGTAAGGTCCAAGGGTGTCCTGCACTCCAGGACTTTCTGCAGCAGGATGCCTGGGACTCTGGCTAACAGCACAGCTACAGGGCCATGGGGAGAACTGGAGGGGGAAGCTGGCTCCATCACAATCTATTGCAGGCAGATGCTCTCCAGACATCAAGGAGCACTTGGCATTTCAACTCCTGGCCAGGGCAGCTCTGCAAACACTCAGCAGTCCCACAGCTCCTGCCTGCCTGCATTTAGAGCAAGCCAGATGTTAGCTAGCTAGGCTGGCATTTAACAAGCAGGCTAAGAACTCACAGCTAGGAGGGTTTGTTGTTGTTTCCCCCCCCTTTTTTTAACCCCCAACAACTAAATCATTGAAGTTTTATTGCTCCATCAACCCCAAAAGGAAGGACATCTGCTCAAGGGCCAGGAGACACAACAAGGAGATCCACCAGAGGAGAACAGTGTCTGCCTACATAGGACAATCCCCATGGGCTTTAAGGGCTCAGGGCCACCCCTGGGCACCAAATTGCCACTCCATGCTCTCTCCTTTCTGTCTGCTCAGATCCAGAGGTGAAAGCTGCCAAGAGCCACTTAGCCCTGCTCCTGAAAGCATGCCTGTGGCTTTCCATCCCAGAATCATCCAGGTTGGAAGAGATCTCTAAGCTCACCAAGTCCAAGCATCCCTATCACTGCCATGCCACTAAGCCATGGCCCTAAGGAGAGCAGCTAGATGTTTCTTCAACCCCTGCAGGGATGGTGACTCCAGCACCTCCCTGGGCAGCCTGGGCCAAGACTGAACAACCCTTTGAGTAAAGAAATTCCTCCTGACATCCAATCTAAACCTCCCCTGCTGCAACTTCTATCATTTATTCCCTCTATTCCTTACACAGATAGGCCTCAGAGCAGCTCAGACAGTGCCTAATTCAACCTTCTGGGTCCTCTGGAGCTTTGAAGTGCTGTCAGAGCACTGGGGAAGCCATCCTCATCTGAATTTGGGAAGGGATTTCAGGTCAATGAATTGAAATGGAATAAAGCTGGCATCAAACCCACATGCTGCAGAGAGCACAGGGGGTTAATTGGCAACCTTTCCCTTTGATCACCATCCAAGCATCCCTGAACCTAAAAGCCAGATGTTTGGTTGACTACCTTAGGCAGAGGTGAGGAGGGGGCTGGGTAGTCATTAAAGCATAAATGAGTCATGGGTTTTTTGGGTTTTTTTTTCTGAAATGTTACCTCTAATGCATAGAACTTCTCCAAACTTTCTTTGTCAAAGCCTACTCAAAGGCCTTTGAAAGCAAAGAGGCCACAGATGAGGTGAATTTAATGGATGATTGGGGTTGGATGTGGCTTGCCTACATCAAAGGTTTCTTTAGATAATAAAACATTGACTACCTCCTTTCTCTTCAGTTCATGTATTTTTCATTCCCAAGCTTAACTATTCTTGTCAGTAAGAAACTCAGAGGCACACACGTGGTAGCAACACACACCTCACTGTATTCTGAGGACAGGCTTGCCACAAGAAAAGGCTAACAGCAGCTGTGCTGCACTCCATCTCCAGTGACTCCTGCTCTGCCTCCCACTCCTTTCTCCAGCAGAGCTCAGTTATCATCCCAGTGATTCACATCCTTCTCTAGGGGAAAAGAGAGCTGTGTGCTAGGGTTAAGTCTTGGCCCACTTTGGCAAGGAGATCTACTCAACCAACTCCTGGATAAGCCTCTGAGCTCAGAGATGATGTACCCAAACCCTTTGGACATATCATTAATGATTCCAGCATCACTGTTAATTGCCTACATGATGCAGGGATTGATCTGACAGCACCTCCAGGACTCAGCCTGCTTGCTGGGGATGGCATGGCTTTGCTCTCATTCCTATTCTCATCAGCCAGGACAACACAAAAAGCACTAACACTCTCCCCACCAGACAGCCTGCTGTGGGTGGGAGCAGTTCAGAGAGTTAGCAACAAGAGAGAAAAGAAGCTCCACTGGCATCATGCAAAGTCCACAGACACTATTCCCCCCCCCCCTCTGCTAATCATTAGCTTCAAAGACTAAACACAGAGACATGAAGGCATGTTCAGAAGCTGCAGCACAAATGCCTTCACAGAAGCTCAGGCCACAGGGACCAATTTGCAACAAATGAGCACAAACTAGAGACAAAACAGTCCTATTGCACAGCTGGGAAGCAAAGGCAGGCTGAAACAAAGCTGAGAGCACAATAGGATGCATCATTAACACTCTGAATCACACCAAAAGCTACTCCAGGCTCAGTCAGCTCAGCACAGGAACTCAGTCTACCTACAGTGACATCTAAAGATGGACAGGAAGGTACCAGCTCATCCCACATCCCATGGCTCACATATGCAGGGGTCTTACCCCATGCTAACTTGCTGCAGGAGGAGAATTCCCACTAGCTCCCAGGTTTGAGTGAAGGGAAGCTCTGCTCAGCTCCAGACCTGCCCAGCACTGGGTTACCCTCACACACAGCTCCTCTACTCTTACCAAGCTGCTCCAACCAACCCATGGCTGGGACAGCTGAAGGAACTGGGCTTGCTTAGTTGGGAAACAGGACACCATGTTTAAAGGAAAAGGAGATGCTACAGTGCCTAGATGTGGTACAAATGGGGGAAGTCCCCAGCACCCCTACCTGCTAGGGCTTGCTCTAATCAGAGACAGGGATGGCTTGGCTTTCCAGGAGGAGCAACCTGCTTCTCTCCTTTCATTAAGCATCTCATGCCTCAAGTTTGTGTGCTGGGAGAGAGAGTCCCTGACAGGCAGGCATCTCCATCTGAACCATGCTTTAGAAGGTAAGGGTAAGTGGAGAAGGCAAGTGTGCCAAGTTGTTGCCTGTCTCCTCTATTCCCTCCTGCTGCCTTTCAGCAGCAATCAGCCATCTGCCTCTCCCTTGGCTTGGGCTTGGCTCTGCCAGCAGAGCACATACACACAGCTCTGTTTAGAGGGAAAGGACTCCAGCCCTGTCCAGCCAAACAGGCAGGAGAAGGATGGGATAGGATAGGGAGAGCAGAGCTGACCCAAGTGCTGTGACCTCCAGCCTCACAGCCTCAACCAAGCTGATCTGGAAAGCTTCTAGGGATGGGACATGTACCACCTCCCTAGACAACCTGTGCCAGCACAATGCCCATTTCCTTTTGAAACCAAACTAAAACAGGACAATTCTGTCGTACACATCAGCTCAAACACAGGTTGGAAAGTGTTGTTAGAGCTCAGCTAGCCCCAGCTGCAATGCAGTGACATGCAGCACTCAAGGCTAGCAATCTGGCATGGCTCAGTGACCCAGCTCAGCCACCCCTGACAGCACTCACACTCCATCCAAGGGACATGGCAAGGCAGTATTGGGAAGGAGAGATGAGCTTCTCCTTCCTTTCCACACAGCACACAGACTCGACAGGCAAAGGAGCAAATCTAAGCCCAACAAATCCAAGTCCCACTGTTGGAACACTCAGAAAGTAACACCCTCACCTTCCCTGCTAAGCAGCATCACTTCATTCCCTTGGACCAATGCTGACAAAGGGAAATGTGTTCTCAAATGCACAAGATTGCCTTCATTATAACCTTGTTGGGCTGTCAAGAGTTTGCACCTCGAGTTGCCAGAGACATGCATCAGGCAAGCTTGCCCATTTGTCAGCCTGGGTCCCTCATAGATCAGCAAAAAAAGTTATTATGCCCAATGTCCCTGTGCTTACACAAAAAGTTCATCCTGAATTTGATGTTTCAAATCACACACTTGACAATTTTATTGTTGTCAGTGATAAGGGGGGAAAAAACCCTCAAATGAAACCAATGTCCTTTGCTGTCACAGCCAAGGGTATCTCCTGTCTTGAATGCCATCACAGGCTGGAAATTGCCTGCCATGCTTTCCAGGAGAGATTTCTGGGAGAAGAAGGGAATGACTCCTTGACAAAAGCCCACTCTGGCTCACAATGGTCTGTCAAGGAAGGGAAACACATCTCTGAGGAGATGTTCACAGGCTGACCTGACCTTGCCCACACTGCAGCTTTTGGCTGCTTGCCCTAAGGACATCAGCATCTCTCAGAGAGCAGCTGAGCCTGCTTCCCAAAGGGCTTTTTTGGCCACCAATTTGCTAAAGAAAACTCCTTTATTTCCTTTTGCATCTCTTCTTTAGACTTCTTTCTGTATCATCTGTCTCCAAACGTGCTCATTCCCCTCAGTGCTCAAATCCAATTGCAAATCCAATTTGAGCAGTTGGATTTGATTTCGTTCAGGAGCCTGGCAAGAGGCAACAAGAGTGTTCAGAGCTCACAGGGGACCTAAGGAATTAGGGGAGAAGGAGCAAGCTGGCCAAGGCAAAACCCCACAGCACAAGCCTAGCCAACAGGGATGCTCAGCAGGGAGGATCTGCACCAGCATCTTCTAGCACAAAGAACACACAAACCACCAAAAATCACCTCAAAAAGGATCCCAGCAGAGGGAAATCAGAGAGTGGGAGCTTGCTTTGTGATCTGCAGGAGGCCATGTCTCCCTCCCCAGCAGCAGAGCTCCTCTCTGGACATCTGCCCCATCCCTTTAGGAGTCTTCTAGCTCCTGTTCCATAGACAGGGAGTTTATTTGTCTTTGCAAGGATGCTAAGACTTCCACATGGGACATCTGTGGGCACAACTGCCAAATAAACTGAAGCACTGAAGCTGACAGCTGCAAAAGAGAAGGAGAGGGAAGTTCCAAGGAGCTCTTCCCTCTGCTCCACTGCAGAGCAACTGGCACTGACCAAGCTATCTAAGCAGGGAAGGAAGGAATAAGATGGTTTTCTCCCTTCCCAGAATTCCACAGAATAAGGATAGGAAAGTCTAACATCAAGGGAAGCAACATGTCATAGAGCAGAAAGGGTTAGTAAGATGTTCAAGTCAACTCAAACCCAGTGAGGCCTGGGATGAGACTCTTCTGGAGCCCTCTGGAGGGGCAAGGGTTAAGCAGTAGAGGGATTTTATCATCTCCTGTTCAGGATTGAAGTAATCTCTGGGATAGAATTCATCTAAAGATCAGATGATCCAGTCCCTGCCCAAGACAGAGGGGGAAAGCACTGCAGTGACTTGCCCACTGCTGGCAGGGAGCTCCTAAGCTTTCCCATGGCTGGCCCCATTGGATCTCAGCCCATGCAGGATTTCACAGCCCCTGCTCTCTCTCTCTGTCACTGAACAAACAGATCTAGCTCTGCAGGGAATGCTCCATGAGGTAGTAGCACCCTTGGGCCACACCAAAACTCTCCTGACACAGTCACTTGGATTTCTACACTGCTTTGCTACTTCTCTCCCCTCTGAGACAGACCTGGCCTGGGACTCCCTCCTATGGCACCATCTGCCAGCTCTTTTTCCTTCCTTTCCCCCAGGGTAAGGTCACTGTGCTGGCTGCATGCTCCTCTGAAGCAGCTTGAGCTCCAAGGGGCAGGCCTGGGCTGGGCAGAGCTGGCAGGTGATGCCCTGCAGCAGCTTCCATCCCCACAGGGAGCACTGCTCCCTGCAGGAGAGCCAGGGAAAAAAGGGTTGGGGAAAACCACCTCCTTTTGCTACCTTTGGAGAAGGCATCTGCTTCCCTCCAGACTATTCATTACAGGGAGGAAAAAATCGTATTTTAAGACAGCAAACTGCTCCCCACCCCCAGCTGCTTTGCTCTACCTCCTAACCTGAGTTCACCTCACACCATCTCCTCTTCCAGCAGTGCCCAGCAGACAGCTAGCTCCTCCATCTGAGCCTCTACACCTTGTCCACCCTGGAGATGGCATTGCAGGCTCAAGCAGCACAAGGAATGATGATCCCAAGGGAGCCCAGCAGCCAGCAAACCTGCCTGGAAGCACTGAGCATTGCTCCAGGAGGATGGAAATCAGGCACAGCAACATTAAGAGTAACAAACACAACAAGGCATGGACTAAGGATGGGAGAAGACAGAGCATGATTTCTCCCTTGAGGATGAGGGCAATCTAGATGGAAGGAGGGCAGAGAACAACCCCAGGTCCTTGCTCCCTCACTGAGGGAGGTGTGTGAGCTCATAGGAAGATTAGAGTTGGAAAGGACCTTTAGAGACCATCGAATCCAATGCCCTGGAAGAAGCAGAGACATCTTCTACTAGAGCAGACTGCTCACAGCCCCTAAACAACCTGACCTGGGCTGATTCCAGGGATGGGACATCCACCACCTCCCTGGACAACCTGTTTCAGCACTTCACCCCCTTCCTTGGGATGCTCTCTCCAAGGGGTTTGGAAAAACAGAGACAAATTAGGGTGCCAGAAAACAACTGAGAGACAAAAACAGCAGCTTGCTGAAGGGGCTCAGATTTCCCCCAGCCCACCCAGTAAAACAAACACTTGCTAACAATTCATGGGCCACATGAACAGCACAACACATCACAGTAGGCTCCTAAACAAAGCCAAGTGCTCCCCACCAACCCAGGACAAAGAAGCTGCCATGGAAATCTCTGCTTGGCTTACAAGCAGCAGCCCAAAGGCTTGCACCACAACCAGGAGCAAAGGGAGCTGCTCCTCACCCCAAAGACATCAAGGCTCACTCAACCTGCACCAGAGTGGAGCAAAAGGAGAACAAAGAAGTGAAAAAGCTCTTACTTACCCTGCCAGGCTCAGCCACCATCACAAATCCTCCTGCAGCACATCCTTTCTTCCTCCCAGCAGCCTCAAGCACACCTGAGGGCAGGAGCCAGCCTAAAATGGGTGCTGGGGGTGGGGGCTGTAGGTGGGCCTGGATGGGGCAGAGGGGCCTGCTAATGACCCCCAGCTGGGGCTGCTTTGGGCACAGGGGCCTGCTAATGTCCTGCAGCTGGGGACACAGCTGGGGCTGCTTTGGGCACAGGGGCCTGCTAATGTCCTGCAGCTGGGGACACAGCTGGGGCTGCTTTGGGCACAGGGGCCTGCTAATGACCTCCAGCTGGGGCAGGGCCTTGGGCCAAGGTGTCCATTCCAGTTTGGAGCCAAAATATGACAGGAGGAGCCAAGTTTCAGGATGGAGCAGCAAAGGAGCTGTTGGGCTCTAGGAGGTTACCTTTGTCATCATGTAGGGTGAAGCCAAATGGTCTCCCTGACTGTAACCCCACACAATCACACAACATTCATGGTTGGAAAGGACCATCCAGATCACTGAGTCCAGCCAAAAAAAAACAAACCACCAAAACCCAAACCAAACCACCAAATCCCACCCCAAGCAATCCTAAGCACCCTTCTATGTCTGCCTCTAGAGCATGGCCTGGAGCATCATGTCCACATTCTTAACACCTCCAGGGATGGAGACTCCACCACCTCCCTGGCAAGGCTGTTGCAGTGCCTCACCACTCTTTCTGGAAAGAATTTCTTCCTAATTTCCAATCTAACCCCACCCTGTCTCAACTTCAAACCATTCCCTCTGCTTCTGTCATTAGTTCCTAAGGAGAAGAGGCCAACCCCCACCTCTCTACAAGCTCCTTTCAGGTAGTTGTAGAGGGCAATGAAGTCTCTCCTCAGCCTCCTTTTCTCCAAACTAACCATGCCCAGCTCCCTCAGCCTCTCCTCATATGGCTTGTTCTCTAAACCCCTCACAAGCTTGGTAGCTCTGCTCTGGACACACTCCAGCATCTCAATGTCCTTCCTATCCTGAGGGGCCCAGAACTGAACACAGTACTGCAGCTGAGGCCTCACAAAGGCATGAGAACCTCCCTTCTCCTGCTATTCCTGATCCAAACTGTCCAGGTCCCTCTGCAGAGCCTCCCTGCCCTCAGGCACATCAAGTCTCCCACACAATTTGGTGTCAGCTGCAAGCTTACTGAGGTTGCTCTCAATCCCCATGCCCAGCTCATCAAGAAAGATGCCAAACAACATGCTAGCCTGCCTGGCCCAAGTGATGCTGGACATGGAGCAGTACAGGACTCAACTGGGAATGCAGGTGTTGAAACCAGGCAGGAATGGCAAAGGTTATGGCACCCAGGCCACTAAAGAAAGGAGAAAGTGCCTCCTGACACAGCCTCTCAGGGTGGCACCCAGAAGAAAGCCCTGCAAGCTTTCCTGTGAGTGAACATCATGCACACATGATCCTTCTTGTAAGATGATAAAGTGGTTTCTCATTTGTTTTTCCTGCTCCACATGCCTAACTCAATCCCTGTACAAATCCATCTCCCAAGGTAGCCTCCCCAGGGAACAGCAAAAAGAGAGATCCCTCCACAGGGACACTTCAAACATGGACCAAACAGAGCTCCTTTTCCACTCCACATAGTCCTACAGCTGCCAGAGCTCTGGGCAAGCTGCTCTAGTTGGGGATGTCCCTGGCCACTGCAGGGGGGTTGGACTAGATGAGCTCCAGAGCTCCCTTCCAACCCAAACCAGTCTAGGATTCTAGGATTCTATGCTCATCATACAGATGATGATGATGATGATGATGGAGTGCTACAGGAGACTGTCCTTAGTCCTTTGGCTGAGGGCAAGCCTCTTGCTTAGGATGCTCTCCTGCCCCCAGAAGCAGCTGTGCCTGGGGGAAAGGCAGAGGTTTAGGCAGCTCAGGGACTGCAGTGTGGCTGCTGAGTGCCAGCAGAGCCCTGAGGTGCCCCTCAGGCCTGGCTGCTGGGCTGGGGCTGGAGCACTGCACTGCCTCTGCTTCAGCCTAAGGGCCATGAGATGATCTTCTCATTTGTATTCCTGCTCAGAGGCAAGAAGCAAATCTCTCCTTCTGAATTCACCTCGTGCCTCCAAACCAAAGCATTGTGTGCCCTGTGGATGGATTTATCTACCTGCTCCTAGCTTCCCTGCTGCCCAAACCCTCTGGATACAGAAGAAGCAGCAGAAGGAGCTGTGCTGCTGCTGGATGCCTTTGCACTGATTTTTCCATCCAGATGAGCTGGCAGCAATGCTCAGAGGCCACGCAGGCCTGTGCCCACCCTTGCCTCCTCTGCCCCAAAATCAGCCAGCAAAACTTGCAGCAAAATGGTGTTTTCAACCTGGGTTTGTGGTTTTTTTTGCCTTCCTACAACAGCATGTAAGGAGAGCAATTATTTCTGGGAAGCCTTTTCATACTCCATGGAGTATTAAATAGACAACATTGGCTTCCCTCTGTTTAAATGGCTTCCTCTGTCAAGGTAAATGCTGTGCTCAAGCTCCCTCCAGCTCCTGTTCATTCTGCTGCCTGGAGCAGCCTGCTCCTTGCTAATTGTTCAGTTATGACCACTGTAACTCAATCCATCATCCATCCAGAGCTGGGGGCCTGCAGTTGTTTATCTGGATCAGGAATGCTGTAGATAATGGAGGTCATTAAATATTACACTTTCCAAGGCACAGGTATCATGAGCCTGGCTGGCAAAGAAGGAGCTTTGAGATAAGGAAGAAGGCTGAGGAGGGTCAACTAGGTTCTAATTGCCTTGGATCCTTGCCTTCTCATGCACTGGCTTGATGAACACCCCAGAGTTGGAGACAATAGCTTATCTTTGCTTCAGCAGTATCAGTTTGAAGCTGGGGCTTGCCAACACATGATAGCCACCAGCACCAAAGCTGAGAGCAGCAGACCCTTCAGCCCATCAGATTACAAAGCTAAAGGTCATCTTGGAGAGGAGATAGAGAGGACAAACCCAGCCTTCTTCTGCCAAGCTCCACTCAGCCTGACTGCTGAAATCAAAGCCTGCAGGGCTGAGAGGAGCCAAGCAGCCCTGAGTTACCTGAGCCATGCCTGCTGCCTCTCAGATGGGCTTTCCCTAGGCTGGAAATGCCTCCGTGGCCCCAGCAAGATCACAAAGCAATCCCTTGTTAGGAGCACTTGCTCTGGGCAAGGAGACAGAAACTCCCTTGGAGACTCAGATGGTTTTCCTAGCTCCCTCTCCAGACATCTGTTTTCAAGCTAGGCAGAGGGGAAAATGTGACTCTCATCTAATCCAAGCATAGCTATCACTAACACACCCCTAAACCATAGCCCTTTCTCTGACAGGACCTCCAGGAGAAGGATTCCTACTTGTTCTCCCACTGCTCCTCAGCTGTTTTGCTGGAGGTGACCTTCTCCCAGCCCAGGAGTGAGCCCAGCATCCTTGCTCTGTGGGATCTGACAACACCTTTCCTGTTGATTTGCTCTACACCTTGGTTTGTGGAGGGTTAAAGGTTGCACTTGATCCCAAGGGGCTTTTCC
Source organism: Bucco capensis (assembly GCA_013396975.1). Taxonomy (NCBI): domain Eukaryota; kingdom Metazoa; phylum Chordata; class Aves; order Piciformes; family Bucconidae; genus Bucco; species Bucco capensis. The sequence continues at coordinate 102,864 of VWZO01019936.1, forward strand.
AACTGGAATGAGTCTAGGATTCTATGATTGGAAATGTCTAGGTGTTTCAGCTAGCAGACAATCAGCTTCCCTCACCTCTTCTATTGATTACAGTAGTACATTAGTGTCAAATCACTAATGACAGATTTNATCTGACAACACCTTTCCTGTTGATTTGCTCTACACCTTGGTTTGTGGAGGGTTAAAGGTTGCACTTGATCCCAAGGGGCTTTTCCAACTGGAATGAGTCTAGGATTCTATGATTGGAAATGTCTAGGTGTTTCAGCTAGCAGACAATCAGCTTCCCTCACCTCTTCTATTGATTACAGTAGTACATTAGTGTCAAATCACTAATGACAGATTTCCCCTTTTCTTTCTCTTGCTTCATTTTGGTCTTGCCCATGGACAGGTAGGAAGATGTTAGTCAGAGAGCTGAGATTTTGTAACCATTTATTTGATGCTGTGTATTTCTGATGCCCTTCTGTTCCACCTGCAGACAAAGGTCTCTGAAATCCATTTTTCCCCCCCAAAAGAAAGGAGCAATGCAGCTTCCCAAGTTCTCTCAGCAGCAGGTGGCACTGCTGGGATGGTGGAAAAGCAATATTCCTCTTGTTCTCACAGAGCAAAGCTTTCTTCTCAAACATGTTGAGGTGTTTGAGCTCTTTCCATCCCTTTCCCACTCTCCTGGTCCTATCATTGCAGAGGGATGTCTTCAGCAAGAGAGAACTTCCCTGAATGTCACACTCATTTTGCTCAGCAGGAATGAAGCAATTCAATCAAGATCTGGAACAACTTGGAGGGGTTTGGGGTGTGGAGATTCCATCCCTTTATTTGCCCCCATTTAGCAGGCCAAACCTCAATCAAACCACATTATTGGCTACCAAAACATCAGTTTGGGACTGTCTCTCTCTCTCTCTCTCTATATATATATATATATATTTAATATTAGGCACAGGGTTAAGGTTAGCAGCTTGTTTTTTTCTGGTGTTGCAGCACTGCTCATAAATCACTGCAGCAGGGGAGAGGCTTTTATCAAGGCAACCCTTTGGTCTCTTCTCTAGCCCAGAGCCATGATTCTGTGATAAAGGCAGAAATATTGTGGACTTCCACAATAATTTACTGCAGGGAGNGGTCATCTTGGAGAGGAGATAGAGAGGACAAACCCAGCCTTCTTCTGCCAAGCTCCACTCAGCCTGACTGCTGAAATCAAAGCCTGCAGGGCTGAGAGGAGCCAAGCAGCCCTGAGTTACCTGAGCCATGCCTGCTGCCTCTCAGATGGGCTTTCCCTAGGCTGGAAATGCCTCCGTGGCCCCAGCAAGATCACAAAGCAATCCCTTGTTAGGAGCACTTGCTCTGGGCAAGGAGACAGAAACTCCCTTGGAGACTCAGATGGTTTTCCTAGCTCCCTCTCCAGACATCTGTTTTCAAGCTAGGCAGAGGGGAAAATGTGACTCTCATCTAATCCAAGCATAGCTATCACTAACACACCCCTAAACCATAGCCCTTTCTCTGACAGGACCTCCAGGAGAAGGATTCCTACTTGTTCTCCCACTGCTCCTCAGCTGTTTTGCTGGAGGTGACCTTCTCCCAGCCCAGGAGTGAGCCCAGCATCCTTGCTCTGTGGGATCTGACAACACCTTTCCTGTTGATTTGCTCTACACCTTGGTTTGTGGAGGGTTAAAGGTTGCACTTGATCCCAAGGGGCTTTTCCAACTGGAATGAGTCTAGGATTCTATGATTGGAAATGTCTAGGTGTTTCAGCTAGCAGACAATCAGCTTCCCTCACCTCTTCTATTGATTACAGTAGTACATTAGTGTCAAATCACTAATGACAGATTCCTAGGTCTTGTTTTTTTCCCCTTTTCTTTCTCTTGCTTCATTTTGGTCTTGCCCATGGACAGGTAGGAAGATGTTAGTCAGAGAGCTGAGATTTTGTAACCATTTATTTGATGCTGTGTATTTCTGATGCCCTTCTGTTCCACCTGCAGACAAAGGTCTCTGAAATCCATTTTTCCCCCCCAAAAGAAAGGAGCAATGCAGCTTCCCAAGTTCTCTCAGCAGCAGGTGGCACTGCTGGGATGGTGGAAAAGCAATATTCCTCTTGTTCTCACAGAGCAAAGCTTTCTTCTCAAACATGTTGAGGTGTTTGAGCTCTTTCCATCCCTTTCCCACTCTCCTGGTCCTATCATTGCAGAGGGATGTCTTCAGCAAGAGAGAACTTCCCTGAATGTCACACTCATTTTGCTCAGCAGGAATGAAGCAATTCAATCAAGATCTGGAACAACTTGGAGGCTTTCTGGGTGTGGAGATTCCATCCCTTTATTTGCCCCCATTTAGCAGGCCAAACCTCAATCAAACCACATTATTGGCTACCAAAACATCAGTTTGGGACTGTCTCTCTCTCTCTCTATATATATATACATATATATTTAATATTAGGCACAGGGTTAAGGTTAGCAGCTTGTTTTTTTCTGGTGTTGCAGCACTGCTCATAAATCACTGCAGCAGGGGAGAGGCTTTTATCAAGGCAACCCTTTGGTCTCTTCTCTAGCCCAGAGCCATGATTCTGTGATAAAGGCAGAAATATTGTGGACTTCCACAATAATTTACTGCAGGGAGTGGGGGAAGAGTCAGGTAGTAGGTTCAATAGCAACTTGACAGCTCCAACTAGCACTTAGCTGTGTGCTGAGCAAGCTTGACCTCCTTACCCCACAGCAGAGGGAGAGAGGATTGCTTGTGGTGTTCCTCAGCTCTCACCTCCCTCATTCCCTGGGATTTCACAGAGGCAGGTCCTGGTTCTTCTCTTGTCTCTAGGCTTTTGTCCAAGAGAAAGAAACAAAACCAAATGAAAGCAGAGGACAAACCTCTCCTGGAGGTTCAGCTAGCAGAGATGGAGATCTGTGCTTTGTGGGACAGACAAAGGAGTGCTGGTGGCATCCTTAATGTGAAAGGTGTGTGGAGAACAGGAATGCAGAGGGCCAAGAGGACACAGGAGCTTCACCCATGCCTTCCCAGGGGGATTCCTACAGTGGAGAGCAAGCCTTTCCTCTCCTGTGATTGTCCTGCATCGTTGTCTTCAGCTCAGCATCTTCTCTCTATTTGTTTCTGCTCCTCCAAAGATCTCCAGGAGGAGCCTGGGGCAGGGCAGAAAGCCTGGCAATGGAGTTCTCTCTAGCTAGAAAGCTGGGTCTCTTCAGCCTGGACAAGAGGAGACTGAGAGGAGACCTCAGCAATGCTTAGAAATATGGGAAGGGTGAGTGTGAGGAGGAGAGAGCCAGGCTCTGCTCCATGGCATCCAATGGTAGGACAAGAGGCAATGGGAGCAAGTTGGAGCACAGGAGGTTTAGTATTAAGCTGAGGAGAAACTTGTTTGCAGTTCAGGTGCCAGAGCACTGGCCCAGGCTGCCCAGGAGCCTGTGGAGTCTCCTTGTCTGGAGCCATTGCAGAGCTGCCTGGACACATTGCTGTGTGAGCTGCTCTAGGTGATCCTGCTCTGGCAGGGGGGGCACTAGATGATCTTTCCAGGGCCCTTCCAACCCCTAACGAACTGGGATACTGGGATTTCACACCCCAGGGGCTACCACAAGGACACAGAGGATTGTGGCTCCTGATGCCTGCACCTGAGCACGTGGAGCACACACTGGACATGGACACAGCCTCCTCCAGCAATGCTGTGGACAAACAGAGCCTTGGGCCCCTCCAGAGCTTGCCTGGACCTTGCCCACCTCCTTCTGCCTTGCTCTTGAGAAGCTGATGGTGACCACAACTATTTCCCTGCTTCAGAACAAAGCAGGCTTAGCCTTTCCCTGCCAGCAGGCATCTCTGAAGTGCCACTTGCTCTGTCTCCTCTGCTAACAAGCACGAGGTGACCCATTTCTCCTCCCCAGCAAAGCACAGCTTTCCTGCAAAGGCACCAAATAGCAGAGCCACCATTCCATTGGCAGGATTCCTCTCTTTTTTGTGTGTGCTCATGAACCCATTAGGCTTTTTCCCTGAACAGTTGTGTTGAGTTTTTTTTCCCTGCCTCCTCTTTGCTAGACTGGAGAATTGCTCTTTTGCAGCTCTCTTCCTCTCTGCTGTTCCCTTGGCTGGAGTGAAATATAGATGAGATGACTCAGAGTTTGAACTCTTCCCTGCATGTTCCTCATCCAAAGTCTCTGCATGTCTAGGGACCTAAGACAGATATTTAATTTTAGATAAGAAATGCTGGTGACATCATGCCTTTCAGTGCTTTGCTGGGTGGCTGTGTGCAGCCAGCACGTGGAGAAGCTGTTCAGACACAAGCATCTCTTGGCATTTAGGAAGCAGATTAACATTCAGGGGAGGTTCAGAGCAAGGGGCAGACCCTGCTCCTCTTGGCTGGTGTCTAGTGGAGCTTTAAACCCTGCTGGATCCAGAGTATGGCACAGAGAATGTCCTGAGCTGGAAAGGACCCACAAGGATCATCGAGTGCAACTCCTGGCTCTGCACAGGACAAGCCTCAGTGCCTCAGCTCCCCACAGCAGCAGCTGCAGCCAGGCAGAAGGCAGGATGCACACAACAGCTTCATTTTTAGCTTGACAGCTTCAACAAACCCACCCCAAAACAACCCAAAAAAAAAGACAAGCCTTCCTTTGATTTGGAGACATGACTAAGCCAGAGCTCATCTGCACGGAGGGAAGCTGCAGAATCAAACCAGGCTCCTGCAGCAACACTCTTTAGTCAGGACCATTTGGATGCCATCAGAGTGACAAATCCTCAGCCTTCCCCACCATTTCCTACCTTCCTCCACAGCAGGTGTTAGGCAGGAAGAGCTAGCAGACAGATGAGCATGGATCAACAGGGTAGCAGAGAGGAAATCAACTCTAATTGCTGAGCCAGAAGGCAAAGTGCAGCAGCTCTGTGTCAGCAGGGACAGTTAGCATGGGCAGGAGCTTCCCAAGGGGCTTCAGCAGCTTCCCCAGGCCTCACACACTGCAGGCAGCTCTGAAACAGCCTCCTAAAAGTCACTGTCCCACCCAGCCAGGAGTGAGAAATCTGCTGCAAGCACTAGCATCTTCCTCACTTGGAGCTTCATGGAGCAAAACCTCTCCCTGGCCTGGCTAAGAGGCTTTCAGGCAACAGCCAGGCATGCTCATCCTATCAGGGAACAGAGCTAGCAGCCAGCTGGGCACAGAGCTGATTAAAGTAGCTCCTAGGCTTCATACAACACAATTCTGGGGTGTTTAGAGTTGCCTTTTCCTTTCTAGCCCTTGTCAGGTTCATCTTGTCAACCTCATCAGGTTCGAGGTTGCTTGTGATCAGGGGTGCAGAGTCTGGTTGGGAGCTGATGGTGTTCCCAAGGGGTCAGGACTGGGTCCAGGTTTGGTCAACATCTTCATCCATCACCTGGAACAAGTGACCTAAGAAATTTCCATCTAGAGAAACCCCAAAGCAAGCCACCTAAGCCATAAATCACTCTGAAGGGGTGAAGCTGCAGCCTGAGGGATGCTTTTGGCTTTAAACATCAACCAGCTGGAGCCCCAGGGAACAATGGGGTGACTCTTCTTGCTTTGCCCACAGCACAGAGATGAGGTTTGCTGTTCCAAGCCATGTAAATCATGGTCAGGAGGCACATGCACACCTCCTCCAGCATCCTTCCTCTTGAAGCTGTAGCAAGGTGCAAGGGATGCTCCCAGCTGATCTCCCAAAGATACCTAACACCAGTGGAAGAGTTCAGCTCAAAAAGAAAGGTTAAATATATATCTCTCTATCAGTGCAGTGTGAAGTCTGGCTGAGGACTCAGCAGGGGTGTTTCTGCAGTTCCCTCAGGGAGCCAGCAATTAGTTCTCATCCTGAAACAGAGCCTGCAGATGCCAGGATTCTCTTTTAGTTTAATTTCTTTTTCCCTTCTTTCTTTCTTTCAACTGTAAAAAAGGTCTAAATATTTTACTGAAGCTGACTGCACATCCCCTAAGTGGTGGTATTGGGTTAGGGAGTTCATGGGTTAATCCTGTGCTGGCTAATCATAAAATCAGGAAGGTTGGAAGAGATCTCTAAGCTCATCCAGTCCATCCATTCCTATCACTGCCATGCCACTAAGCCATGGCCCTAAGGAGAGCAGCTAGATGTTTCTTCAACCCCTGCAGGGATGGTGACTCCAGCACCTCCCTGGGCAGCCTGGGCCTTGCAGGGAATGAAAGCCTAGAAATGATTTCAAGATCCAAATCACCTTATGGTTGTCCATTCCCATTCACTAACAACTTCTGCTGAACAAACCCAGATGAAGTAAAGATCAGTAAAGCAGGGAAGATGTCTCCACTCATTGGGATGCAGCCAGCTCCACACCTCACCAAGAAGATGCTGATGAATCCTCCTCTCCCAGTGCATGACAAAGCTACCTAGCCTCAAAGCCTTGGGCAAACTCATCCATAGGCATGAGTCCATCATTATGGTAAGAGAAATGTCACCCAAATCAATGCCTGGAGGAAGGTAATGGATTAATAAGTTTAAATCCTCCTTCCTGTCCATGGGATGCAGAGCCCCAGGCAGGGGAGTGGTTTAGCAGGGTGAGTGCAGCACGACTCAAGACAGCTCTCTGGTCATCAGGTACACTTTATTAATGCTCTCCAGGAGAGCTTCTCAGCTCTCTTCATCACCAGCACTACAGCAATTACAATGGATTCAGAGTCACTCCATGCCTGAGAGGGAAGGAGGTGCAGTTCAGAGCTGGGAAGCACAGCTCTGTGCCCAGGGTGAGCCCAGGGTGGCTTGGGGAGCTAGCACCTTCCAGGGTGAGCCCAGGGTGGCTTAGGGAGCTAGCACCTTCCAGGGTGAGCCCAGGGTGGCTTAGGGAGCTAGCACCTTCCCAGAGCTGCTGCCTGGCTCCCCTGCCCACCAGCAACACACAGCAAGCACTCAGCATGTCCATGAGCACCTGGGGTCAGGATGGCTCCTCTTTCCAACCCTTAGTCACCACAGCTCAGCCTCTCTGGGCTGGGACAGAGAGAGAGAGACACTGAAGGGACTCAGAAATGCCTCCAGGAAGACCTCTTCTAGACATCATGGCAAAGGGATGAAGGGGCAGGATGATGGGATTGGCCAGGAGAGAAACTAAGAGTGAGGGCTCTAATGACAAAAAAATACCCACCCCAAGCTAACCCAACCCAACCAGGGCATTTCTGCTTCCTGCAGCACCCCAGGCTCAAGGATTTAGCACTGCCCTTTGGGGCTCTAAGGATGGTCCTGGTGTGACTGGGCCCAAGGGTTCAAACCCTTTGGAGGCATTTCTTTTGCTTCCAACACTGCCTGATTGCCAGAAGATTGCACCAAGTGGGCTGGGATGCTCTTATCTTTCTGGGGAGGAAGCCTGAGTCTCCCCAGCTGATTGTCACCTTGCCTGGGGACAGCACACAGGGCTGGAGAAGGGCAGGAAGGTGCCCACAGCATGGTGACTGCTGTGCTTGACAAACCAAGCAATGAGCTGATCAATAAATGAGGGAGTTTTCATTCTTCCCCCTTTCAGTCTGTTCCTTTCTCATTTCCATGCCTAATTCCAGTCCTTTCCCTCTGCTGCAGGACTCCACAGAGTAAATAAGGCATAAGTAAGCTTTGAGTTGTGAAGGATGAAGTGGGCACCAGCCCAAAGCTCCTCTCCTGCTTCCAGCAGCAGCCAGCATCCCACTGAGGTGGCCCCAGCAGTGTCACAGCAGCAGGACACTGGGGGAGGACAACACAGACATCCCTCTCCTCTCTCAGGGACACAGGCCTCCATTTAGCCCAGGGAAACAGTCCATGTGTGAGGAGCTTTGCATCCCTCTGGGCATTTGTGCCCATCTCCCAAGTGCTCTGTGGGGCTGCAGCTCAGTATTTACACCAGCAGAGACCATGGGGCCCAGCAAGTCCACCCTGCTTCTTTCCAGCTGTGCAGGAGAAACATCTGCTGTGTGTCCATCATCCTTCAGCTGCCTCCTGTGTCCTCTGTGCTGGCACAGCCTGGCTGCCAGCATCCAGCAGGCAGGCTCCTTGTGTTCCCACACAGCCAGCCCCAGCTGAGCTGATGGACAAACACTAGCTTCAAGCTACTAAGGCTCGTGTTTTTTCTCTTTTTTTCTCTCCAAAAAATATCTCTATTTACAGAAGACAACAAAAGCTGAGCAGCTTCCCACCCTCTAGAAACCCTTGGCCCAGAGGAGCTGCTGCTGGACACTGGTGCCAGGCTCTAGCTACAAGGTCTTGCTCTTCTTCTGCCAGCAAGTTCTGCTGGTGTCAGGAGCATCTCTTTGTCCCTGCTGAGCTCTCCACACAGCTCTGCATCTACAGCAGGATGCTGGCTCCAGCCCAGCTGCTGAGCAAGGTGAGGGGCTCAGGATGGGGAAGGTTCAAGCATGCTCAGATAGCTTCAAGTGTTTCCAAGTTGCCAAAGCCACATCTGGAGCAGAAGATCTCCTTTCTCAGTACAAAAGACTTTGTTGGTTTTGTTTGTGGGTTTTTTTGCCCATTCTGCTCATCTTCAAACAAAAAAAGGGAGGAGGTCACTTCCCAGGGTGCTGCCACGAGGGGAAATCTCATCTGGGCTGTCTTCTCCTTGGGGATAACCAGGGGTTGCTGAGGGGTTTGCTCGAGGCTCCTGCCTCTCCTGCTGCATGATCCCAAGGGAGGCATGGGTCAAGTGAGGCACAGAGGAGCTGAGGTGATGATGCACTGGGGCAGGCTCTTCTGGTGGCCTGGCTGCTAGATGACACTGTCCTCCATGGTGACTCTCCTGAAGACTGGCTCCTGCTTGGGTGTCCTGCTGCTTTCTGTGGAGAACAAGGGGACAGCAGGTCAAGCCCAGAGCAGTACCACCAGCTACTTACAGACCATTGCCACCCTCCAACCAAGCAGGGCAAAGCTTGCTGAGAGCAGGGGAATGTATTCCTGAGCCAGCATCCCACCAGGAACCTTCTCCCAGCCCTTCTTATAGAGATTTCACAGGCTGGCTTTGTGTCCACCATGAGCTAGGTGTTGGTGGAAGGGTCTGAGGAGCAGCAGCACCAGCTCTGTGGATGAAGGGGGATGCTGAGGTGCCTCTTTGCTCCTCTAGGTTTAGCCCAGCTCGAGCAAGCAGATGCACCCAGCAGCCTGGAGCAGCCCAAAGCTGCTTGTCTGAGCAACCTGCACCTGCTGCTGCTCATCTCCTCCTCCTCCTCCTCCTCAGTCTAAATGCCTGCAGAGTACACAGCTCTGCTTTACTATCACACCTGATCAAAGGACACTTCCCATCCTGAGTGCTCTACTTTACAACTCCTATTTTGGCTGTTCCTTGGGGTTTTTTCCAGAAAAGAAGGGACTTTCATCCTTTCCTAGCTGCTCATCTCTGGAGTGTGTCCAGAGCAGGGCAAAGAAGCTGGGGAAGGCTCTAGAGCACAAGTGTGCTGAGGAGCAGCTGAGGGCACTGGGCCTGGTTAGTGAGGAGAAGAGGATGCTCAGGGCAGACGTTCTCCCTCTCTGCAGCTCCCTGCTGCAGGCAGGCTGCTCCTGTCCCACCCCATCCTGTGGCTGCCTCCAGAAAGCACCTGGGAAACCATTTCCCTTTGGCTCTCTGAAGCATCTCACTGGGGGCAGGGAAGAAGGTTGGGAATGAGATGCCATCAGCAGAGAGCTGCAGCACCACCAGAAGGAATATTGCCCACACAGTGCCTCCCAAAGCTGTGATGAATACCTCCCATCCCCAGCAACCCTCCAGCCTACAGAGCCTTTCTTGGCATCTCTTTCCCCTTGTGTCTCTGCTCCATGTGTTTCAGGGAGATCCTGAGAGTCTCTTATGGATCCTACAGAAGATGGGCAGGCATCACCCTTTGGAGCCACAGTGTCAGCAGACAACAAGAGGGACTGCACAGAAACCTGCTGTGCCAGCTGTGCTGGCAATACACAGGAAAAAGAACCCAATCCTGCCCAAACTAGAAGGAGCAAGAGGGAAAAAAAAAAGATTCACAACTTGCAAAGCATCCCAAGGTGACTTCCAGGAACATGCAAGGCATGGACCTCACCCTTCTCCCTCCTCTTGCCTGCACACAAAGCTTGCCCAAAGAGCAGCTCAAGGAAGGGATGGACCCTGCCATCCTCACTCCAAACATGCCTGGCAGCCCATGGCTCCCAGGGCTGCTCCTGTGTTTCAGAAAGGGAGATGTGGGCCTCAGGGAGATGTTTGGGTTGGACCAAGCATTGCCTGTTTGTTCTGTCTGGCTTTCACTGACAGCTAGAGGCTTAGAGCAGCTCAATGATGATGCTTTCATCTCCTCCCTCTAAGGCAAATCTCTTTGGGGTTTCTCTGGGGGTTGTTTTGTTCAATGAAGTTCTCCCAGTACAGGGCTGATCATCTCCTTCAGCTCAGCTTGCCAAGCTGTGTGCCTCAAGCAGAGGTAGGGATTTGACACCATAGCCACTCCTGCCTCTCCATCAGGCTGTTCTCTCCCATCTCTGCCTTGACTCAGCATGGAGCAACACCTCAGGAGCTGTGCAGCTCCACCTCCCACCCCAAGGACTCAACCTTGCCTTGGCTTTCACAGGAAGACATCACCACATTGCCAGGAGAACAGGACTTGTGCCCACCAGGATACTTATCAAGGAGCAGAAACCTTCTCCATGCCCAAGCTACTCATCAACAAGCAGAAACCTTCCCCATGCCCATGACACAACCAAAGCTTATTTTCAAGAGGAAAAAAACCAGACAGAAATAAACCTCATCCTACTCATATATGCCTTCATATAATTAACAATAATTAACAATATTTCCCCTCTGTTCTGTGACTCAGCTCCTCCCAAAGCTCCAAGAAGCAGCAGCAGGGAGTCCTGTGGTGCCAGAAGAGCCTGGGGTCACAAAGCATCAGCTGGAGAAGAAACAGGGGCACTCAAAGCACTAAGAAGTATGCCAGGCTGCTGGGGAGAAGCTGGGATGGAGAAGAGAGGGGAAAAGAGTCTGTCCACTAAGAAATCCAGAACACACAGGAAGGCTGAGGAAGAACAACCATTTGGAGCCAAGGCAGTGAAAGATTCTTCAGCAGGACACAACCACCCCACAGCTCCTCTACCACTGCTTTGTGCTGCCATAGTTTCAGGCCTGCTGATCACCTGCAGGACAACACTTGCCAGGCTCCATCTCACCCTCTGCAGCAATTGAATCCTGCCTCCAGTTTTGTTTTTGGGAGGCTGACACAGTAAAGGAATGGTTAGTTTGCCCCAAATAAGAAGTGCTTCAAGTATTCCAAGGCTCAGCTGCCTCTGCTGGGTTGCTCCATGGGTTGGTAGGACTGTCAGGGTGCAGGACACTTGCCTTGCCTGCTTGCATAGGTCTACCACACACTGCCCAGCTCCAGTGCTGCTGGCATGGAAGATTAAATGAAACAGGGAGGCAGCATCAAGAGGAACAACAAAAAAGACTGATCCTGCTGGCCAGGAACTCTTCTGCCATCAAGTGAGGTGATTCCCAATCTCCTGACGGGAAATGCTCCCTTGCCAAACCCTAGACCCAGCTAGAGGCACAACTGTGCTCAGTGCTTGGTCAGAAGTGAAGTTTCCTCCTCAAGATCTTTTGGAAGGACTCAGGTGACTCCAAGCAGACTCCTTTGTAGGCCATGAATGCCACCAACAAGCACCATGCCCTGGTCCTCCTCTCCTGACAAGCCCCTGCTGAGGGGACAGCCCTGGGATGGAGCAGAGCTGCTCCCCTGCTGCATTCCCCCTCCAGCACTGGGAATATCTTGTCTAACACAGCAATCACCTGCCTGCTCCAGCTCTTTGGGCTTTTAAGCAGCTTGAGGAGAGCTGGATGGAGACAGCTGGGATGGAGGCAGCACCAGACCCCAAGGGAGGGAAAACCCCAGTACCAAGTGCATCCAGAGTTGGTTCTTTTTCCTACCAACCTTTCCAGTCTCTTTTGTGGCTTTCTAAACCCTGGCAATTTGCTCCCAAGGGGTTTGAGGGAAGAGGCAGGAGGAGAGCAGCAAAGCTCTTAGCAGTGGTGGGACAGGAGGAGGGAGGAATGGCTGAGCACAGTGTACGCCCGGAGCAAGACAATAAAGACACAGCAAACACTGATTGAGGAGGCCTAAGGGGGACTTGTTTTACTCTTTGACATGCTACCAGTAGTATTTCATCTCAGAAGAACCCAAATGAAAAAGAAAAAAAAAAAAAGGAAGAGAAATAAACTAAACTAAAAAGGAATGATTACACAGGTAGGACACAGGAGATACTAGGCCTGAAATCATCAGCTAGGTCATACAGTAGGCACAAAACCAAGCTAGGATCACCTCCAACAACATGGTGACCATACTGTTGTCCTCAACCCCTAGCCTGCTCTTTCTAGTCAGCTGTAGCTGCACACAACCTCTGTGCTTAAACTTCTCAGGAGCTTAGGTCTCCTCCTTTCTCTGGCATTGCTCACCCACACCGCAAAGGAGTGGAGATTGGTAGTGAGGAGAGTGATGGAGAGAGAGGAACAACATCATCATCATCATCATCATCATCATGCAACAGGAAGAGAGATCAGTGGTACAGTACATACATAGAGTATCTTCTAAATTGTGATCAGTTGTTTATTGGTTGGCAAACAAGCTTCACTTTTACAACAAATATTAGTAATGAGGTCATTCAACTGTTGAGACCGTACAAAATGGATCATAAATTAAAGAAAAAGAAAGAAAAAAGGAAAAGAAAAGAAGAATTCCATACTCCGTGCTGCTAATTTACCTCCAGAAAGCCTATGTTATTACTCCAAAAATCCTCTCCAATAAATAAATTTCCTGTTAGGAAAAAGAATGTTCCAAAAGAATTCACTGCAAAGTACTTTTGAGCTCACTACGCGTCAATCCATTTTCTTCTTACCCACTGCAGTCCTAAACTGGGGATGAAGATGGAGCCATGAAGGCTCTTTGCTCCTCCAGGGAAATCACCCTCTCCTGTCGAAGCCTCCCTACAAACTCTACACCAACCTCTCAGCTCCTGGCTGGGATCCTATGGCCTGGATGAGGGGGAGGTGCTGCTGGCCAAGGATGCTCGGCAGGACTAGCGCTGCCAATGGGGAAGGTTGCCCTGCTCTGGTCTGCCAAAAAAAGGTCTGCCAGCAAGATGCTGACTGAAGAAAAGTTCTACAGCTAGGAAATAAAAGAGACTACCTTGGCTGAAAAGAAATGGTGGTGGCACTACTAAAAATGGGGATGGTTGGGGTTGGTTGTTTTTTTTTGCCCAGTGAGTTTTTTTGTTTACCCTCATGGGAAGAGGCAAAACAAAAGTAAATGTGGGGGGGAGGGAAAATAGGAGTTATGACAAAAAAAAAACCAAACCTTGCTCCTACTGGTAGACAAACTTACAAGACCAGCACAACAGAAAAAAGTTTTCTTTTTTTTTTGTGTTTTTTTTTTCTTTTTTGCTTGTTTTTTGTTTCCACTACATTAACAGGGACGCAAGTTCTGGAGGAACAGAAAGCAGACTATATGTGCAATGCTAGTATCTGTACATCACATAGAAATGGTTCACTTCTTTCTTCTGCCATTAGTTGGGTTTGTTTTTCTCTCTCTTTCATACAGCAAAAAACATAAACTATGCCTTCAGCACAGAATCCTAAGGCTTCCCCTTCCATCTCTTTCAATTGTGTTGGTTGGTTTTGGTTGCTTCCACAGCTGGAAGCAAGTTGTGAGTGACCAAAACCCAGGATGGGATCTGGATTGGGAAGAAAAGAGTTTTGCTAGCTTGGTTTTTTTGTTTGTGTGTGTGTATGTGTGTGTGTGCAGCGCTCCCACCTAGAGGCATCATTGCTACTTAGTTCCAAATGCACATTTTTGGCCTTTTATTGTGTTTTTTTTGTTCCTAATTTGCTTTGTTTTCTTTTTCTCCCTCTTAGATCAGGTCCTCGGGCTCCAAGAGCAACACAGCATCAAGGACTGGTTACAGAAACACGGCGTAAGTCGAGAAGGCCACAAAGTGTGCCATTATCTAGCTCTTTCATTAACATAATGAAGTCCTCTCTGGAGGGAAGGAGAAGGAGGGGAGAAGAAAGAGGTTGGGGTGGGGTGGGATGGGGGCAGCAGTTACTGTCCTCTCCGGGCCGGCCTAAAAATTCCAGTAAAAAAAGTCCAAGAGTTTCCTTTTGTTTTTGAACAGCATGAAGATTGAGGAGTACACACAAGATTCACTCAGAACAGTCAACTGTTTTGTTGTCTCTCTCTCTCTCTCTCTCTCTCTGCTTAATCTTTTTGTTTGGCTGGACCTTCTATAGACTAGTGACCAAGTGAGCAGGTCCTTTGGCGCTGCCGTCCGGGGGGGTGCCCTCTTTGTTTGGTGGCACTATGAACCCATCGCTGCTGCCTCGCCCTAGCTGGTAGTACGTGTGGAGCTGATGGATGTGGTTCCTGGAGCCAAGGTTGGGCATGCTCTTGTAGTAAACATCATCGGCGTCACCACCGCCACCAGCAGCGCTGCTTTTGGCTGCCGGCGGATCGGTCTGGGTGCTGGCGGTGACGCTTTCCGTCCCGGCCCCGCCGGCCAACGCCGGCATACTGGTGTAGAGAGAATCCCTGTTGGGCGACTGCAGCTCGTCCGTGTGCTCGTTGGTCAACAAAGGGAAGAAGCTCTCGCTGTTGTCCTGCGGGATGCGTCGCCGGCCGTAGAGGTGAGGCTGGTGGTTGTCCGCCGCGTAGAGCCGTGGCGGCAGCAGCGGGGCGTCCGACTCCTCGTGGATGAGCTCCAGGCCCAGGCTCTCCTCGTGGCTGAAGGAGGTGGCATCGTCCAGCACGATGGCATCGTCCTCGCTCCCGCCACCCGTGCTGTTCACCAGTTTGTTCATCAGGTTGCGGCTCTGCTCGCTGGAGCGCTCGTGGTTGTTCAGGTAGGAAGGGATGTAGTTGGAGGTGAGTTCCTTCAGGATCTTCTTCTCCAGGGCGTTCTCGGTGTGGTTGTAGCCGCGGTCGAGGATCTGCACGCAGTTGCTGAGGTACTCGCCGCCGGCGATGCTGTAGCTGTTGCCGTGATTACCATTCAGTGGTAGAGTATCCGTGACACTTGTATCCCTGGCATTGTTCAGAAGCCCCTCTGAAAAACATCACACAAGAGAGGGTGACTTGTACAAACAGGACACTCACGTGGGGATGTCCACACTCAAACCCCCTCCTCCCTAGGCTGCTGTGGCTGCTAGGGCTTGGCCCAAGAGCTTCCCACCAAAAAAAGGGGGAAGGTGCCACCAAGTACATGACAGTAGCTGGTGGGAAGGAATGACCTCTCCTGGCTGGTATCTCTTAGGGCTTTTGTAAGGAATAGGTGACCCTGGGCTGCTCCCAACTGGCCTGGCTCCAGGTGCTTGGAGGAAAGGGGGGGAAGTATTTGGAGCCCAGATTAATCCTTACCCAGACATGGTTTGGGAGCATGTCCTTCCTGGAGGAGAAGACACCACTTTGCTCTTCCCTTGGGCTGGGCAGGCATAAAGCCTGAATAGTGGGATTTGGGGACTGACAAGGTGGAGGTGCAGAGTGCTTCCTGGCCCAGGCTTTTTTGGAATAAGGATAAACACTCTACCTCTTCCAGCACATGGGAACAGCCAGGTGGGAAGTTTCTTGCTGTGGGGTCTGGGGAAGCCTTTACCAACAGCTCCCATGTCATTGGGCAAGTTAAAGCAGAGGAATCAGTGGAAGATACAGCAAGCACCATCAGCACAGGGCTCAGGAGAACCTGTGAGGAGTCCCAGGGTGTCCCCAGCTAACTGCCTATATCTTGTCTCCATAGGTGAACATAAAGGATGGAGCTCAGCTCCTTCCCACCACGCTATGGGAGAGGGTGAGGAGCACTTAAACTTCCACATTTCCTTCTTGGGGGGTTCCTGGCCTCCTTGGAAGGAGTGCAGGCAAAGGGATGCATGAAGTAACACATCAACCTTTCAGCTAAGGGCTGTGGGTGCTGCCAGAACATGGCCAGCAAGTTCCAGCAAGGTGGATGAGAGGAGCCATTAGCTGATGACTTCAGATGAGGAGTTGCTCATACCATGCTTGGAAGAGGGCATGGAGACCTGAAAATACAGGATTCAGTCTATAGCTGCAATGGACTAGTTGCTGCACGTTGAGGGCTGGAAAGCATTGCTGCAAGCTTTCTTTTGCCTTTTGAATGAAATGCCCTGAGTGTGTTGGTCAGCTTTTGGGTTCCTCAAGCTTCAAGGGTGCTGTTGGATCCTGGGTTTCCCAAATGAGGAAGATCTACTCAAAAAATATCAACTAGCCATCACAGCCATAGAGCAAAGCCCTTGATTTTCACAGTGGAAGCTCTCCCCCTGAGCCAAGATGCTTGGAGGGAAATGAAACGTGAGCATTTTGGAGGGGAGGGGACTATGTGTAATGGGTGAGGGGCACAAGAGCATCTGAGTAAGGTATGCATTGAGGGGCTGAGCACTGGGCTGCTGCTGCCAATGCATAGAGCTGGGGTTTGGTGGGGAGACAAGAGATGGAAACAGAGTGGGGTCTGCAATGCCAACACACTGGACACAGATGCCACGAGCTTGCAAAGAAAAAGGTGACATTGACTAAAATAAACTCACATCAAACCAAATCACACACAGTAAGATGAGAAACTATGCTGGGTAAACAATGCCACAGAAAAAGGAGAACTCAACCAAGAAAGCACCAGCTAACCTCCTCTATCTATATATGTGCAGACACATATATAGATACACACACATACACATATAGACAGGTATACTGATAATCTGTTTGATTGAGATGAATTATTTCCTCCATGAACTACATCATCTAGGTGTGATGCAAGAAAAGTGAACTCAAAAGAAATTACATTTGATATGCAATGTTTAGCTTTACTCCCATACTTGTCTCTCTGTAGGGCTCTACACGACAGCATGAAGGAAAGGAAAGAAAAAACAACAAGTAAGCTTCACAGTGACAGCAAGGAGAAAAAACCATGAGTCAAAAAAGCAAACTGATGATATGCAGAGAAAAAGAGAAATAATTTCCACTGCCCAGAATACAGGAATTTGTTACATGGTTTATTTCAGGTTAAAAAATATTGACATTCTCTTTGTTTTATAGACAGAGCAATGATGCACAGCATTTGAGAGGTCGACAGCTTTATTAGGAGAAGAAAGGATCACATTCCAAATGTTTGTTTTTTCCAATGCCATCATAAAAAACAGTCAGCGTGCAGCACAAATCAAGGAACAATGCCTGGAAAATGAAGAAGGGTTTAAAGGAGCTGGGAATGGGCATGCCCAATGTCACCTCCCCAAAGTCTTCCTGCTGGCTAGGAGAACTAACCCCTGGCAGCTGAAACCCACACATCCATCTCTTGCCTCGCTCAAAACCTTTTGCTCTCCATCCTTTGCCACAGAGTGCTTTGTAAGAGTATGACTTTGCTCATCACAGGGCTGCTGGCATTTGGCAAGCTTTAGCAAGTCTGCTCTTGATTGTTTTTTTTAACCAAACACATGGCAAAGTAGAAGGACTTTGCCAAAACCCCAATGACACCGGAGCAACGGAGGTTCGGAGAACGGCATCGCTACATGAGAGCTACTGAGGTGAAAGGGTTAAAACTACAAGAGCCAGAGATGAAGAGCCCAGGGATAACTCCTCAGCTTCCCACTTTGCCACAGTCTTGGGGTTTAACCAGAAGTTCAGTTTAGTCTGGAGGAGACTCAGGGGAGACCTTCCTGCTCTCTGCAAAGAGAAAGGAGCTTGGAGCGAGGTGGGGTAGGTCTCTTCTCCAGGGTTAACAGGGAGAGGACAAGAGGAATGGATTCAAGGGAGGTTTAGACTGGATGCCAGGAGGAATTTCTTCCCTGAAAGGGTTGTTCAGTCTTGGCCCATGCTGCCCAGGGAGGTGCTGGAGTCACCAGCCCTGCAGGGGTTGAAGAAACATTGAGATGCTCTCCTTAAGGTTGGTGGCATGGGAGTGCTAGGGATGCTTGGACTTGATGAGCTTAGAGGTCTCTGCCAACCTCCATGGTTCTGTGAGCCTCTTAACTGGATTGCTCCCTTCTCTTCAATCCAATTAGCTCTCAGGAAAGCAGTCAGGGCTCTTTGAAGAACCTCCTGCCTCTGAGAGACTGAGGCAGAGTGTGTCTGCCAACCTACCATCTCCTCCTTCCTCTATGCTCCCTGTACCACCAAGGGATCATGCTCACCACCAGCAAATGGGACTGTGGCCAGCTTCTGCTTCAGCAGAGTGGGGATTTTTCCACCCCAGCACTGGGAAAGGAAGGGGTGGACTAGAATAGCTCCCAGGTTGTGTTTTTTTAGAGCATCCTATACCTGCCAGTGGCCAGCACCAGATGTGGTAGATGAAGGTGCCCAAAAAAAACCCCCACCTCATAGGCTTGGTGATGTGGAATGAGTTAGTTGGATGAAGTGAGCTAGCAATGCCCTCACCACATGCCAATCTCAGCCAAGGCATACCCAGAGATGGTGGCAGCAGCTACTGTTACAATGCACTGCCCTGCCCTTAGCCAGGCTGCTGCTGCAGCATCCTTCAATCCCAAGGCTGTTCCACCTGCTTGGGTTTGCTAACCTTTCCTTCTGCTGCAGGATCTCCTAAGAGCACAGGTTGTACTGGTCCAGGGACAGTAACCAGCCTGAAAAGCAATAGCTGCACCAGTTCTACAGTCAGAGATTCACTTCCAGCCTCCTGAAGGCAATGGCAAAGCTCCAGGGGCTTAAAGGGGATCAGTACTGGTCCCACTCTTTTTCTTCATCAACCAGGGATGAAGCCTGGGTAGGGATCTCTGTTATCCATCTGTGTTGCACTGAATAGCTTGCAAATCAATCACATCACTTTTAGGCAACAAAATGCTGTTAGCTCAGGGAACTCTTATCAGAATCTAATCTTAGGAAAAAAATTAGAACAACAAAAGATTATTCCATTGCATGTAAAACCCTTTTTGGACCCATTTTCTTTGCCCAAATCCCCTGAATTCAAGTTGAGGCACCCCCAGAGACCTGGACATGAGGACTTCTCTCATGCCCAATGCTGACCCAGCACCACCTCCATTTATGAGCATCCCCAAAACCTCAGAGTTATCATGCAAGAAGCTACACAGAGCATCCTTCTGACACGTGTGGCACACTGAAGTTCTCACAGTTCACCTTTCACAGCAGCCCTTTTTTGGGTTCAAAAGCAGAAATGGAAGCAAATTCCTTGCCCATGAACAGCTACAAGGTCCTTTCCTTGTGCTGTGAGTGACAACATCCTCGTGACACAGTTCAAGCTCTCTCTATCATAAACCATACACTGCCATGGAGCACACAAAGGGAGTTCTCCTGCTTGCATTATAACCAACAATGTTTTCCCTTCCTGAGGGATCCTTTCCTGGAAAGGGAAGTGGGACATCCCTGTGCTTCCTCTGGAGTGATTCAGCCACCTTGTGAGCAAGGCAAAAAGAAACCAACCCCAAGCCAATCCAACCAAGCCCAAAGCAGCCCAAAGCTCTGCTGGCAGTGGCAGAGCAAGGTGGGAGCCAGTGAGAGCCAGGAGCTGGCAGAGCTCCACACTCCCCAGGCTCCTCCTTAGGCCTTGCTTAAATGCATCCAACCTCTCCCTCACGGAAAAGCATCAGGACATCAGCTCACAAACATGCTCCTTTTTCCCCACAGCCAGAGCAGAGACAAACACAGAGGTGACAAGAGAGTGATGGCTACAGCAGAAACCTCCAACTCAACCTATGTATTTGCCACTGCTGAAAGGAGGATGTGCAGCAGAGCTGCTAGTTCCCTACCCTTTTTTCCCCCCTATTCTTTATTTTTCCCTTTTCTATTCATTTATATTTCCTATTCTTTATTTTTCTTTGCTTACCATCTAAAAATGTATTAATGCAAGAGGCAAAGCATTGCTAAGCTCTACTTTTTGGGGCTGCCCTATACTGCTGGCTCCTGCTGTCATTTTTCTTAGGAGATCAAGGGCAGTTTTGCTTTCTTTTGCATGACTTTTTTTTCTCCCCCCTCTCCACATCCCTGCACATCATTTCAAGTGAGAGCAGCTCTGGTGGCAAAGGCCATTTCAGCTTCACTTACCTTCAGAGGTGTTCCTCTTTCTGCAATGAATGGTTGGAACAAGGCAAGGTGCTGACAACAGAGAGAGGGATGGAGACAGCCAACAAAACACACACACACACACACAGAAAGAGCAAACCAATGCAAAAAAGCAAGGAGATTGGGGCAAAAAGAGATCAAAATGAAAACCACTATGAATGCTTTGAGTAGAGTCTTCCAAAGTGAATTGGGGAGGGGGACAAAAAAAGCCTCTGGGAGATGGAAATGAAATGGCAAAGAAGAGCATCAGATCTGTGTGCCCAGTTGGGGTGAAAAAGAAACCAAAGAAAAACCAAAGAGGAAGGAAAAAAAAAAAAAAGAGAAAGAAATGGGCCAAAAAAAGCCATCAAATGGACTTCTGAGTAGGAAAAACTGAGAGAGAAAGTGCAGCACACCTTGTGTGTTGTACATGCTGACAGAAGGGTTGTTATAGCCGGCCGATTCCCCCAGCAATGTATTATAAGGGTTGTTAGTGCCATGAGGACGAAGCAGAGCATTGGTTATAAGATGATTAGCCATGGCTCCTGGAGCAGCCCAAGAGAAAGACAGAGAAAAAACAAACAAACAAACAAAAAAAAGGTCAATCAGGCAAATGTGGTCGTCTTAAAAAAAGAGGGAGAACAGCACATTCAGAAAGGACAACAGTTGAAACTAGTCCTGGGGTTACAAGCAGGCAGCTCACTCAGGCTGGAGGAAACTGGCTTGGCACTAAAGCAGAACAGATGTTAACTGACAAGGCACAAATCCAGACCAAGGCAAAAGAAAAGGCATCAGGAAAGCAGGGAAAGCTCCAGTTCAGGTGGTTCCTCAGCCTTTGGAAGCAAGGCTGTGCTCACATGCTTGCTCTAAAGGAAGCAAGGAAGATGGCAGCCTACACAGTGAGGGGGGGGAAACTCTCCAGAAAATGCCAAATGGATAAAAATATATATATATACAGAGAGAGAATGACTAATGGAAAACAGCACATTCCAGTCCCACTGTGGGCTAGGATCTCCTCCTGGTCCCTTCATGAACATCACCTCTACAGCAGAGTTAGAAGGGAAGGATGGAGCCCGTGGCCTCTCCAAAGGCTCTCACAGCAGCAGCTGCTTCTCAGGCCCAAGAGGGTGAGCTTCATTCAGCTTCATTCTGGGACCATTGGCAAGCACATCCACAACCACCCCAATCCATCCTTGCAGTCGAGAGCTCCTTCAGGCCTTTGGGGCAGCAGTGAGAGTGGCCCTGGGGATGCATGCTCCAAGGATCTCTCCACTTGCCCTGCCAACACCTTTCCTCCCCACTCCCACACCTCTCTGCTGGCACTTCCAAGCACTCAGCCAGTCCCTTGGAGTCACAGCCTCGGGACTGGTGCTTTTCAGGCTCATCAGGACTTGGCAGGTGGTGAAAGGACAAGGGAACACCAGCCATCCACTGAGCTCTCATCCTGCTTGCTTCAGAACACTTCATCATTGCTAGAGCAACAGCCAGGGTTTCTGGAAGGAGTGGATCCAGGAGGAGCAGGTAGACAACCCAACCATCAGCCTGTCTGCATGACAGGGGCCAACAGAAGAGCAGGACAGCAAGGCTGGGATCCAAGCAGCATCCTCTCCCCAAATATCCCATGCAAAGAGCCTTACTGCACAGCCCAGGCTGGCTGCTGGGGCTGTGACTGCCCAGAGCCAGGGACCCAAGCAGCAGCAAGAGCTTTGTGGGTGCCCACTGACTGCCCTGAATCTCCTCCCCAGCACAGAGCTCTCAGGATGTGACCCTTGGCAGCTGCCAAACCTCCTCAGCAAGCAGCAGTTGTTGAGCATTTCTTTGGCTGGAATCACTCAGGGCTGGATCCTCAGCTCCCAGCATCTGTGGTGCCACACTGAGTGCTCCCAGCAAACCCCCAGCCCTGGGGCATCCTTGCTTCACCACAATGCAGCAGAACATTCCCTAGGCAAAACCTTCCTCTGCTGTCTCCTGGAGCACCTGAGGCCAGCACACAGCCACCAGCCCTCATCTGCTTTTGGTAGGGTGCCTGCCTTCAGCTCTGCTGCTCCAAGAGACCTGACTGAAGGCAAGAGCACTCTGTTCCCAAACCCCTATCATGCTGTCTACATGGGGAAGCATCACTTAGGGACTGGGAAAAAAAAAGGGATGAGGCTTCAAAGCCACAGGATACTTGAGCATCATCTTGCTCAGTGCCATCAGCTCATCACAAACAGCAAACTTCATTAACAGCAGAACTCACACCTCCACCAAAAAACTACTCCCTGCAGCCACACTGCTCTAAGTACAGCCCCAAATCTCCTCCTTTCCACTGAGGTTCAGCCAAAGATTCAAGGGGAGTGCCAAAGCACAGCTCTGATAGCCAAACTGCAGCTTTCCAGCAATGGCAGAGCTCAGCTCTCCTGAGGCTGGAGCTGCTCAGGGGAAGCACTCACAGACAAGGAGAAGGGCAGCAGGTTAGCTGGGTAACACACACACATGCTCCTGTCCCTCTGGCAGCACCAGGGAATCTTGGTGAGCCACATGCTGGAGCTCCAACCTTTCTCAGGAGCTTTCCAAGGCCATGAGAAGGATGCAGGGGGAGATTCTGGAGGCTTGCACTTCTAAATCTGAGACAAAGCTGATAGGGAAATCAACCAGGACAAAGAAGATGAGAATCCCACCCTTGAAGCCATCAGCCAGAGAGCTGCAGTTAGCTGCTTTGTGTGCCTGTGAAAGCAGATATTATTTTAATGACAGTGTGCAAGCAAAAGGTACCTTTTCCTTCCCTTTCTGAGACAGAAATTGATGTCCTTTCTGTGAGACAACACTGAAGCTCAAAGAATTCTTTTTTGGAAGAGCTTGGTGTGGTGACTGTAAGGGAAAACTGCACCTTGTTAAACACCAGGATGATCATCTATCTCCTGCCTGAAAGCAGAGGATGAAAATGATGATGATGACAAGCACGTGTTGCCAGACTCCAGACTGCATCCCTCAGGAACAAAATGCCAGCCATTTCTTGGGAGCAGCTGGCTGGCTGACAAAGCCACACCAAAGGCACTTAGGTTCACATGGCTTAGCCAACAGGGACCCAACTGCTCCTGCAGACTTTCCTGACCTGCTCTAGCTTGGACTAGATGATCTCCAGAGGTCCTTTCCAAGCCCTAGCCCTCTGTGAAGAAGGATGCCACTCAGCATGGTTCTGGCAGCACTGCTTGAGCTGGGATCATCTCTCCAGACAGCAAACACCAGCCTCAAGGGTCTTATTTGGCCTCTTGTGTTCCCAAGCACAGGCCCAAGTCAGCTGTGCCCTCACTGCCTGCCCTTTGGCAGCTTGCTCCCACAGCCCTGCAGATGTGCCAGCAGAGCAGTTTTGCTGAGAAAGGAGACCAAAGAAGATCACAAACTGCAGCAGATGAACTAGTGAAGCAGCTGAATGCTTCACAAAAGCCCCCACCAAAAATGACTCTTTTTTCCCCCCACTGCTGAGTTTTCATTTCTGGGTTCCAGAAGAGTGCTTGGGATGAAAGCTGACTGGGACTTTCTCAAGTGATGTCATCTTCTCATTAGAGTAGAAAACAAAATAAACAGCCTGGAAAAAGCCCACCTGAGTGGTAACAAAATGTGCCATCAGCCCTGACCCAGCAGTCTCAAAAGAGAGGTTTTATTGGCCTTTTTCTGGTTGCCTTCAGGAGAAAGAAACCACAACAAGAGCATGTGCTGCTGCACTGTTGGGCAACCTTAATCCTTCTGTTTTCTCCTCATGTTGCCAACCAACAGGGCTAGGGCATGGTGCTGTACTCCTGTCTGCTCTGCCTCCAGAACTCATCTGGCTCTTCACAAGCATCATCAATCAAGTCCTTCCACATCTTGACTTCAGTTCACCCTGCAGAGAGCCAGAGAGAGCCTGGAGCACAAGGCAGGTACCACAGGGCCTGAGCTGTCAGGCAGCACAGCTGAGCCCTGCCACCCCCAGCATGGTTACAAGGGAATCCTCTCACAGCCACAGACCCAGTCAGGTTGGCAGAGACCTCTAAGCTCATCCAGTCCAACCATCTACCTATCACCCTCATGCCACTAAACCATGGCCCTAAGAACCACATCAAGCTGTTTCTCCCACAAGATATGATGCTTTAAACCAACCACAGCAAAGAACTCACTCCTTAGCTCAAATGACTCCAGTTAGCAAGTTGTGGCTGCTTCTCTCCATCACTCTGCTGGCCATGGTCTAGCAGCTAGTCTACATCCAGCTAGAAATGGTTTGCCCACTTGCTGATTCCTTCTCAGCTGCAGAAATGTTGTCCCAGGCTGGGCCATTTCTTCTTTCCACCTCCAACCCTTCCAAGGGTTTACACCTCAATGTACCTCAACTACACAAACATGCATGATCCCCAATTGTTTCTGCCTATGCCTGCTCCTCCCTAGGCCTCAGCTCTTAGCCAAGATGTGCACAGAGTCCTGACTGTGCTGGAAATTGGACCACACTTGGAGTAAGAAGCAGCCAAGACTTTCCTCCTTCAGAGCCTTCATACTGAGATTGCTCTACAGCAACCCTCTGCTGGCTCTCACACTCCCCAAAGCCTGCTTGGATTTCAGATATTGCCATGCCCTTACTTTCCCTCTCGAAACCTGATCCACCTCATGCCTGAGCTTGCAATTATGTGGCTGTCAATCCTGGAAGCAGAGCCAGTTGGTAAGGGCTCCCACAGGAAGCATGCCACGTCACTCAGGGAAATCACTGCAACCAAGCTCAGCTAAGCCAGGGCCAGGCAGCAGAGAGAAGCCAGCAGACAAGAGGAGAGAAAAGAAAAAGAGGAGTTCAACTCCCTAAATTTGCATCCTGAGTGCAGAAAATCCTAATTTTCCTGGCAAATATTTTCCTTATATCTAATCTCAACCTCCCCTGGTGCAACTTCAGGCCATTTCCTCTCATCCTCTCACTCCTAACCCTGGAGAAGAGACCTACTCCCAGCTCACTCCAACCTTCTGTCAGAGAGTTGTAGAGAGAGTTAGGTCTGCTCTGAGCTTCCTCTTCTCCACACTAACCAAGCCCAGGTCCCTCAGCTGCTCCTCAGCACACTTGTGCTCCAGAGCCCTCCCTAGCCTCCTCACCCTTCTCTGCACACATTCCAACAGCTCCATGTCCTTCTAGGAATGAGTAAGGAGGCCAAAACTGAACCCAACATTCCAGCTGTGGCCTCCCCAGTGCTGAGTCCAGGAGGACAATCCCTGCCCTGCTCCTGCTGCCACACTAGTGCTGAGCCAAGGCAGGATGCTGTTGGCCTTCTTGGGCCCTTTCAGCCCTTTTCTGCTGAGCAGCTGGCTCACGACCCTGCAGCTCCTCTCCCCTGGCCTGAGAAGCAAAGCAAAGCAGGAATGTCAGCCTTGTCCTGGCTTGTGTCAGGAAGGGCTTCCTCCAGGAGCAGGCTGATGTGGCCACCTGAAGAGAACCTGCACCCTGAGCCAGCCTCCCTGCAACTCACCACACAGCCATCCCTGCTGAGCTCACAGGGCAGATCTGATTTCAGCCTGGAAATCACAGCTTCAGGATAGATTTTGGTGGTGGGTGGGAGGCATGGGATGGGAGATTTCATTTAGGAAACAATCAGGCCTCGCTTGGGTTGGAAATCAGGATATTAATGTTCCTCATTTGAATTCTCCCCTCTGACTCAGAGTCTCACTGTTTGCATTTGAGCTCAATTTGTTCTGTTCATTATGAAGAAATCCACATGCATTTGACATTAAACTGATTATCTCTGAAAACAGTAGCAGTCATTTCCCTTTCTGCCTGGCTATGGCTCAGATTAAGTCATTGTGGCTGATACAGAAATGCAGGGGGGAAATGATAAACACTTGATTTCCCTTTGCTTCATGGAGCACTGCTTAGCAGCTGAGGCATGCAGGGACACTCCTGCTTTGGGGAAGGAAAAGGAAGGGGCAGGGAGAACCAACACCTTCATTCCCATCCTCCATGTCAGCCCACTTGCTTGGGAACAAGCAGGGAATGACTATGGCATAGGGCTTTGTGAGGACTATCCGATGGAGTTTGCTCTCTCAGGAACAGATTCCTTAGGGCCACAAGGATGAAATCAACTTTAAGTCTCATCATCCCAAAGTAAGAGCTGCCAGAGGTCCTGAGCTCCAGTCCTGCCCCAGCTGTTGGGGTCTTGATGACTCCAATAAGCTCTGAGGAGACTCCCTAAGGACCTAAATGAGAAAGCATCCCACTTGGAAGATGCCTCCCTGCTTTCTGCTCCCATGACAGTGCTGGCCCAGGACAGGGAGATGAGCCAGGACCTGGAAGATGGGGCAAGTCTGGGCAGAAAGGATCATTTTCTCCCTGTTTTACAAGTGCAGTGCAGTCTGAAGGCTCTGGAGGAAAACACCAGTGGGTAAAGAACATTTAATCTGGGATAATAAAGCTGCTTCCATGCAAAAGGTGTCTAAGCTGGAGAGGGACTTCTGCTCAGCTCCAGGAGCCTGTTCTATCAGCCTCAGGCAGGGAAAACTACTAACCATACAATGCAAGGCTTGCCCTTGACTCCTCTGAGCCTTTATTGCACACTTGTAAATAAAACATTAATGAAACAGCTCCTTTCAAGCTTGGTAGATATTAAAGCATGAAGAGGAAGACAAGAAGTGTGGAAAGCACCCTGCCCCACTGCTCTCTTCAGGCTGCAGCTCTCTCTGGAGAGGCTGAAGCAGCAACTTCTGCTCTGGGCCAAGCCCTGAGAGCACAGACATTTCCTTTTCCAGCTGGAATCAAGAGGATCAAGTGTGAACTATCTGGAGCCCCAGGCAGTTGAGATTCCTCTTGGTGCCAAGGCTGTTTGCCTAGCACAACTGACCACCTGCTGCTTGGGAGATGCTAACTCCCAAAGAAATGTTTCAGACCAACAGTTTGTCTACCCAAAAAGAAAACCCCACCAGCTAGTGCCCCTGCCTGCCTGCTGCCACAGCTTCTTCTAGTGGCCAGCCTTCCCTTCTGGAATCACTGGAGAGATTCAGGCCCTTCAGGTGATCCATCTCACAAGGAAAAGAGCTGGATGAAATCCACTTGGAAGGTGGCTTCCCTGGCAGTTCATTCCCCAACTGACCTTTAACTAACAGGCACATCTAGCAGCAGGATGAAGATTGCCCACTTGAAACCTCTCCCCAGTTTATGGTCATGCTCCCTTCTTTGCACAGGAAAATAAAAAACCATGAAGCCTAAACTGAAAAAGGAGAGATGCTTTTCTTCTGCTGATGAGCCCAGAAGATGCTGTTGGCTAAAGCATTTGCCTTTGTAGCCTGAGCTGCATTGGAGAGCAAGCCAACTCCTGCCCTGACTAAAGGAGGGAGCATCTCATGCAGAGCACACTTTGGTTTGCTGCCAAGAGAGAGCAATGCATGGCTGAGGGAAACAACAATTCTTGCTGTAACCTTTGTGGGACAACCAATCTCCCTCTAAATGAGCCCTGGAGAAGGCCTGGCTGTAGCTTTCCAGTGTTGGATGCAGAGACAGAGAGAGATGGGAGAGCAACACATAGATAAA
Source organism: Bucco capensis (assembly GCA_013396975.1). Taxonomy (NCBI): domain Eukaryota; kingdom Metazoa; phylum Chordata; class Aves; order Piciformes; family Bucconidae; genus Bucco; species Bucco capensis. Next base: position 130,341 of record VWZO01019936.1, read on the forward strand.
GCAGGCACTTGCCTTGAGAGCATCCTTGTTAATGAATCTTCAGGGCAAAGTGGAAAGAAAAACCACCAGGATGAGGGAGAATGGTGCATATCTCCATCATGACCACACTTCCTTCCCCTTTGCACTGAGTTTGGCCAAAATCTCTGATGTTCAGAGCACTGAATGGCATACTCCTAGTTCCCCAGCACTCAGTATTACCAAGACCACAGCAAAAATCCCTCAAGCCTATCCTCAGGCAAAACTCATTGTCAGATCAGTGGGAATTCTGGGGGAATAAAAGCCTGAGTAAGAACCAAAGTCCCAACTCAATTCTCTGTTGAGCTTGGCAGTCCAACCACCAGGACTGGAAACACTTCTGATTGCCACCATCCAAGAGAACAGCTGGGCCCAGTAATCCCAGTTTCCCCTCTTCTTCCTTCCAGCATTACTTGGGCAGAGACCCAAACCAGCATCTGGCATCTGGCTGCTGAAGGCTAAGCCCTAAAGGAAGTGTACAGGAGAAAGAAACTGAGCCCTGAGGCTGCTTTCCTCTATTCCCTTACCATCCTTTTCCTGCAGGTCCCTGAAAAAGACATTTAAAAGAGCTGTTGAGATGTCCTCCAGTGCCAGGCACCACTTTTTGCCTGGCATCCACACTTCTGACAGCTTTTCCTCTGCAGATCTCTACAAAGCTCCCATCAGCCAGTTCTCCCAGTTAGGTACATGAGCACCAACACAGACAACTATCTCCCAGACACAGGTTTGGGGCTATTTTCCTTTACATTTATGCCCCTGGGAAGATGCCACTATTGCTATACACCTAGGACAGGCTGTCCAGTGCCACAAGAGCCCCTTTCCAGCAGCACCAATGAGGGCTGACCCCTCAGCAGCTTCTGGCAGTTTGCTGAGGGAAAGGGCAGACTGCTTTTAAACTGATTCCTAACTCCCTTCCAGAAATGACAAATCTTGGAAATGCATGTGTAAAAATCAAGAAAAAAAGAAGAAAAGGCAACCCCCACCAGCAAACCTCCTCCCAGTTATCCCTGGAACATCTCTTAGGCAGGACAACAGCATCCAGTGCCATTCCAGGTGAGGGGGAAGGAGTAGGGGGTGAGGGGGAAAGGGGCAACACATCTCAGCCATCACAAGAGTTCATTGAGATGAAAAATCAGTAGATAATTACCTCTGTTGAGTGAAGCTGAGCTGTTGATATCTCCAGTGATAAAGGAAGACTCGGACTGCTTGCGCACGGTGTCATTCCACATCCTGCGGATCCGGCTCTGGAGAGGGAGCAAGCACAGCAGGCACTGAGTGCTCAGCAGCTGCACAGAGCTTTCTTTCCTGCCTCACTAGGGAAAGGAGGCTCCTGGAACACTTAGCTCAGGATGGGGACTTGTTCCTAGGCAGCTGGGGAAAAAGCTCTGGGAGTGCTGGTGGCTAGGAGGATGCCCATGAGGCAGCAATGTGCCCTTGTGGCCAAGAGGCCAATGGCATCCTAGGATGCATGAAGAGGAGCGTGGCCAGCAGAGCCAGAGAGGTTCTTCTCCCCTCTCCTGTGCCCTGGGGAGGCCTCCCCTGGAATGCTGTGTCCAGTTGTGGGCCCCTCAGCTCCAGAAGGATAGGGAGCTGCTGGAGAGAGTCCAGCCCAGGGCCAGCAAGATCCTGAGAGGAGTGGAGCATGTGCCCTAGGAGGACAGGCTGAGAGAGCTGGGTCTGAGAGGCTGAGTGAATTTTGGACTTCATGGCTTGCTGGGGGATTTGGTGGCTTCCTGGAGAGAAGCTCCACATGCTGCTGCTGTTTCTTCTGCCCTGCCTAACATCCAGATCTCTGCAGATGCCAAAGTGGAAGCCTCTTGGATGACATCTTGGAAAGTGCTGAAAATAAATAACCATTTGCTCCAAGCCATAAATTGCAAATGAGGTTTTTTTCCTGGGAGGTTATAAACTGTTCCTTGCTGCATGTCTTTCATAATTTAATAGTGGAACTGTCATGTATAATTACTTCCATTAGTAATACTGAATAAATTTGTGTTGGGTTTCTATTGATTAAGAAGTAAGCTGCTTCATTTTCTGGGAGCTGCTCAGCCATAAATCTGCATCTGGACAGACAAGGGAGCTTCAAAATTGCCAAGTGCCCCAAACCACACAAAAACCTGAAGTTTTGGGTGATCAAAGCATAACAAATCCAGGAACTTAATAAGATAATCTGACCCCAATAGATTCTCCTAAGAGGTCTATCAACTAAGGCAAATGGAGTGAGGCAAGGAATTGACCGAATGCCAGACACTAAGCCCTAAGAAAAGTGGTCCTTTTTTAGCAAGAAAAAGGCTTGCTTGTTAGAATATTGTTCCTACACGTGGCAGCAGCAGGGACAAGCAGCTTCAGCTCATCAGTAAAGGATGTACTGGGATGTAGCAGCTCCCAGCTCCTGATTCCCATGGGGAGTGGGAGCAGGACAGTTTCAGAGCATGGGATGATCACTCACTTGCCTCCATAAAGCAAATATGGACTTTTTAGTCTCATCAGCATCATTGAGAAGGTTCTTGGAGAGCCACTAATTGCCATCACATGCCAAGGGATGGCAATGTCTGTGGGTGCTCTAGGGAATCCTTTGGTGCCAAGAGGAGCTTCCCTCCCAGCACAACCCCCAAGGATCTCGGTGTGGTGCTGAAGGAGCTTTGGGGCATGGACACAAATCACAGAAGCATTAAGGTTGGAAGAGACCTTGAAGATCATCAACCTATCACCCCCATGCCACTAATCCATGGCTCTAAATCCCACACCTAGATGCTCTCTGAACCCCTCCAGGGATGGTGACTCCACCACTACCTTGGGGCCAAACAACTTACAGCAAGGAAATTCCTCCTGACATCCAATCCAAACCTCTCCTGGTGCAACTTGAGGCCATTTCCTCTTCTCCTCTCCCTGATAACCCAAAAGAGGAGACTGAGACCCCTCTCTCCACCTCCCCCAGAAGCCCAGCTTACCTGTGAGCCTGTGGAATATCTTCCAGGTGTCCGTGACCCCGAGGTTTTTCCTGAGCCAATGGAGCTCTCTGTACTCTTCCCACTACAGCAGTGCGTGCGCAGGCATTTGCCATACTCCTTACGGACCTAGGCAAGGCAAGAGCAGCCAAGAGAGCTTAGTGAGCAGCTCCTCCTCCAGCTCACACCTCCTGAGGCTTCCACAGGAAAGCAGTAGCTGTTGCAGTGTGTGGGGAAGAAGCCTCCCAGCCCTTGCAGTTGGATGCACTCGCTGCGTGAGCTCTCCCCTTTGCACTGGCCCAAGGGATTGCTCCTCTGCTGCTTGAGGACACCAGGGGGGTTGTAGCCCACACCAAAGGAGCTTGGGCAAACCACAGATGCACTGGTGATGACTGAAAATTCATCTCCTCACAGCTTGGAGATCAACCAGCCCATTGTACTAGAAGTTATTGCTGCAGAGGAGCTCCTCTGCCCTGTGCCAGGGCAGGAGCCAAGCTCTCCCTTCTATCATCAGAAGTGGGTTCCAAGTGAAAATCAGCAGTTAAAAGCATATCATGTTGCCCACAGACACTAAAAAGCCCCCTAAAGATGTCCAAAACACCCCCTGAGCTTCCTTGGATTCATCAAATTTTTTGCCAGCCTACCCCTGAGCATTTCAAAACTCTGGGAAACAAGTGTTTAGCTAGCAAATTTTACAGCTTTTTTTGTGTTGGTTTTTTTTCCACGAGGCTCTTCCTTAAGAGCTGGAGACAAACACAATGCCACAAGTGCCCAATATGCTCAAGTGCCTAATCAATCCTTTGCTGAGAGAAAATAATTCAATTGCTTTAATTTGCCACCCACTGCTTGCCTCTCTGCAGCTTTCTGCTCATCTGCTAGCCCATGAAAGATGGAAAAGGAAAGGATAGTTTCATTGTTGGGTTTTTTTTCTTTCTCCTCCCACAGCTCTGGGAACAGAGAGGAGCATCCAGCCCACAGCAAGGGATCAGCTGCATTCTCCTTCCCTCTATGCAGCCACAAATCAGGAGTGATCCCACAAAATGAAGGGTGCAGACTGCCTTGGGATAGAAAAGGGAATGGTTCTCCCATGCTGAGAGAGCACCTTGACAGCCAAGGATGCTGCTGGGATGCCAGGGATAGGGATTGGTCCTCTGTCAGGAGACAATGGGGCAAAAAGTCCAACTCTTCATTAAAAAAGCACATGCAGGTTTAATCAGTGGGGGTGACCCTTCCTACTGCTGCTGGAAGTGTTGGGATCCTCAGCAGGCAGCTGCATCCAGAGGAAGCTTTTTGAGGTGCACACATTGGAGATGGAAAGACAAGGACAACACTCTGAAGCCCCAAAGGCTTCCTTTGGTTTCCAGAGTGCACAGCTCTGCAGATCCTTCCAGAGGCATCACTCCCAGAGCTCACTTGCCATCACCACTTTGGCTTACAGGTCAGATCTCCTTTCCCTGTAGAGGGAAGTGTGGCTAAAAATAGGAACAGGACCAGGGCTCTTGGATGGAGAACAGACCTCAACATGGCCCTGCCTTGTGCTACTGGGAGACTGAGATCCCTGGCTCAACTCTTCCCTAGGTTTCCAATCACAAACTGCCCTTTGAAACCAAGATGTGCAGAGAAAACAAGGGTGGGAGGGAGAGTGGAAATGTGTGTGAGACCAACTCAGAGCACCCAGGTGACCTTGGCCAACAAAGCCACCATCCCTTAGCACCTCTTACCTTCTTCTGGAGGACACAATGGAAAATGAATATAAACATTCCCTGCAGAGAGTTGAATATGGTGAAGAGGTAAGCCATGATGACTGTGCTTTCATTAATATACATGAGTCCAAAGGCCCAGGTCAGTCCTAAGAGGCAGAGCAGGGCTATAGCACCTATCACCCAGGACCTGTGAGGAGAAACAACAACAAGAGAAGGAAAGGGATTGGTTTTTCATCCACACAACATCTACAAGCAGGAGGATTCTGCCTGTGGTTTCAGCAAGAAGAAAAAAGCAGATCAAAATGAATCTTAAGGAGGTTTGACTTCAGGCTGGATGCAATTCCCACACCTTCAAGCTGAAGGAAATAAACACACAGCAATGGCAATGCTATGGGCATGGACCAAAGCAGAGACAGAACCACAATGCTCATGGTTTTTGCCTTTTCCATGTAAAAAGCAGCAGGTATGCAAATGTCATGCAGATGCTGGCTCTGCAAATGGCAGCAAAAGGAACTCAACCCACCAAACCAGCAACCCAAAATGTCCCTTTTTGGAGTGTCTTCCAGTGGGGCAGGAGTGCCTGAGCTCCTTTACCCCTCACACCAAGACCCATGTTGGTTTTATCCATGCTCTGCTGGGATGCCAGGAGAAGGATTCCCTGATAACCCTGGCTCCATAACCTTTTAGCCACCTGCTAAACTAACTTCTCAAAGGCTGATCTGCTGCTCTCAGGACATGACATGAAGCTGTGAGACAAGCAGCATAGGAACTGTCTTCTGCTCCTTAGCTTCTAACAGGCTAAATTCCCTACAACTTGAGAGGAATTGCTGCTGCACAGGGGAGGGAAGTACAGAGCAAGTACATCCCCTCAAGGCCTGGATTGTCTTCTGTCTTCCCCTGGATTCATCAGGTGTAAAATGATCCCCAACAATCTTGGCACCATTCAAAGCTTCAGTTCTCCAAAGCAGACAAGCCAGCAGCCAGCCAACCCCTCTGCTTCCTTCCTTCCTTCCTTCCTTCCCACCCAAATAATAATGGGGTGATGCAGGAGGACTTGTACGAGCAAGAGCCTCCTGCCTACACTCCTAAGCCCCCTCAGCCCTGGAGAAACTTGGCCAGGGTTTGGGATTCCACGTGCTAAGCAGAGGATGGAGCCAGAGGGAGAAAGAGGAAGCAGCAGCAGCTTAGGAGAAAAAAGAATCCTGCAGAGGTCAGGCTGGAAACCTCCACTCTGGAGACTGCAGGGCAGCTGCAAGCCTTGACCCTGCTTGCTTTTAGCAGGCCTTGTCACAAACAGAAGCACACCAATGTGGTAGTCAGGGTTTTTTTGCCTTTTCCCCCCCCTTCTCTTTAGAAAGAAAACACAGCACTAAGTGTTCCAGCTGAAGCTTCTCAGGTGTGTGTTCTTGCCACACAGCCCCAGCAGAGCTCCCCAAGGGAAGCACTTAGGAAGCCACTGCTTCCCAGCTCACTGTGATGTCTCTAACAGACCACAACAGCTTCTCTGAAGCATTGCCAGCCAATCCCACTAATAAACATTGAGCAGGATGCAAAGGGAGAACCCACTGGAAACCCTTCAGAAAGGGAGATCCAAGTGCAGAAAGCTTGAGCTGCTCGGGGTGGTTTTCTCCTGGAGATTCCACCTTCACTGAGAGCACATGAGCATCTTCATTGCATGCCAATTGACAAGATACAAATATCTTTTGCTCCTTAAAAGAACAAATCAAGTAGAAAACACTTTCTGCCCCCTCTTTTTCCCTCCTCTTTCTCTTCTCTCTCAGGATTAAAAGCTTCCTGCACGTACAGAGTGTTTTAACAGTGATTTGCAGGAGATCAGAACCATTCCAGCAGAGAGCCCTAGGAGCAGGAGCCAAAGCAGGTCTGCAGTGGGACTGACTGTGCTGCCTTCACTGAGGGGAAGGAATCTGGGGGTCCAGAAGACCCTCGACAGTGCCAACAACACCTGGAGACAGAGAGGTGTGGAGATGACCTGGAATAGCTCCTGTAACCAAACAAAACCACCCCCAAAAAGGCCAGAACCAAGCAGTGAAAGAGACCATGGCAATGATGCTGCAAGAATGAACACAAAGGACTCTTCACCAGAAGAACAAACTGAAAGTTCACTGCAAAGCTCATTTGCTTCTACTTCTGCTCTTGTGCATTACTTTTTTTTGGCTGCAGGAGAGGAAAAAGCCAGGATTCCCTAAGGCATGGCATTTCTAGGCAGTTTTGGCTTGGTAGGTTTGGGTTTGTGGTTTCTTTTGGTGTGGTTTGCTCTTTGTTACAGACTTGCTGTTGTTGGCTTTCTCTTCACTGTAGCATCATTTTATAGCAATGAAGAGACAAAAGCATCCCTGTTTGGGTGGAATTGAATATCAGAGCTGCACAATTAGGGATAATTAGGCACTCCACTGATTAAGCAGAGAGGAATCATGGGGCTCAGCAGCCCTGTGACAGAGCAGAGGGTTGCTGTGGCTCTAACAAGTCTGTACCACACAGGAGCAACTGGGCATCTTCCCCTTGACTTGAAGGCATGTCCAATCCAAGACTACAAAGCCAATCTGGTGCCAGTGGGTTGGCAATAGCCATGCAGCAGGTTTAACTCTGCATGGCAGCTCTGGGCCTGATGGTTTTCCTGCACAGTTTGCTCTTCTGCCTCAAATGTGAATGACAGAAGCTTTCATGATTTGGTTTCCACTACTGATCGGACAGCTGGTTCATGAGACCACACTGATAAATGGAATTTATCAGCCATTCAGGTCATTCTTACTTGATGAAGGGTCTGTTATCCTCATAGCTAAAGAATGCATAGACATAAAGACAAGAAGACCAACATTAGAAGTATAATGGCATAGAGAATACAGCTTAGTGCTCCTCCCCACCCTGCTCCCACCAACCATCACCAGGTAGCCTTTAAGCTTGAGGCTAACCCTTCAAAGCAGCTCAGGAGAGCATCCTCAAGAAGACCTGAGCACTTTGTATCCATCCCATTTCCAACCTGGATCTGCCAGAGCCCAAAGCAAGCAGGTGCCTGAAGAAGGGAGCTATTCAAAGATGCCCAACTGCCAAACACCTCAAATCTCTACACACAGGGCCTGTAGGACTTGGTCTTTTCTATCCCTCAAGAAACAGAGATGATTGCTTTGCATTTGACCAACTTAAGTCTTGTGTTAGCAAGTCTGGCAAAAAAATGACTCCAGGATGTCTATGAAAGGTATCAGTGCTGTGTCCTTATCTGCAATACATGAAATCCATCCCTTAGACAAGAGAAAAGCCTTGCAAGAGCCTTAGCTGACAGGAAAATGGAGCTTCTAGCTGGAAAACAGAGGTTATATTCACTAGTGGTACAAGCCAGCTATAGTCACAGAATCACAGAAGCAGAAAGAGTCCTCTAAGCTCATCAAGTCCAACCCTCCCTATCCCCCTGAGGACACTAAGCCATGGCCCCAAGTGCCACATCTAGAGGTGGGGGTTTCACTTCCAAGCACCTGAAGTTACCAAGCCAACCCTGAGCAGCTGCATTATTCCTTTGAGCTGCCAAACCTCCTGCCCAGCTCAGGTGATGGATGCTGGATGCTCTAGCCAGCTGTAGAAATGCCTCATTCATTGTCTAAGCTTAGAAGACTTTACCTTGGGGCAAAGACTTCGTAAGGTTAATTACACATCATGTATAACTCTTCCCAAACCTTATTTAAGTTAGATGTCTTCCCATTTCCCAGAGTACTTTCTCCTGCTAGGATGAGAAAGTTTTGTTCTCCTCACCTTCTCTCTTCCTGTGCTATTTCCAGACTCTAAAAGTTGCTAAAATTAGCTACTTAGGTCCTTGTTTAGATGCTTATGGGATTTCAAACCCAATGCATCCTAAACTCTTTCTCATTGCCTATCCTCTTAAAAAGTCACCATCCCTGGAAGAGGCCAAAAGGACATGTGCAAGTGACACTTCTTGGCATGGTGCTGTTATGGTTAGACTTGATGAGCTTCCAAATCATTCCCAACCTTCATGATTCTAGGATGCTAAGCTGGATTTATCACTGCTGACAATCTCAAGTGCTTTGCTAGCAGCCAAAGGCTCACTCAGCACATGCACCAGGTGCTCAGGCCACAGTCAAAATGCCCCAAGGGAGCACACAGGACCTTGAGCAGCTGGTTTTTGGGTGTTGAAAGCCCAAATCCAAAGAGATGGAATTCATTTGGCTAGAGCAGAAAGAAAGCAGAGAGACAGCCTTTTCCTGAGGCCAAGCACAAGACAGAGAGCCCATGCAGGGTGCTCTTGTGTCTCCTCACTGCCTGCCAACAACAGGCTGCAGAGATCTGTTTGCTTTTCCCTTGCAGGCTTGTGGGTCTTTTTTTCCCTTCCCCCTCACATTTGAAGGATTAGGGCAGATGGATTTATCTAGAGGAAGGAGCTGCAAAGTCCCAGCACTCCCCTCCTCAAGCAAAGGGCTTCACAGCTAATTAGTGAAGGAGCATCTTCCTAGGGAGACAAAAATCAATGGCAAGCAATACAAGAGTGCTTAAGGGATTTTGCCTTGGTGCTTCAGGACAAAGGCAGCACCTTGGTGGCATGAGGCCATGTGTCTGCCAAATTGCTGTGTGCATCCCTTGGCTTCCCAAGGTTCATCCTCTGGCTCCTGCCCTGCCTCTGACAGGCTCCTCAAGATCTCTGTAGGCATCTGGGGCTTCACTGAGCCTGTCACAGCTTGCTTGGCAGAAGAAACTCCTGTCTCCATGCCTTGGAGATCTGCAAAGGTTGGGCTCCTACCTCATTCTGTAGAGACTGAAAGCCACTTCTGACATCCACTGGAATAGCCTGGAATATGTTATCCAGACTACTGAGGCCAAACCTTCTCTGGCCTTACACAATGCTTAAGCCCAGGATTGGGGATAACCTATGCCTGATGGTTTTCTTCCTGCCAAAAGCAAAGCATCATCCCTTTCCCTCTCAGCTCATCCCAGGGAGCCATGGCCTCCTTGCTGAGATTTGCTCTTCATGGCTGCAGCTGGAAAGAGCAATTCTGTTAAGCTCATCTCCCTTTCCCCAAGTCATTAATTACCCTCAGACCTGCTTAGCCTGGTCCTTTCCTTCCTCCTCCACTCTGCCAAAGCCATGGTGATTCCAAGCCCCCTGCTCTGGGAGCAGCTCTCTGCCTGTTTCCCACACAACAGGGACTCACAGCAAAGCCTTTGGATACATTGCTATTATCCCAACAGCAGCAACAGCAGGGCTGGCTGACAAAAGACTTAACATGGATGGCCTTTTAAAACAATAATCATGATTTATGAGTGCACAGCAAGACCTGAGGTATTTAATATCTTCCAGGACACTCTCTCCAATCAATAACCACTGATTGATTTCCCTTTTTTTTTTAATAATTCAGAAAGGACAACAGCTGTCAGAGAGAAGATTAGTGCTGCACAATTACCATGCAACACCAACACAGCCATCACCAAACAAAAACACAGAGAAACAAAGCAAAACCCAAAGGCCAAACAGTCAGATATTAACCAGAGCCTTCTGGGGAAACCTCAGCCAGCAGCAGACTGCAACAAACAGGATGGGATGCTCCTGACTCTCTCCCAGAAGGATACTGAGGTGCTGGAGTGCACCAAAGCCAGGCTCTTGGCTTGCTGTCCTTTGCCATCAGTGCTAAAGCTCTGCTCGTGCCAGCACAACCCTGCTGTGTTAAACTGAGTTAAACATCACCACAGATGAGGTTTGGGGCAAGTTCTAGTTAACCTTGGTTTTTCCATTTTCTACCCAAGTCTGAGGATTTCTTGTATCCCAGAATCCCAGAATGTGAGGGGTTGGAAGGGCCCTGGAAAGCTCATCTAGTGCAACCCCCCTGCCAGAGCAGGAGCACCTAGAGCAGCTCACACAGCAATGTGTCCAGGCAGCTCTGCAATGGCTCCAGACAAGGAGACTCCACAGGCTCCTGGGCAGCCTGGGCCAGTGCTCTGGCACCTGAACTGCAAACAAGTTCCTCCTCAGGTTAATACTAAACCTCCTGTGCTCCAACTTGCTCCCATTCAACAACAGCAAGACCAGGAGCTCAGGTTTCCAACAGCTATGGTGAAGAGCACATCTCAATTCCCTCAGCTAGCTCCTCTTCCATCAGCAGGATGGCTCCCATCAGCTACAAGAGCCATGCAAAAGCACTATCCACAGAAGGCATCTGGAGATCTGATCTGAAACCCTCCACTTGCCACAGGGAGGGAGGGGTTAGGCATCTGGAAACACCTGGATGCTTTGTCCTGCTCCAGCATCTGCCAGGGGTTGGATGAGAAGCTGCTGTGTGAGGACCACAAGCAGCCACAGGACATGCCTGAGCAGCCAGCAAAGGAGCTGATGGATGGCAAACTGAAAGCCTGTGCTGGATTATTTCACATGCAGATGCATTTTTCCCTTTGTCACCTCAGGCTTCCTACAGGAATGTGGATAGAGAAAGAGTGGATTCCTGTCTAGGACAGTCTGAGACATTTCACACCTCCAACCTCCACACAGCACAAGCTTCACGCTGCTCAGCTCCAGAGATCACTCCACATGGCAGCCACCTCCAGAAAAAGAGCCTCACAGCTGCTCCAAAGTATTCCAGCTGGGAACACAGCCATCTGCCAGCACCATCAACCCTATCCTGATGCACTGCCTCCAGCTCACACAACACCTCACAGTCTGCAGATGCAAGCAGCACAGCAAAGACTTATCCTGAAGGATCTGTGTCCCCTGCAAGCTGCTAAGGGCTGGGGGAATCAACCCTCTGGAATAATGCCTGCCTGGGCACACTTGCTGACAGTTTGTGCTCATGAGCAATTCCTCCTTCTGCTCTCAGGGAAGCCACCAGCAAGGTACAAGTGATGTGGGCAGACCTACCAAAGGCTAAGGATGCTCCTCAGTGCCCATCTCTGCTCACCTAGGCTTGCTGACAAACCACACAGAGGTGACAGAGCAATGGCAATGGTGAACCTAGAGTGCCCTCCAACTGCAGCAGGTCCAACCATCAACCTGTCACCCCCCATGCCACTAACCCATGGGTCCTAAGATGTTTCTTCAACCCCTCCAGGGATGGTGACTCCAGCACCAACCTGGGCCAATGCCTAATGTCTTCCTCCTAAAGAGATCTTTAGAAGGCAGGATTGATCCTAACTGTGGTTGAACCCTGAACATTTCTGTTAGTGTCATGAAGGAAGAGTTCAACCTGAACTGCTTCAGAAGGTCCTGGGTGAAAGCATCCTCCTCTTGCTGAGTGAAATGGGAGCTACTCTGCTCTCGTGGCAACAACAGCAGGCACAGAAACTCTTGCAGCTCCCAAACAACATAGCCTGTGTACAGGAGCTCCAATCTCCTCCTGGCTCCATGCCTCCAAAGCAGGATTAGAGCAGGAAGCTCACTGTCCCAGCAGGAACAACTCACTGCATCAGCTCAGTACCAACCTACCATGCAGGGAGGATGCTCAAGGCACAGAGGAAAGGACTCACCTTGCTTCTCCCTCCTCAAAGGCCTAGGCTAAGCTGGAAAAGTTCACTTGGATGAGAAATGAAGCAGCTCTCCCCTCACCCAATCTCTTGCTGGGGAACCCCTGAGTCCCCAAGGCTCCCCTGGGGAACATCAGATCCTCCCAGGCTGGCACAAGAATGCAGGGACTGTTCCCTGGAAGCTTAGGGAAGTTGATTTTTACAACTTTGCACAGTGCTTACAAATCTTCCAGCCCCACAGCATCTGGCTCAGGCCCCTGGCCTCTTGAATGGCTCTTCTGTTGGTGCAGTAATTAAAGGTATCCCAGGTGACACCTGATCCCTTATCAACTTCATTAATTGAAGTGGAGTGATTTGCCTCTCTCTTTCCCCCACTTCATAATGTATTTCTAACCTTTCAAGTGACACAGGCAAGGAGCAGATTGCAGGGATGCTTATTAACAGCCTATTAAAATAGTTTATGGCCTTTCTGTCTTTATGTTGCCAGAGGGAATGCAGGAGTTTTGCTGGGGCTGGACAGGCTCAGGATTTATGTGGAGAGAGTTTCGTGGGGCTAGGGAATGCAGTGGGAGAACAAGGTCCCCTTGAGCAGGCTGTGTGCTGTAAAGCTGTCACAGCTGGCTGGCAGCAAGGGGCCCTGCACAGCACACCCTTCCCAGCCTTTGGGCTGATGGGAGACAGGATGCAAGGCTCTGGGAGCATGCTGGCAGCCAGCAAGGGAAGCAGCCCTGTCTGCAGAAGCAGAGCTGGCTGTCTCTACACTGACTAGATGGAGGGAAGTAAAGGAAGGATCTTCCTCAGCATCTCTGCAATCAGGTGTTCTCTGCCTTTCCATGCCACAGAGGCTGAACCACATCCACATTATGCCACATTGCAGCCAATGATTTAGGAAGCAGACCATGAGCTTACCTAGAAGATGACTATGGCTATAACCCACTAGACAACTATGATCTTACTCCAAGGTCTTCCAGAGACTCATATCCCTAGGAAAGCTCCTACCAAAGGGAATTCCCTTCTCCTACCTCAACTACATCTGATATTGAGACAAAAAATGCCTTGCTTTTAGAGACTTAACTCTGTCCTAAGTATTCAGAAATGACACTCAAGTCTCCTCTGAAATTCCTGTTTGGATAAACCTCCCAGGCTGAGCTTGGAGTTTATGTTAAGTTTCCAAGCATAAAAAAACCCCAACATCACTTGTAATGAAGCAATATGTTTGGAAAGGTACCAGAAACATACTCAGAAGTTTCTTTTAATTGCTTGTGTCTTAATGAAGTCAAATCAGGAACAGACACTCATCTGCCACAGAACCTATAAAGCATCTCACCATGCCATCCTAGATGATGCACAAATCCCTGGCATTTGAAACAAAGACACTAGAGATTAGCAGCAGCAAGCTTGCTCAGGAGGCAATTATTATTTCTGCTTTAATTAGGAGGGATTTGTTAGTTTGGGTTTGCCCCCCTGGTTTTCTGATTGCCATGTCACACTGCAAAGGCTTCCTAGACACATTTGGTGTGGGGAACCTTCCCTCCTGTCAGGGAGCAATCCCACAGCACTAATGAAGCAGAAGGAGTCAGGTTAGGAAGTGTGATCCAATAGACTGTTCCTTCCATGCCTCACCCAAAACTGAAGGAAAGACAAGCACACTGGGATCAGCCCTGGACATCCAGGAGCTACTGCTCCTGCAGCTCCATCCTCGAGCTGCACCAGAGGCACAGCACAGAGCACTTGGCCAGCAACCAGGCCCAGGGAGTGCCCTGAGGCTCCCCAAGCTCACTGGGTCTCCTGTACTTTGCCAGGCTCTGCTCCCCTTCCCTCCCAATCCTTGGAGAAGCAGCTGAGCCTAAGCAACTAGACCTGCACTCAAAGCACAGTATCCCAGTATGT